>VWZN01012385.1:445326-490740 GCA_013396955.1 Regulus satrapa | reverse complement strand
AAAAAAAATCAAATATTTTCTTTGGGTCATATTCGTTGCTGTGATACCAGTGAGGGTTAGAGGTCCCTTGAGTAAACCATTTTGAAAAAAAAAGTGCTGCTACTAGCATCTGTACATTGGCTACATTAGAGTTTTGTACAATAAATCAACCACTGAATAACTTTAATCTAAAATTTCATTAAGTAGTTCTTGTCAGGTAGTAAAGCTGGATAATGCAGTGCTGTTTAATGATAATTGGTGTTTGGTTAATAAATTCTGCAAGTTCGAATTACTTTCTAGCAATCTATAGAATGCAAGCCTCAGCAGTGTAACTAAACCTCAAATTGATTAACTTGCATGAACCAGGCGTTCACAAAGATGGCACTATTCCAAATAAAAAGAGAACAGCGCATCAGCCGGATGGTGTTATGTTGCTCTGGAGTAAGGAAATAAATCCCCTCTGGGTGCATTTTTAAAAGCTTATGCCTTTGAAATGATGTCATCATATTTTATATATTTTTTTTCTTTTCTTTCATATTTTCTTTATATGTAGACACACACACACTTAGGTCACCAGTTCATGAGGCACGTGATACATTAGAATAATGGAAAGCTTTTTTTTTTTATATCATAGAATCAAACCCACAAAACAATTTAGCTGGAAAGTATTATTGAAAGGGCGCCATTAACAGCAAGCTGCTGCTCTCTAGCAATTAATGGAAGCAGGGTGTGGCTATATATGGGGTTTGTTGCTTCCTTCTTACATTTTTATACGAAAGAAAATAAAATATAATACTGTCTAAATGACAATTTTTCATGGATGCACTTAATATTACTTCAAAAGTGCATGGTGAAAAAGCAGTGACATTGCTAATTCACTTCGATGGTACCTGGTACTCGTCATTGTTAGGATACATTAGATAAGAGGGGGCAAAGCATGATTATATGTTGGTTTTTTTTCCCCCAAGATATCCCCCTTGACATTAGTGCAATAGGTACAATGAACTTAGCGATCCTTTACATTTAATTTTAAGTTTCAAGGTGAAAACAGAATTTAGGAGAAGACCACTGATAGAAGTATATTTCCAAGAATGGAGGTATTTGTATTTTCATTCCTGAATCTTAATCACATTTAAATTGGAAACATATAACTCCTAAAGAAATTCATAGTCCATTATGCAGTCCAGTGTCACATGCCAATGTAGCCATAGAGGAAACAATGAATGGTTGATGCTCTTTTCAATGTGATTTGGGTCCAGGGCCAGTTTTAGAACTTGAGGAGAGGTTTGAACAGGACTTGGATTGTCAAATGTAGCTTCTGATCTGTAAATCTTTTTGTTAGAGTGGTGTCACTGAGACTGCATATGGCCAACAAGTTCCTGCCAGGGTTCAGATGGATGAGGAGAAACATGCTTGCCTTTAACTCGGTTTTGAGGGTTTTTTTTGTTGTTGTATTTGGTTAATTTTCCATGCAAAAGAAAAAGAAACTCTAGAAACGAGTAAGGCATGTATCAGTTCATGTCAATATTAAGGCACCTTGGTATTTCTGAATGTTTTAACCCATGTCTATGGGAAACGTTTTTGCTTTGACGCTTGTGGAGGGATGAGTGATTCTGGGGTTCTCTTGTGTCTCCTGGTGGATTTCACCCCATTTTAGCTGTGCACCAACGCTGACTGTGGCAGACTCTGCTGGAGGCCGGGGCCTCCTGTACCTGGAGGAACCAGGCAGTTGAAGACATGAAGGGTGCAAGTATAAATTGAAAGAATACACCAAAAGGTCTGGTCAGGAGGATATTTAGGGCAATTTAAGGTGTTTAGTTCCCAAGTTACATGCAATGAGATTTGAACACCAAGCCTGTTTAACCCTTTTATGGCTTTTTGCTACAACAAAGAAGTTCTAACTCAAGTATTAGAGGCAAAGTCCAACCTTAAGCAAAAACATTACCCTTGGGGACTTCCTTTGCTCGGTGTGACCAGGTTGACAGTTCAAAGCAACTAAATAGCAGTTGGAGTACTAAAAATGCAGCAAATTTGTTGAGTAAGAGAATGCTTCTTTGAATTTCTGCAAAACCTCATTCTAATTTTGCATAGGGGAGGGCTTGGTAGTGCAAGTTAATGAAAATCTGTTTTCAGAGAAAGCCTTTGCATTTGTTAGGGTGCAGACAGACCCCCTGAAACTGCCCAAGCTGTTGGAGAAGCACAGCTCCTCCACAGGGGTGTGGTGCCTTGCAGGAACCCAGATGAGTTCCCGTGCTGTCAGCGTGCCTCAGCCGCTGCTGCACCCTGGCTCCGTGGGACAGGTTGGTTTGCCACTGCTGCCTCAAGTGAGCGTGCTGAACAAATTCCCTGGCAATGCCAGAGGAGATGGGTTTTCCTGGCAGTCCCCTAACTGATCTTATGTTGCTGGCTGTCTGCCGTCAGAAGACCCTCAGATATTTAAACATTTGATGGCCAGCAACTTCTGCACCACAGATGAAAAACAAAGAAAGATCTGGATGCATACCCCTTCCTATCTATAATTCTGCTATGATTACAGTCTTAAGATACATATTTTTCATGGAAACTTTTCAATAATGATTACCTATGTAAAACATTCTCAGCCAGAAATTTTGCAAAACGTTACGAGAATTAATATAAATATGTAGAGAATCACCGTGTTTGATTTTATTTATTGTAATAGCTGTGGTTAAAAAGTAGATCTGACTGATGTTTTGGATCACAGTCTTAGTTCCAAAAATTGCATCATCATAGGTGGATTATATCTGCATCTTTTCAAATTGATGGCAGAGTAAGTTTCTGTGCTGTTTTTCCCTAAAGAAAAATGGAAAGATAAGAGGCAGGAGTTTCAAGTAACATCGCAACATTTAGTTGTCAAACTATGAATGGAAATTGCCATCATAGGGACTGTGTGTTTACTCTCCTACTTCAAAAAACCCATGTGAAAATGTAACCAAGAAGAAAGGATTTTTTTCTTTTTTTAAATCAAATAATATCTTAGTAGATGAGCAGTGATTCAACATAACTAAAACAAATATTAATTGAAAAGAACCCTAGAACACAGAGAGGAAATATGTTGCTGTTTTGTGAATAGCACTCACTGGAGCAGCACTGCAGATGATGGACTATCCAGCAGTCCTTCTCTGCCATCAGTTCCACCGATCTGCAACAATCCTCAGAGCCCTGTCTGATATCTGAGCTGCCTTTTTGAAGGTGCAACTTCCCGCCACTGTTTGTTTTAAATGCACAGTGCTACTCTCCTGCAGTTTTATGATGAAAAAAATGGCAGCAGTAGGGAGATACTGTTTGTTCGTCCACCCTTGTTTATAATATGTCAGCATCTATGAGCAAGATCCACTGCCCAGTAGTCAACAGAATCTCTCTTTTGAAACAAATGCCTCTGACCCTCATGACTGGACATGTATCTGTAGAATTTTTAACCAAGAAAGAACCAGTACTAGTAAAATGGTTAGTATTATTTAAGTTTCATTTGACCAGTTTATGCTGCCATTCACCTTTCCTCAACCCCATGCATGATTTTGTTCGGTTGGCCAGTCCCACTGTAGACAGCTTTCAAATGTAATCTGGTGCAAGCCAGTTTGTCATGTACCAAATTCTGCGTGGGCTTGCCAGGCTGTTGGAGTGGCTCCCACTACTACCATCCTGAAAAGGCATGGAAACATGTGTCTGCACAAATGCAGGAGCCTGCATTCTCAGGGTTTAAATCAGTCTGTTCTCTGACACGGTGCTTGTTGCAGGGCGTCTCAGTGCAAGCCAGTAATCGGCCAAAATTAGAACACGAAGGTTCTCTGACTTACAGGGGAGGAGTTGAGTCTATATGTCTGTGGTTATACCAATGCCTTTGTTCATGCTTTGTCAGATTCAGATATATATTTTGGACATATTGTTCATTGGTAGTTTTGTCAGAGCAATGGAAGATATTGAAATGTTCCTATCCGTATAAATTTATGTGGTCTGGTTGCTGTTTTCATCCTATGTACTGCAGGAAATTTTACTAGTGTTCAGAATAGTGAAAATTTGAAGAAAGCCTGCTCTTCTTCCATAAAATGTATAATAGTCAGGATGAACTTGTGAAACTTCTGTCTCCTGAGTGTGACTCATTTCTGTCATCCAAAGGGTCTAAAATGAGTTTTAAATAAGTATGTCCACTTTGAAAGATCTTATTGCCAAATCATTTTCTATAAAGGCGATGTTACTTTGTGAGGGTTAGGTTTCCCCTATTCCCCTTCCCAGTAAAGATCTTCTTTCCTGCATATCTGACCTCTCCGAGATAAGATTTCCTTGTGTCAGCATTTAATGTCATGTGAGCATTATCAGCCTGGGAATTTCATGTTGGTGGCTGTTGTCTGATGGTTATAGAATGGTCATTGCTCCAGAAGGTGCTGGGGAAACCATTCAGAGTGATGGCAACCAAACACTCAGCAGAGCAGAGGATTAAAGGCTGTGCTGTGTTAGGAAGCCATTAAGTACCTGCTTCTGCTTTGGGATATGTGGGGAAACAGATTCAGCTCCAGAAATCTGAAATAAGGAGGTTTCACCATGGAATTACTTTTTCCTTTCTGTCTGTTCCAAGATTCAAGAAATTCTTTGAAACTGTGGTACAGAAGGCTCTGTAAGATTTGACTCTCTTAGCTTTTTTCTTTCTCATTCTTAACTGCTTACTGCTAAGAATTTTATTTTACAGAAAGGGAGCCTGTGAATTCATATTTAAGGTAGTGCCATATGCGTTTGGCTGTCTTCAAGAGACTAAGTCAGTACCAAATGCACTCAACGGATCCCAAGTATTCATACTCATTTGCCATAGTGTGTTACAAACTCAGTCCTGGGATGGATTACAGTGCATCAATATCTGCAGATTTTTGCTGCCAGATGTATTTCCTGCGCCTCAATGTACACTTATTGATATATGGGACTATCAATCTGATGATGATCTGAATATTTCCAGAAGGTTTTACAGAATTTCTGTTTACCAAGATGGTCGATAGTTTAAGTCTGGCCCTCACAGGCATGTCAGAGGAGCTTGTGAGAACATTTTGGCTGAATTTCTGATGATGTTCATGAGGTAGAGGAGCAGCAGCTGCTGTACTAGTAACAGAAAGAGAGAAAGACTAATTCCAGGGCAAGGCAGCTTTCAAAGGCAAGTGAGCATCATGTGACTGAATGTGTATAATTTAAAACAAAAAGAAAAAAGCTATAACTTCAGCACAGCCTGTCTCTCCAGTATATGAGAAGTGAAGCAAATGAATACGGCCTTGAATACACTTTTTAATTTTTCAACACTGTATTTTGCCAACTTTAGTTCACTCTGTTGACTGTTCAGTCAGACCGTTTTTAAATTAAAAAGGAATACATGGTTGAATTATTTATTAAACAAAAGGTGCTTCCGTGCATGCAGACTACCTGGGTTTTGAATTTCTTTTGCTTTTGGAATTTGAAGAAAGTGCATTGCTAATAAGTGAAGAGATAGAACAACTCTCCTTCTTCTAAAATAAATCTTTCTCTGTCTCTGAAGCAGAGACAGAGAAAATATCTTGTGTCTGTCCAGCCAGAGAACAATGCCTGATCTTTATTCAAATTTCTAATTTTGACCTAAGTGCAAAGTTGTATCCCCAGGTTGCTGGACTCCATAGAGACAGAATTTCTGGCAGAGAAATGTGTTTGCAAATGAAATGAGTCTGGATTATCTCCTTATTTTATAGGTGCTCCTGATGGGTTAAAATATGTATTTATTGGTGGATTAATATGGAGGAGCTGTAAGTAAGCAGAAGAAGGCTTGCAAAAAAACTTTGTTGTTGCCACCAGCCTGAATATCCCTGAAGGTTTCCAGTTCACCTTGGGGTGATAAGGACCTTGTACAATGACTTTGCTTTGCTCAGTCCCCACTACTGCCTCTGTGTTGGTGTTCCAGATTGGTGCACAGCCAGGGTTTCTTGTATTGTGGCCTCTGAGTGCCTGTTCTGTTCTTCCCCAGGAGTAAACAGTCACCACTTTTGGACTAGACTTTCTGGACTTCAACTTCCTTTGGCTGATGGCTGCAGGGAAATCATTCAGGCTGGGAAGCTAGGAAGGGTCTTCCATCAGTCGTGGGACTGTGGTCTCCATAGCTTTCTGAAAAATGAGAGGGCTGTTTTACCTGGTACTGAGAAAGGAATTCATGTGCTAAACCTGGGGAAACATCTGTCCAAGAGGTTGGTGTATTTCATCACTGGTGTGGGACTTGATAACCACCTGGGATCCCAGCGGGGTGCACTGCAAAAGGCTGCTCATGGCAGCAAAGAGGCTTTAGAGAAAGGTTGGTGCGAGGGCCGGGACTCTGAAGGGCTCCCAGTCACCCCAGTGTGTGGGAGGGCGGTTGTGAGCCTGGAGCTTTTCTGTGGAAGGAAAGCAGCGAGCAGTAGCGAGTGGCTGGGCACACCCTGGCTTTGATAGCTACAGATGGAGACCTAAAAGATTGCAGGGCCACAGTCCAACACCAACACATGTAAAATAAGGCTCAGGATTTAGATAACTCTGTTCCAGCATACTGACGTGCATGGCCACAGTCCAACTCCAACACATGCAAAATTAGTTTCAGGATCATTCCAGCATACTGAAGCCTATGCCTAAACCAGTTATTGCCACAAGCTCAGCTAAATCAGAGGACAGCATTCAAAATATTTTTTCCCTTTTTTTTTTTGACCAGAGTAGTTCAGATGAAAAAAAAAAAAATCTATTTTCATAGTAGAAGAGGAAAACTGGATTATTGATAGATCAGCTCCATAGGCAGCATTTCAGAATTTTTATAGCCCACAAATACCATGTCATGGTATCCATGTACATTAAGACTATTTTACAAAACATGGATATAAGTTGACCTAGTAATGTACTATTTCAGATACATTAAAAATATTAAAAAAATTTTTAAAAATTAGTCCTTTCAGATAATATCATGTTCTCAGTATTCTTACAGCACACTGTTAAAACAATGAGGAAAAAACCTATACCAAAGAGTTAAATGATCCCTAAATGATCCCTTCTCAAAATTCAATGTGATGAATTTAATCAATATTTTTCCATTACAGCAAAACTCATGTAATTAACATATTTTATTTATAGAAAAATGGTGCTAGTAAAGTAGATTCAGCAGTTTAGAGTTGCTTTTAAGTATTTATTAAAATACAGTTTGTTTTTTTTTTTTTTTTTTTTTGAAATGGATAAAGAAGTTGGAAATTATCCTCAAGTGGCTTGTACCAAAGAAGTTAAATAGGAGAAAAATTATTTACAAAATTATTTGTATTAGCTTAAAGTGGTCATTTAGTGTGAAAGGAGCACTGGAAAGTTAAAAGTAAGAAAATACAGATACTGGAAAAGCCTTGCATATCATAGTCCAAAAGTTGTAACACACACCATGACATTATTCACTCTTTAGAGACTCTGTCAGCACCTCTCTAATCAGTAATCTGTAAATGGAATGAGAGTCTTTAATTCTTTCTCATTTTGTTGAGGGGGAAATTAGTAATTTAGCTACCTGTACAGTTCTTTTTACGTGCCTGATCCTCTGTTGTTTTTTTTTTTCCTTGCCAGTGTCTACAGAAAGACATTCCTGTGACATTTTAAATAATTTACGCTTTTCTTTAGTAGAATGAATTTTTATAAAATTTGATGACCTGCTACTGCCACTTCTGTGCTGATTTTTCCACTCTGTGTTAAGATAATAATGATAAAGAGTTTTTTTATACAATAGTATGCAAGAACTTACCCAATGATACCTGATGCCCCGAGGGCTACTCATAATAAAGGCAGGTCTGTGTTTCCCACTTGAAAAAAATTATTTGTTTGTTTTTTAGATTTTTTTTTAAACCCAGAAACTGAGGGTGAAACTTGACTAGTGTAATTAAATATTTCTATACAAGTACTCAAAAGAGTAAAAAATATATCAATGCAGTTAAAAAATCAAGGAGGTAGGTGTTAATTTGTACTTTTTAGAGTGTCAGAGTCTGCATTATTAGGAACATGAGAAGAACCTAGAGAAAACAGCTTCAACAGAAGTCTCTTCCACCCAGATTCATCATTTTTCCTATGGTTTACTGACACCATCTTGGATTTCCTTCATAGTACAGCCTGTACACTGAACCAAAGCGTCCTATTTGTCCCACATGTGTTTTAGGAACAAGATAGAGGTCCTGGTGAAGCAGCCCTTACCCCTGTGGTTTGTAGGGTTGTGGAGCTGCTAACGTGGAAGGAATGGGGTAAGTATGGAGGCAAGGAGAAGGCAACATATTCATTCACAAAAGTCCAGTTAATGGTTATTTTAGTTGATTAGCTGGCAACTTCATTTTCTCCCTCATGAAATTGCCTCCACAGATCCTTACTTCTGGAGCTTAATCAGCAGTAGCAATCCATCCCAGGAGTGGGAGACCAGGAGTACTTAATTAAAGAGGGACTATAAGGCAACTCTCCCAAATTGGATATCTGATCTAGCCTTGGCATCAGGAGAGCAATGCTAGGTAAAAGTGTTTATCAAGCTCCATGTAGCCACTCTGCAAATCTCAGAGATGGGAATATGATGCAGACAGCTTGTAGAAGCTGCTATAACCTGAGTAGTATGGGTTTTAAGGCCATCTGGTACCTGAACACCTGCCTACAAATAACACATGCAAATCCAAAAGTTGGTCCAGTTGGATAGCCTCTCTCCTTAGATTCCCCACTGGAATTTTGTCCAAAAGCACTATACAATCTGTAAGAAGTTTAGAAAGTCTTTGTTCTCTGTGGTCAGTAATCAAGTGCCCATTTCAAATTTAGGTGACTGGATCAAAGCTAATCCAGGTGAGTCAAGGGTCTGGGTAACAAAACTGCTGAAAAATCACAGACTGCTGTTCACACTAAATTTTGGTAAAACTCCAGAATATTCTAAGCTTGTTTTAAGAAAGGGAGGGGAAAACTATATGAAGTATGTCATATGAAAGGTTTGGGAGATAGCCTTGCTATCAGAAGCATAATTGGACACCCAAGTAAATTTGGAGGATAGATGGCAAAGACCATTAGCAAAAAACCATGGAAAGATCCATAAGTATGTATTTAAGCCCATCTTTATTGGTCCAGAAGGTCCAAAACCTGCTTTGCATGTGAAGACACACATTATGGACAGAGGGGTGCACAGGATGTCCTGACAACTCAGGTGAGCTCTTCTGAAGAAAGCAAGAACTAGCACAAGCTAGATAAATGACATTCTGATAAATGGCAGAGTGCATTTACTTCTAAGGGCTCCTGTTTTCCTGTGGAAAGATTACACAAGTCTAATGGAATTTCATTAACCTTATCTGCCAAACTAGGTGATTTGGGTTGGAAGTGCTTTCAGCTACACAGTCAGGTTAAGGAAGTGGGATTTCAAGGTCATGATTTTGGAGTGGCAGATCTGAAAAACCAGTGAAGGGATTGGATGGTGGAAGAGTTTGGTATGCCAAGGGCTTCAGAAGGAAGCTTTTGTATTCTGCAGTTTTGAAACAAATTGACAAAATGGTGTTGGGGCAGTAATGTAGTGGGGAACAGTTGTGGATCCATGGTCATTTGCCTCTAGCTCAGCTCTCGTTAGGTAGCTAGAGGTTCCAGGAGCTAGTAGTGACATCAAAAAAGTGAAGACTCTTTAACCAAAACCAAGCACTCCATGACTCTGCTCTCTGTATTTCTGATGTCCATTGAATTCATTGAAAGACTGTGCACAGGTCTGACAATAAATTGGAACGTAACTTTTAATTACATCATTTGTGCTTGTGTGTGTGGTCCTTAGAATGGCCTTTAGTCAGGGGTACTGGAAGAGGGTGAAAAATTTTGATGTTCCTGCATGTGCATATGTTTAAAAAAATAAAAATCTTCAGCACTTCTTTAAGTTCTATCCCAATTCAATTTTATCAAAACTAGTATTGTAATACTATGGTGAAGTCCTGACTCAAAGGTAAGTGTTGAAGTTACATTGAACTCAGTAGGGCTGGAGAGGTGTACAGTAGTGAGATTGAAATTTGAACCTTACTTCTTCTCATGCTTAGCTAAGAATATGTGTGATGGTTTGCAGGATAATGATATTTAATTGTAATCTTCTTGAGGTGTGAATGGCATTCCATTGGTTTTCTACAACTGAACTTGGTACTGCTGATTAATAAAACAATAAATACAGAAAATGAACTATTTGGTGTTTTATTAACAATTTGCATTTCTTATAGTAGTTCATTTTCCATAAGTATAAAATCATACCCTCGAATGGTAAGACGTAATTGCTGATCATGTATCTCTTTGCTCCAGACACTTTTATAAAAGTGTATGTATTATGTATGATGTGACCTTCAAATGCCATGAATGCGTTGTGCAATAAACTGTCAATATTTGTGGCTATAAGGTACTAGATGACTTTTACAATAATTGGAACAGCTTTATTAAAAGCTTGGATCAGTCAGCTGGTTAAAGAGAAAGACACAGGCCAGTGTTCATCTGGGATTTTCCTTCTGCCAACTGTTAAATGAAGGATATTTTAAGGTGCTTAAAATGTCTTCTTACTTAAAATAAAACCCAAAATGAAACAGTTAAAGAGGTCTCATACAAAAACTATTCTGTCAAAAAAATTTTTTTTTCACCATGCTCAATTTTTGGTCAAAACTGAGCTCTGCCAGCTAACAGCAAGTAAACAACCCTGCATCTTAAGTGCTAAATCTGAGTTTGTATGTCTCTTTGTCACAAGATTCTTCAAAGAAATGAAACTACTAAAATGATGTACTCAGAAACTGTGTTTGATCTCTGATTATCTTAAAAGGTTTTAAAATTTTAGAAAAAAAGGAAAAGTAAGACTGCTAAGAACTCCAGAAAACAAATCTCTGTAGGGAATTTGATTGGAATGAAAAGAAGAGGATAAGAAACATTTTGTGATTAACAAAATCTTAATTTTGTTTAAGTGTTCCATTAACATCTCTCTGTGCTGTATGTACAGATTTTGCATGTGTCTCAGAATACCGCAATGGAAAGAATTAAGATATAACCAGCACTGCGTACATACAATATTGCCATGCAAAGTGTTTTGAACCCATGGGGTGTGAAAACCACCAATCTTCAAGTGTGTGGTGTTCCAGGAGTGGGCTTAAGGTGTGTGTGCAGCCACTGCATCACCAGTTAGTAAGAAATTGCTTACAGTATTTTTGGCTCCCTTCCTGTTGAGCTTGAAGTAGCACCCACCTACTCCCCTGCAGCCCGAGGTGTTGGCTGTGACTGCCTTTTGCTCACTTCTACAAGCTGCGAGCCTCGCCTCATACAAATGGTTGTGGGCCTTTCACTTCAGTTTAATTTAGACTGTATTTCAAATTTAACTGCGCCGGTGACTAATTGTTAATAGAAGCAGGGCAGTTTGTGCATGTTGTTTGTCTGTTTGTGGTTCAGAGGGCTAGGAGGGAATTTGCATGTCAGACGTGGTATCTTTTTATTTACCAGTGGAACCTTTGTATAATCTTTATTTCTAATAATACAAACAATGTGAATGCTGCTTTCTCACTAGCAGGCCTCCTTTCCAATTCTCTTCTAAAATAGCTCTGTGTTTAAACAAATTCCCTGCCAATCCATAGTAACAGTTTAAGATTCCCTTATATGGTCATTATAAAACCTAAATCCTTGATGAAACAATAGAGACAGCAAGTTGTTCCTGACCTAAGACATTAGTAACTCTTTCCGGCGGCCTAAAATATAACTGTAATATTTAGTAATATTAGAAACCTTCATTTTAAACCATGAACTTCACTAGCAAAAAAGCGTAGTGGCATCCACTAATAGGGTTCTAATTTCAAATCATGAGCCCAGGGCCAGATTCTGTTGTCATTTACATTGGACAATACTAATTGAAGCTACTTCAGGTAGCTAGAAATATATGATTAGTTGTATCCCTAATTGTACTCCTATTTTCCACTATTTTCAGTATTATTAAAGCTTTCTCTTAGGAATAGGCAAGAAAGGTGAAGCATGTTTTCCCAGAAACTTGGTATATTCTATGTTCCTTCCCAGGGAATGAGGTGGTTGAGTTCAGGCATGCTTGCAAGAAGCTGACAACAGTGAGAGGATTAACACACTGAATATCTTCTGACTCCTTTCTTGACATTTCCTGCCACAAGATGGGTTAATATGGGTGGTTTATAGGTCATCAAAAATTAGCTGTGGTCACTACCACTTCTCGTTGCACCATGTTTCATTAACTTTTACAGGCAGTTTTGAAGAACTACAAATATTTTGAATTTCAGAAATATATGAAAACCTGGGATTATGTGCAGCTTGAAAGGCTTCTGGTCACATTTTCAAAGGGTTCTTTAATAGTGTCGAAAATTGTGCAAGAGCAAACACATACTTGTAAGTCTGATTACCTATTTTGTGAGTTGATTACCTTTTCCATGTGATTGCCTGTTTTTGGCTAATTTGGCAAACCTCATATCGACAAATTCCAACTGACTTTGCTGATGATTTAGTCTTCATGAGGGCTGCAATTTAGTTCCTTTGAACGTGGAAGCACTTCTTTGTGAATCCCTGCACCTTCACATACATGCAGCAAATAAATACTCTGGTGGAATTTTTGGGACACATATGTAGATGCTCCCTTCAGAGAGTGGCTGCTATCATGACTGAAGTCAGTGCTGCTGCCTTACCAAGTGAAAACTGTTTTCTTTTTACAAAAGCAAGCCACCCTTTTCTGATAATGTTTATGGGCTCATTCTGGACAGGTGGACCAGTCCTACAGAACATACACGGAAATGTCAAAGAATTTGTTTCCTTTTGCTCTTCATATGACTGCCCAGATAGCTTCTGCTTCGAGTACACAGACTCACTGTCCTTCTAAGTTCATCTTCTCTTTTCTGGCAATATCCACCGGAGTTGGCATTTCTCCTCTGTGACATCTGTATCTGTGTGCTGAGGGCACTGCCGGCCACAGCCATGGCTCATTTCTGGCTAGACCATTTCTAATAACCAGCAGTAAGATATTGACTATAGAAAAGGATTCACAGGTGTCTTTCTCACTTTCTATTAACCTTCTATTGTAAAAGCACTCCTGGTTCCAAAACTGTTTGTTGGGATTATCTGTCTCTGGGGAAACTTCCCTCTTTGCCTGTGGCAGTGATGTGGAACCAGCCTGATCTCCCTGGTAGATGAGGAGTGGTGGCTTTTAGGCCCTCCTCTCCTGAGAGTTGGACATCTGTCTGAAGAAAGTCAATTCCTCAAATACTGATCTTATGGATTGGTTAATTTTTATTTCAGTCTGCATGCCAAATCGATTTGCTCACATTTTGGCCAAATTGGCTCTTTGGTTATGCAGTTAATCGCCACCTTCTGATGCGGATGGTGAAGTGAACTTTCTTTCCTTGCATTTACCCCCGGAGAACATGGGCACGGTCGCATTAAATGCAGCTGAGGCACGGTATGGAAGAGGTGTCCCTGCCATGCTGCCCAGAAGCTGCTTTGTGGCTGAATTCCTCTGTGTCCTGTGTCAGGGAGCGCTCTCTGCCTGCCCAGCAGGTACAGCACAAGGAGCAGCTGGGGGCTCACAGCTGTTCCTTGTGCTTTGACTGGCACAAAGACCAGTTTCATATTTAGAACTGAATGTTGCTTTTCACATTTCTGTCCAGGACTTTTGCTGTGAGCTGACACTTAGAAAGTGAAAGGAAAGCTCAGAGAGAGTAAGTTCAGAGGCAAGGCTCAGAAGTTTCACATCTAGTATGTACATCTATATCATACTTTAGTCTCTTATTTCCTGCACTTTAATCAGGAAAGGTTGGGATGGGCAGGAAGATATTCAGGATGCTGACCTGCCTATAATGGAAATGGATAGTAAAAAGAGCAGTGTAATCCCACGTGCATCAAGTGCACATCATATAGACCACATAACTCAGGGAACCACAATGGCTGTAAGATGAGTAACTGTTCTCTTTCCTTCCTGATCTGGTATCCTCAGAACTGAGAAGCCCCCAAAACCATAGCTCAAATCCTGAGTAAATCATAAATTAATTTGTGGAGGCCAATCCTAGTTCTGCAGATTTGTAAAACTACTTTTTGCTACATTTTTGCACAATTTAACAGAGCTGAGAGTTTCTGCTTGTGAGGCAGCTTATCAATAACCAGAGAAAGGAGGTGTAGAATACATGACTATTGGTAAAGCTGAGGATTTTTCATTCCCCACATATTCTGATGTTGTCATAGTCTGCACTCTTCAGTTTGCTTAACTTTTTTCTTTCCAGTCTCTTCTTTTTTCATCCTTAGTTTCCAAAGACCGCTTTTGAGAGACTCAGGATAAGAAAACCCTCGGTAGCAGTCAGTGCGACTTAAACACATTTTAAAGTTAAGCACGTTTTAAACTTAAGTGCTTTGACAAAGAGGTACAATGTGCAAAATGGGGCCCTAGTAAGAAGCTGGGTTAGCATTTGATGGGGAGAGTCGGCAGCCTTGAACATATCTTTTCATTGTTTGAAATAAAAGAACTTAGATGTAAAGCTGCTCATTCAGGTAGCGATGGCCTCCAGCGTTTCGGTGGGCTTTGTAGGCAGAGGAATTCAAAAGAAAACCCCTCAGCCCAGCTTTAAAGTCTTAGGAATGCTTTCACTGTGGGAAGAAAAATTCTTCAAGGTAAGGCCCCTGTTGGAGTAAAGCCTTTGGAGCTATCTACTGTATGTCTACTTAAATCTAAAAGAGAACTCTTCAGACCACCCACATCTTTCTTTGCTTCATTGTTGTTTTCAGTTTGCTTTTTCAGAGGGATTAGTGCTAAAGTAAACTCCATCGTCTTGCTCCCTTGAAAAAAATTCAATTTTGTGTAAAGTGAAAATTAGACTCTTAAATCTGCAAAGAGAGCTGTTCATCTTACAAATTTATTCTTTTTTATTGGGCCACACATATTCTAGATAGAAAGATAAAAGGCAAATGGATAACAGGCCATCATTTAGAGTGACATATAGCAAAACATAGCTAGTAGACTTATTCTGTAAATTCCTCCTGAGTGGCTTGTTAACTTTATCTATATATTTATCTATAATGCTCATATAGTATTTATTGAAAACCAAAATAAAATCCTGCAGTTTATCATCATACATTCCGTGTTTTGCACTTCAAAAAAATCTTTTTGCACTCAGGAATTAATTTATTTTTCCCAAAGAAACTTAAGCCATAATTATATACAACTTTTTAGGAGTAAAAACAGAGAAAATCTAAACTCTTTAAGGATATTGGAATTATGGGCTAGCACCCATGTATGTTTTCCTAGACTCACAAAGACAAAATAGACTCCTGTAGTATGCAACTTTATGTACTTGAAGATAATTCAAAATGACATTTACTAGCTTTCTAACTTAAATATTATGCTTTAACTCTGCAGTCTAAGAAGAGTCAGAAAATGTTAAACAAGAATGTGATGTGAAAACTGTAAGATTTGCATTTTGAAAAGTAGTAATAGCTTGATTACATACATGGCTGAGATAAGCATTTTATATATATATATATATATATATAAAATCACTCTATCATCTCGTTCTTTCAGCTTTAAGCAAAATAGTTTAGAGGAACCATTTTATAATACATACTGAAATGCCTGTTAGTGTTGCCTTTTCCAGAAACATGGTATTTGGGTCTCTGCTACTGTGAGAATAAATTTTATTAGAGCCAAATATTTAATTCTTTCTTATGTGCCATTACTTCCATTTAAAAGGCAATGCTGTGTAAACTGCACTATGTTTCCTGACAGCTTTAGTTACATATCAAATGGGTAAAGACAGAACGTTTTTAGTCAGTAGTTTATGGTTGAAATAATCAAGACTCTATGCAGGTTTTAACTCTGTGCTCCCCACCTGGATCTAACCCAGATAGCTCAGTTCTGCACAGGGTGTGATGCTGTGTCCATGTGTCCTGCTCCTGACGTGCCAGGAGTGTCAATCTGGGTCACAGCCTCCACATTTGCCATGGTTTTTTTGGTAAAATCATGAATCGGTGCTTACAGTGACATTGAATTGATGCTTATATTGATATGACATGACCCTCTATGTACGAGATGATGGATGAGCCTTGTGTGGTTTGAATAATGACTTTTTTTTAATGCCTTACAATTTTATTTTTTTTTGCAATTTTTATGTCAGTCCTTTGTAAGTTATTTTATTCCTTGCCTGCTTGGATAAAAGTCGTTCATTCAAGATGGCTGCAATGACTTTCTTTACACCAGGAGAGAGAAGAGGTGTCCTGGAGTCTCACCCATTGTGTTATGATGCAAAGAATAAGTGTAGCTGTGAACTCTGAAGGTGAAAATGCAGGAGCTGTGGGTGAGAGGGAGATGGAATTCCCCCTCATGTGACCGATTTTTTTCATTGTTTTTCACATGCTATTAGGCCACTCTCTGGGCTGCCTGTTGTGATTCCAATGCTGATGTGTTGCACAGGAAGTTGGTCAGCTCTGCGTGTAGACATTGTCAGCGCTGTTGGACTCCCATCACTGCAATTCTTTTGTTTTAGGAGATTTTAATATGCCAGTGCAAACTTTTTCCCTCTAAAAGCCTACAGGTTTTCACCATACTTATAAATTAAATAGATTCAACAAAACAACAATCTCAAACTTTTGGGGAAAAATTAATAGGAACTAAGCAAAAGAAGAAATCAAACCAGCTGCTGACACAGCTGTTTCTTTTCTTGTATAATTCAGTATATAAAGGTACCATATGCTGCTTAAAATCATGATAGGGAAGATGAAATAATTTAAGACAATAACAAGAAAATACGTGAATTGTCAGCATTCTGTCAGATTTAAAGAATGAAATAGACAGGTGTAGTATTGACATGTTTAACTTTGTGTTGTGTTAGCAGTTTTAGTGAGAACAACTTCTGACATGTGCTGAAGTGATGTGAGAACATTTCTGTGTTGCAGACATTGGAGAAGAAGCTGGGAGATCTGTAGGAGTCCAGCAGCCAGCTTTACTGAGAGACAGGAGCCTTGGTTCTGCCATGAAAGACTGCCCATATTGTGGAAAAACTTTCAGAACATCCCACCACTTAAAGGTCCACTTGAGAATACACACAGGTGAGAGGAACAGGGGAGCGGAGCCCTGGCGGCACGAGCCACGTGTGTGTGGGGGTTAACAGAAATTCTGCCTAGGAGCCTCAATTCCCACTGTAGATGGGGACTTATTAGTTGGAGAAAGTCTTTTGAGAAAGATGTATGACAGTCTTAAATAAAAGCACAAGGAATGTGTTGTTGGATAAAGACCACTTTAATAGAATCATCTTTTCCCAGTTGAGGTTATTTCTGTCTCCTTCCCTGCTTCATCACTGTTTCCTTCAATTACCCTTGTCCTTCAATAGGCATAAGCCTATTGGTTTCAGACTTAGTTATACTAACTGCTTCAAAGGCCTTCCTTAGCATCTGCTTAGGGATTCTGTATGTTTTTCTCAGTTACTATTTTTGTTCCATTTAGCATGCTCATTTTTAACCTCTCACTGTTCATATGAATGCATCAGCTTCACGGATCTGCTTTTTTTCTCCCCACTAGAACTCACACGACTTAGTACTTGTAAGTAATAAAACTTATCGTGCTTTGCACCATGGTAAAATTTTCCATATTTTATTTCAGTAACAATCACAGCATTTTACCTACGGAGATTTGCTACTGGGCTGGATACACACATTGTTTTCATATTTCTCTCACTGGGAGGACTGCTCTCAATGCTAATTATTTCTGGACACTCCATTTACATTTTAATATTTTGTTTGCTTGAAAGTACATATGTGCATGGCAAGGTCCATGTAGAGACACAGTACATGTTTAAGAAGACTTTATCCATAATTAAATTCTGACATAAAATGTTGTAATCCTCAGGTCCTGTTGACATCATTTGAAATTCTGTATTTGGTCAATAGGATACTGTTTTCTTCCCAGTGTTAATTGTCATGGTAGGCTTTGGGAGAGTATTTAAATCTTGAGATTTGAGACACTTATTTTTGGAAACAGATGTAATAGGCTCCATAATTGTAATTTTCTTTTAAAACTAATTTAATTGAATTTCAGAATTTTACTGCTACTTTCTTAATAGGAAGGTAAAATAATTGCATGAAGAAATACATTCCATTTATACTTCCTACTTGAAAACCTTCACTTTTTATTTCACTGAAGTACCAGATAAGCATTGTTTCCCTCCCTTCCCAAAATCAGCAGTCATGTTTTTCTTATGTGTATGCATGGGTCTAATACTTAATGTTTGGTTTGTGAATGTGAGTTTCTGATTTTGAAAAATAGAAAATGAAAATTATTTCAAGGAAAAAAAAAATCATTGTTGAAATGGGAAAATCTGTTCACTGTATTTTTTTTTCTTTTTTTGCATTGTGAGTAGGAGTATACCCCACTGAAGTTTAAAATTTGGCAACTTAATGTAGTTTTGTCTGAATGGATTGCAAACCACTTTGGGCAAGAATATTCTTCTCTATGTGTTGAACTTTGGGGGGGGGTATGGGGGGGGAGGGGAGAAACTCAATGGAAACCCTGTTTGTGTGCTCTCCAATGTAGTAAAAGTAAAGAAATTGTAGTTATTTTATTACAGAATATTCTTATAACTCTGGAAGTTTAAGAGTTTGACATTTTTAGCATTTGAGAGGCAAAAAAATAGTTCTTCAAAATAACATAAGGTTACCCATCTCTTCATTTTGTTTTATTATATAGTGAGGACTTTGTTCTTATGTTAAACATGGCAGTGATTATACATTTAGTATTTGTGCCTTAGAACTAATGGAAAGTAAATTAATTACAATGGAAATATTCAATAAAAATTGCATATTAATACTGACTAAAGAAAATTAAAACAAGAAAAACATAAACTGTATAATATAACAAAAATTTTTTTAAAAGAAACTATGGAAACAACATTTACAATGTATTTAAAAATCATTATAATTTTAAAATAGGTAAAGATCAATTTCCATTAGGTTGAGAACAAAGTATTTGTAAATAATGACAAGAGTATGTTTAAGTGAAGCAATGTTTTACATATTGGAAATAATCCTAATAAATAATTTTAAAATGTAAATTGGCAAATTACTAGAGTTATTAAATAAAAATTAAGCTGCTTTGCAGTAAGTGGAAATGATGTAATAGATACCAGTTATTAAACAAATACTGCCTAGCTCATCCTTCTCAGGGACACTTTCCTGCCTTTTATGTCACACTCTGTCTTTATTATATGCCTGGATCATATAACTGACTGATAAAAAACACTTTACTGTATTTCTCCACTACATTAACTCAATTACTGTTCTTGTTCTCACAGCACCTGTTTGTTAGAGATGAGCTCAAGCAGTTCAGCAGAAGTCGGGTTCCTTCGAACAGCTGTGTGTTTGGAGGCACACGACTGGGTTGGTTTGCTGCTCATGCCAAGAGCAGACCCAAAGTCTGATCCAGCCAGGAGGTGCTTCTGTGGCAATTGGCCCAAAAAAGCTGGAGAAGCAGCTCAGTCATGCACAAGAGGAGGAAGCTGTGCTCTGTTTTTGAAGAATTAGCCAGTGGCTTGGGTTGCTTCTTTTTTCCTGTTGGGTATTTCATGGCTGCAACCTACTCCACACTGAGCCCTGGTTTCTTTGTAGTTTGCTATCACATAATAAGGCTGTGAAAGTAAAAAAACAAACCAACTAAAGTTTTATTGAGCACTCTCAGTTTTGTCCCAACACAAATGCAGAGGATTTATCTTATCTAGCTCAGGGATATTCAGGCAGGAAGAGCTTTAAGGGGAAGATAGTAAGATATGATTTCTGATTGCTCCCATGTGATAAGAGGAAAAGGGCATAATTATGTGAAATCAGTTTCTCCTCTTTCTTGCTCTAAAAACAGCTGATGGATGAGACAACTCCCTGGGACAGCCCTGAATGGAGAGAGGAAGGATTTTCAGGCCAAAATGTTTGTGAACCTCGGGTCTTAGGACTGACAGAACTTTTCATGCCCTCTTAGATGAGTTCTTCATGCTGACCAGTGGCCAGAGATGGGCTGTGCTGCCCTCCCAGCTCACACAAACTCTTTGGGGAGGAGAGGCAGGGGCAGAGTGTGCCTATGCACAGCAGCCCATGGGGTCCTGCCCACTTTGGGAGTCAGCCTCCTGCTATAAAATAATATACCTCATACAGCTGAGGAGGATAGAACACAAAGCTCAGAGATGCTCAGCTTTTGTGAAAAAGAAAACTATCTGAGTATCTCAGACTTATAATGTGCCACGTGCAGGCGCTTCTAGAGCTGTCATTTTGCCCCTCCGGAGGCAGCAGCTTGAGGTCCCTTCATTCAGGGAGCTGAGCATCTCCTTTACGTTCCTGAGACTTTTCAACTCCCTTGAAATGCAGTAAGTGGGCTGGGTTTTACATTGCATGCCTTGACTTTTGGACTGTGCAGAAACAGTTAAATGTAAGAAATTAAAACTTCTTATGTCCTACCTTTGACAGGGACACATTATGTAGGAGCTGGTTTCAGATTGGCTCTAGCACCTCTTTGCACCTTGCATCAGTCCTCAGAAGCCACTGCAGCTATAAACCAGTTTGGGTTTGTGCTGTCATTAGGTGCTCAGGTAGATTCCCAGTATGACAGACAAAATTAAATCCCTTGAGTAAAGAAAAAAGGATAATGTGCACGAGCAAAGGAAAGATAGTTTGGATTGTGCTAAACAGAAGGAACCTAAGAAAGAGATGAATAGGAAGAAAAAACTTGGCAGGGCTGTATCCATTGACTGAGAGTCTGTTACGATATGTATGACACACATCTAGCATATATTAGATGTATTATATGCATTTACTGTGTTACTGCATTTTCCCTTGGAAATGTGACTAGCCAATTTTAAACCATGCTTAGATGAACTGATGAAATACAGTAAAAATGGTGCTGTTTTAAATGAATTCAATTCACATTTCCTTCCTAAAAAAAGACTGCCTGTTGCCATTCTCTGAAGGCGCTTGTAGTGGGATGAGCAATATGAATAATTAAGGAAAATGGGTATGTGTGCTCCAAGAGGAGACAATTTTGGTATTGAACATCCTTTATTCTTACATTTCTAAGATGAACTAAAAGGACTTTTCATTTCTCTAGATTCCTCCAGATTTCCCATCCTTAACATTGTACGGCATGCCTTTTCTCCTGTCTTAATGACATCCCAAACTTTTGTTGAAAATAATTGATTGAATTTAAATTTCCTTAAAAGTTTAAGAGGTAATGTTACAGTATAAATTTCCTACCAAACACTAAGTAGGGAAATATCCATTAGTGAAATTAACTACAGTTTCTAGGTAGCTAACAATGTGCAGTATACAGTAGGGCATGGCTAATGAACACTGCAGTGGGTGATATTTCATTATACAAATTAATGCTCACATTTTAATGGGAAAGTCACATAATGAATCTCAGCTTCAGTGACAGCAATTAGAGACACAGATTGTCCCCTTCTGGACAAGGCACTGTTTAGCAATAAGCAGCTGTGTAAAAAGTCTTCAGGTTTACAACGTATATATATGCTTTGGGGGAATTGTGTACAGTTTATATTAATGTACTGAATCTTCCCTGCAAAGTAACAACTGTATTTATCTCTCTGCATTTTAACTAAGTAAAGACATGTAAAAAGACTGAATAAATATTGAAGATGAGATATAAATAAAGGAAAATATTCAATTATAAAAGTTTATACAAATTAAAATCTTTTATAGTGATGGCAAGTGCACAAATGAAAAATATTTAATAAAGTGAATAAAACCATCAAAATTCTGGCCTGTTACAGGTAGTTTCATCTTATATAATAGAGAAAAAATACTAGTAAAAGAAAGTAGTAAAGAGAAGAAGTTAACTAGTATTTCTGACAAACAGATTAATTGTGTGGTGAAACATGTGCAGGATCCAAAAATAATCCTACAGAACCTTTGATATTCCATTTGGTTTAAAAAGTGTGAAGTGAATGATTAGAATGATAAAAGAAATTACCGTGTAAGAATAGGCATAATAATGAACTAATTAAACCATACAGCAATTCATTTCTAAAATATCTACTGCACAATGGATAAAATAGGTTATCAATAACTGTTTCAATGGTAAAATAAAAAATGCTAGGAAATGTTTTCAATATTTTCATTAAGCAGTATTCTCTAGAATTATAAGATGTTTGATTTCATTTGCTTTGCATGAAAGCAAACTGTAGCTTGTTAGGAAACATGTGGGGCCGAATTGCCACTCACATTGTCCCCAAAGTGACCGTCACAGCTCCCCTGCAAGTGGGGCTGTCAAGGGTTTGGGGTTGGGGTTCTTGCCCTGGTGCACAGCTGTCACTGTACTGAGGAACAGCACCACGAGGAGCAGAAGGGCACCATCCACAGACAGCTCATGAAATCCTATTTAAAAAGGGACACAGGGGCATTCAGTGGGGAAAGGGAGCATGGGGACCAGGATGGATTGTTAAGAAGCTGTGCATCAAATATGAGGAATGAATAGAGAAGCTCACAGCACTAAGTTTAAATAAAAAGAAGTAAAGGAATTTGATGAGGGAAACTAAAAGCAATAGTAAGAAATATGTATGTGTCTACGAGGATTATGGAAAATGGGGTAAAATTCTGTGGCCCTGGCAGGCCAGTTGATTTCTTGCTAATACTGGACAAGAATGGATAAGAAATTATCAAATGTGGTATAGGAGACTAAATACTCTTCTGCTCTGTTCTCAGAAAGAAGCATGATGGTTCTCATAAGCATTTTGCAATGACACAGTAATGCCCCCATTAAGTAATGAGGTTGTTATGCTGTAGCCCACTGCATTTTAATATTTTTTAAAGTGAATGAGACTGGATAACTTATAGATAAAATCTTTAAAGCCCTGGCTGAAGAGCTCTCCAAATCATTAAACTTCATTGAAAAAAAAAAAAAAACCCACCCAAAAATTGTCTTGGAACGCAGAGCAAGATCCAGAGTACTCGTAGTGGTAAAAAAAGCCCTGTCTATTCTTGTATTTCCCAAAAGAAAGAATATTAAGACCTTGAAATTATGACTACCCTGACAAAAGTTTGGGGTAAAATTACAGAATGAACTGGTTAGCTAAATGAAAACTGCCTAGTAATTCAATTTTCTTTTATGAAAGGATAGTTTATCAAGTTTTTTTTCTTATAAAAATTAGCCTGTTCAATGTGAAAAGTGAAAATCCCCCCCAACAAAATAACTCAACAACAAAACAACCACCAANGTATGGAGGTGAAATGGCACATTTCACTCAGCTCCACAGCAGCACTTTCAGCTCCAGCTATTTGGTATTTCATCATTATTTGGAAGACTATATAAAAATCACTGTTGATAAAATTTACCAATGGCACAAAAATGGTAAGATGCTAAAAATCATGTGGAGGCACTGATTAGTCACTTAGTCAAGTGGGCTCTTTTCAACAATATGAATTTTAAATCAGAAACATGTAAAGGAAAAAATACTAGAGGCGGTGATGAACTAGGCCTGGGACTGTGGTCGAGAAGCAACAGAATGTGAGCTGTTGGTTGATTGCTAAATCTATGGATGTAAACACAGTCTTGGACTGTATAAAATTGCCATCAAGTTGAAATTTCATCAAAGCTTTAGTGGGTATCCATAATTTAAAAGGACGCTGAAAAATTGGGCAGGGTGTTCCACTCAAGGATGAGAGAAGGTGAAGAAGTGACTTTTTGGCTGTCTGCAAATACCTTCCTCAGGAAATAGACTTTTTAATTTTAAAAAAATCTGTTCAATCAAACAGGGGAAAATGTAGCAATGTTCAGTAGTAGGAAGCACACAAATTCAAGCTAGAAATAAGGCACACATTTTGAACAGTAAAAATACTTAATGAGTCAAACAGTTTACCCAGGGACATGTTGGAGTCTTATTCACTGCCATTGTTGAAACATAATTTATGTGAACCAAAGCAAGTAAGTTTTGCTTCAAAATGTATTTAGGCTCTGATGCTGGCATTGTCCTGTGAGGATCTTTGGCTTGTGTTGTAGAACAGATAAGACTAGATGATCCTAATTGTCCCTTTTGGCCTTAAAATCTGTACATTTAGCTGTAATCTGGCTGAGGTCTCCTCTCACAGCCCATGGCAGATGGTTCCCATGACCAGTAGGGTCAGATTTTGTTCTTCTGAGCAGGACTGGGATCTCCTGCATGGGTGGTTTGTAAACCTGCTATACAAATAGACCTATTTCTACTGGGCAACATGTCTGTTTCCAGTTATCTACCAAGCTTTTGTGCAGATTTGTGCAAACAGTGTTGGATTTGTATTGTTTAACTTTATCCTAACAGAAAATAGTTCCTCTGAGATATCTTGTGTCTTGTAAAGCAGAGCAGTAGGTAGATCAGAACTATGATCATGCTGCCCAGATAAGGGACTCCCTATAAGATTTTTTGGTTCTGTTAATTGTACGTGATGGAATATTCTCTCATCCTACTCCATTATGAAAAAGTTTGCAGGCATGCAAACAGGGCCAGAGAATTAGCTAACTCAGGGTGGCCATTGCCTTTGTGAACAATGAAAAATGACTCTTGGATATGAAATGCAGAAAATTATTTTGAAAAAGTCATGTTCCCTCACTCCTACATGGCAACGTTAATTTATGTGAACTGATATTAAGTGTTAAATAACTCATCCAGACACTGCTCTTGGCAATAATACCAGGGTAGTCATTACACTAGGATGAATTCTCTGAAACCTTTCCTCAAAGTATGAGACACAAACAGGTTGTCTTCTAACAAGAATCATAGCCTACCTCCTGTGTCCCCTGCAGTGTTCTTTGCACATGTACTGCATTTGATGATAGAATCCTGAAAATTAGTGGTCCTTTGGGTTTTCCATTTAAACTGGCTTGGTTTGAGGTTAGACTGGGATTTTTCTAACAGCAGCTTATAACTCTGTTTTGTCATTTGTACAGGGTCTTACACAGGGTGTAGCTGGTTATTAATTTGAATGGATGAAGTAGCATCTAAATAACTGCACAATTACTGAATTTAGGAAATACTGACAGACTAAATTAAAAAGATTCAGAGATGATTGACTCCATCCTGCTCCCTTCTCCCAGTGCCTGCCCTTGAAATAGCAGCATTTAAGACTGCTTTAAAGTAAACTAACCACTGCCAGTATTTGGATCTGGAAGAGAACAGCGAGGTTTTGAATAGCTCCCTTTGAACAAAGCTATTTGGCCAGTCCTGTACTGCAAAGGTGGCACAGTGTGTTGCTACATGTTGAGTTCAGTTTCAGACCTTCAGCTTTAGATCTCATTTCTAGCCATGCGAGGGGTGGGAGCACCACAGAGGCGGCACACCAAGGCTGGGAGAGATTTGAACTTTTTATCACACTGTCTCGGTCTGAGTCTTCTTTCAGCCCAATGCTCATGGCATTGGTGGCGAGCTGTGTGCAGATCTCCTCTGCTCACTCAAAGGAAGCTCACTCTGTGGAGAGAGGCCTTAGAGCAGAAAATGGAATATCTTCAAGGCTTAGCAGTTCAGAATAAGAGTATGTTGTGCCCAGGGCTTTAGACTGATGGTACTTTTACAAGTACAGAATAGAACTAGTATTTTCTCTAGTTAACGTTTTTGAACTTACTTGTACCCATTTTCACATGTGCATTCTGCTTTAAGCAGTTTCTGCATGGTTTTAGCAACATCAGTACAGACTACATTACCAATTCTTCTTCTCCCTGCAGTAGTTCTCCAGCAGCTGATGTAGTGCCTGCAATGTGGGACACACTTTTTGATGGTGCCACTTGATGTGCAATGCAAACACACTGAACTATTGTTAGAATAAAAGGAAGCGCTCAGTATAATTGTGTTAAAGATTTCCGTAAAGGCATAGGGGATGCTGAGGAAGAGCTTTTCAATTAAGAGGAGTGAAAATTCAAAAGTGAGAATATTTAACCCTGTAGAGTCTGGCACTTGTTTTTCACCAGTCTTCTTATGTCTTAGGCAACACCTGAACTACTTAAGTTGTTTCAGAAGCCACCAGTGACTGCTGACAGTAACCGGTGGGACAAACATCAGAACTGAAAGCGGCTCCAAAAATACTACAGGATAACGTGTGGATGTTGTAAACCTAGCATTGCTGTCTGTCCCTGTTCTGACCGGCAGCACAGCTGTCAGAGTTTGCACATTCCCAAACAGAATTTGTTTGCAGAAATGCAAACAAATAGACAGCCAGTGTCTTCTGTCCTCTTGTCCCTGCTCCCAAAGGCCTGCGATGGGTGCGTGCATGCTCAGGTGCCCACCTGGGACCAGAGAAGCCCAGACAGGCATGTTCTGTCTCAGGTTTGTGGTTCAGTAAGGAACTGTTTGTTTTTGCACTAAACACAGCCCCTGCTCCTCGTCGGTGAAGCGCCAGAGCTTAATTGGGTGATTGGGAAAGGCTCAGAAGTTTCATTGAAATGTTTAAATCTGATTTCTTCTGTTAAGCTGTGTGGACCGAGGCCTAAAGCATGAACCATGCTAATTACTACCTCTCCCTCTGCTGAGCACCTCTTGTTTGAGGTTCTGCGCTTTTCTCCTCTGAAAAGGTCGATTGATGCGGTTTGATATAAAGCTCTCATGTCTCACCGTTTAGCTTTAGGATTACGTTATGGATTTAGAATCTCCACTGCTTGTAAGGTGCTTCAGCCCTGGCTGGACTGCAGCACGTATCCAGCCCCTGTTGGTGTCAGCGAGCTCCCGTGCAGCGCTCCATGGCCATGGGAGCGTTCCGGGCTCGCGTCTCATTAGTAAATTCCTGCCATCACCGAGAGCTGCAGCTTCCCAAGGATTTACCGGCCCTTCAATTGAGCCTCTAGCTTAAATAACAGAAGTTTGAAAGCTTTTCAATTTTGTTTTTAGCAGATTTTGAGGTTATTTGAAAGCGGATAACTTTCCAGCTGGTTTGGTGAACTACATAATATTATACAGCATTTTTACTGTGGGGGAAGTTTTCAAAACAAATGTTTTCATTATACCATTTGGTGACGCCTTTGTCTTTTGCATCACTCAGGAAAAAAAAAAAAAAAGAAAAAAAGAAAAAGCTACCTAGAGAAAACAGTTTCTTCTTCTTATTGCAGAACTCCCTCTCATAGAAACAATTGCCAATATTGACAGCTTGCAGGTCTTTCAGATTTCTGTCATTTTTAGAGAGGATTTCCATACCTTTTCCTTTAAAAGAAATTCTGCACTGCTAAAAATGCTCCACAAAAAAATATAGACATACCTTTGCTTAGAAGCAGATTCTTTTCAGAGATGTCTTTATGACTATATGTGAATATTTATTATATGTGTAAAATACTCTGCCTCTTTGAAAGTATAGGAAGAACAATAAAAGTTTAGTGTGGACTTCAAATATTTATTTAATTCGTGGAAATCATATGTTTTAAAACTATATTCAAGCCAAACCTAGAAAAGTGCTTATGGTAGGTAAATTACACATTTTACTACTTGAGCCTTAGAAATGTCATTAGTACAAAATTAAAGGACTGCACAAACCAGTAGATAATACTAATTTCAAATACAAAACCTAAATATATTTTGTACTTTTTATTACTCAATTTCTTTTTTTACAGACTACTTTTTATTTTAACTATATGTTCTTATATGCTGCAATCATAATGTAGTGTAATGATATTAATATTTTATATAATCTGTATTTATAGTTCTTTATTTAGAAACAATGCAGTAGGTCTGCAGATCTTTGAATCCTTCTGGAATGGTGCCCTCCAAATAATGATAAATTACTTGTGCAGTATGCCATTTGCTAATTATATCCATGATTTACTGCAGAGCAAGACTTAAATCATTCATTTCAGTCTTGCGTAACAGTGCCATAAAATTTTTAGGTTTAAAAATGGTTTCCATGTGTATAATTTAAACAAATTTTAGAGCAATTGTATACAAAAAATATTGCAACCATCCATTTGTTACATTCTTTGTCTCCTTTTTTTTTAAACTTGTACTTTTAATGATTACTGTGGTCGAAATTGTTATGCTTCATTTTCATAATCATAGCTTTTAATTCTACAACAGTTTTATACATGTTAGATTAAGAAGAGGATGGCTAATTGTGTGTAGATACCATGTCATTCCTGAATAGCCCCACATTCTGGAAAGCCATTTTAGAAATACACAGTTTATTAATTAGTCTTCAGTTAAAGGTGTTCCTTTTTTAAAAATGAATTATTAGTACCAAGATGTTCTTGTTTTTAAACAGCTAATGCTGATTTTTAAAATTTTTCCACTCATCCGTAGACCAAAGTACAGTTAACTCTCTTTATATTTCCCTCTTTGTCCGCACCTATAGGTGAGAAGCCTTACAAGTGTCCACATTGTGACTATGCTGGCACTCAGTCTGCATCCCTCAAATACCACTTGGAACGACATCACCGGGAGCGACAGAACGGAGCAGGACCTCTCTCTGGGCAAAGTGCAAGCCAGGAACACAAGGATGAGGCACCAAGTAAAAGTTCTGTGTTCATTAGACCAGATATATTGAGAGGAGCCTTCAAGGGACTTCCTGGCATCGACTTCCGAAGCGGCATGGTCTCACAGCAGTGGACGTCAGGAATGCTGTCTTCTGGAGATCAGCAAGGACAAGCAGCTGGCATGTCATCTGAGGGATCTTCAGAAAATATGAAGGGTTCAGACATATCTTCCAAAGGAGCACACTTCTCTGAACTTGGCCGTGCTTACCAGAACATGGTCGGGAATGGTGTGAACTTTCAAGGGTCTTTGCAAGCTTTCATGGACAGCTTTGTCCTAAGTTCTTTGAAGAAAGAAAAAGAAATGAAGGATAAAGCTCTCTCAGATCCACTTGCAGCAAAAGCTCTGGGCTCAGATGGTGGTGAGGAGAAGATAAACAGCAAGTCCTCACAGCGGAAAACAGAAAAGTCACAATACGAACCTCTGGACTTGTCGGTAAGGCCCGATGCAGCCTCGCTGCCAGGCTCCTCTGTCACTGTACAAGACAACATTGCTTGGCACGGCTGCTTGTTTTGCTCCTTTACAACCTCATCCATGGAGCTAATGGCTCTGCACCTCCAAGCCAATCACTTAGGCAAGGCTAAACGTAAAGACAACATCATAGGCAACAACAAAGAGCCGTCTAGAGAAGTTTCAGCCTCGGTGAACAAAGTGAGCTTGCTGCCCTCCTCTGTGCAGTCCAGCAAGGAGGCAGGAGTTTCAAACATGCTGAGCCAGCTGGACTCAGCTTCTGAGAAAATGACCCAAGGACAAAATAAAGAGACCCTGGGAGAGCAAAAGAGCGCTGCCTGGCCCAGCCACATGGAATCCACTTTTTGTAATTTTACAACAGACTTCTATAAGCAGTTTGGTGTTTATCCTGGTGTTATTGGCACGGGAACGCAAAATTCTTGCACCAGTAATGAATCCGAAATAAAAACACAATCTGAAGATGACCCAAATATTCTGCTCTCTGACTCTGTAAATAAAAGTGCTATTGATGACCTTTCTGACATAGCTTCATCTGAGGATATGGAATCTTCCAAGGAAGAAAACATTGAAGATGAGGACATTGACACAGAACCAGATATTATGAACAAGCAGTTGTCTGCCCTAAATAAAGAAAGCAGTGAAGGAGGCGACAATATACAAAGTGCAGTCACCTCACAACCCACACAAGGGCTCGTATCACCACTGCCACAAGCTTCAGAAAAGCAGTGGCACAGTCAGAATCTTCTCTCCTCACACGAAACTGCACAAGAAGTGATGAAACCAGACCAAGTTCAGGGTCCGCAGGTCCTGGAGAAGCAGATGAACATGTTGTCAGTCCTAAGAGCTTACAGCTCTGATGGCTTAGCAGCCTTTAATGGACTTGCAAGTAGCACAGCAACTAGTGGATGTATCAAGAGACCTGACTTGTGTGGTAAGTTTTAGACCTTCTTTTAGACCATTTCGGAAAACACTTGTGCAGAAACATGAAGCTGCTCTTTAAATATACTTAGTCATGTTTGTTAGTAATACATTTTTTTAAATGTTAAACCCTGTGGGCCAAATTCTTGTCCTATATGTGGTCTACTCCATTGAAATCAGCAGTGCTGCATGCATACTTAAACAGGATTTTAGAAAGAACTTGCTTTTTAAACTAGAGTAGCAGCAATATAGACTATCTGTGCTAGTGGCATCGGAAGGGGATACTTACTGCTTTAGCATACTCAAAGGAGGAAAAAGTTAAAAAAATTTACATGGTAACTTGCAAACTTTTCAGTATTTTGATATACAAACCCAAGAAAAACACTGGATGCTTTGCCAAGCGAACCTTGCTTTCTCTCTATTTCTTTTTTCTTTTTTTTCCCCTTCCTTTCTTTGGACTGGGGTGTGTTCAGTTACTACAACATTAATGAAATCAAAGGCCAAGTGCAAGGAATGTGCCTCTACCTGGGTTGGATAGATTTTATTTTGTCTTTCTTTTATTTTCTTTCACTCTTTTTTTTTTTTTTTTTTTTTTTTTTTTTTTTTTTTTTTTTAATTTTAAATAATAATTTACTGGTTTGGTTCAGTGGCACACATGCAGTACTTGCCCTTGACCATTTTCACTATTCTAACTGGCAGTTGTGTAAATTGTGATTTGCCTGATTAAGAATATGCCTCCAGGTAATTAAAATAACAACACACCAAACAAGCAAAATCACCTTTTACCCTTTCTAGTCTCTGATTTACAAAATTGCAGTTTTACTTCTTCATATCACACACCTCATATTTACAAGAATTAAAGTTAAATCTATTTGGAACAAATATAATTGAGGATTTTGTTTTTATTTTTTAGCTCTTATTTTGTCAGCATAGAGTTTGTTTGAAAGATATTTTAGAGTGTAAATCCTTTGAAAAACAGTATCATTTTAAAAAGCAGAGTCAGAAAAGGACACAAAAATTTCAGTAACATTCATTTCACTTAACCTTCAAACTAATCAGAAAACTCATTGTCAGAGCTGAACATACATAATAAAATGTATTCACATTTTAAAAAAAAAAGAAAAAGAAAAGAAAATTTTATCAACAGTTTTAAAGCCTGACTATTTAAAATGAAACCCTCAATCTGCAAAGCACCTAAGAGTGGTTCCCCTGGTTAACCTGAGGTTAGTGTCAGACTTTGTCTGACTGTACGGGCAGAGTGTAGGTGTTCAAAGCCATAACCCCCTCTCCAGGCCCCTCTCTGCTTTTCCAGATTTATTAGTTGATCTGACAAAAAATGTCTGATATCTACACAGCAAGTTTATCTCACTTGTATCCTTAGAACATTGTGGCTTCACATTATTGTCATTATTTGTCTATATCTCTCATTTAACCAATATCTGCCCAAGTATCATGTGGCCTTACTTGTAAACTTCTGTGCCTCAGTGCACTAAGAACCAATTTAGGTAGAAGGAAATATTTCCAGATTCTTTAAAATCAGCATTTACATTATTGGAAAGAGTTAATAGTTGATTTAATTTACAGCAGGTAAAATCCTACTTGGATAATTTTTTTTTTCCATTTCTGGAGAGTACAATNAATGTAGCACAGAAGTCCTAACTTACTAACTGAAATAGCTTCTTTATGTCTTATTAGAAAAATAAAAGAAAAAAAAAAGAAAAAAAAAGCTGAGAAATTACTGTCTAAACAAAGAAGTTAAAAAAAATTGGAAAACTAAGATTAGTTGCTTTGTGCAAAATATCTTTTTACTTTTTCACATGCATAAGATTTTTAAAACAACAACAGAAAAAAACCTCTAATATCATTATTGAAATGAGGTCATGTTACTTCCATTAGTTTTTTGTTTCATCTTCCAATCAATTCAACAGACATTTTATGATAGCTTGAGTTTATGTGAATTTAAAGACCATATCCCTTTCACAAGCTCTGCCCAGTGATAATGGATTTGACTTGAAGTATGAGGGGAAAAAAAGAAACAACAGAAGCTTCTCTGTTCTACTTTTTAAGCCGTTTTTTAATCGAAAATGCAGTGGGAGTCCTTCTGTCTCCCCCCTCCAAAAATAGCTTTTTAAAATTCTTTTCTGTCATTCTATTGGTGCTTGAAGAACATAAGTAGAAAGGTTGATTATTTAAATACATTATTTCTCCTGTTTCTTAATATCTCACAGAAAAGTGGATGAGTATGAACAAGCCCCATGTCAGTAGCTCTTCTTTTTGTTTGATTGGCTTGGACACCACCCACTTGAAAGTAGTGGCTTTGGGGGAGTTTTCATTTTCTCAGTGACATTTTATACTGTGAAATCACACTCCATCTGTGCATGTTAGTGTGAGGAATCCCACCTGATGTTTCTGCGCTTGCAGATTAGCAATCAGGAGCACCCTGTTCATTTATTAGCCTTCCTTCCTTTCCTCCTGCACGAAGCCCATGACCAAAGTCAGGGTTCCCTTTGTCTCTCCTACTGCCTGGGAGATCAGAAACCTTGAGACACACCTCCAGCATCCGATTTCAGGGCATGATTCTCATGTTCCTTTTGTGTTTGGGGAGACTCCGTGCATTTGTGTTTCTTTTTACAGCCAGTGATGTGTGTGTTGTTGACATCTCAAGAGAAAACATTGATGCATTTGATAACAGTCCTTGCACACTCAGAGAGCAAGGCATAGTGCTCTTTCTGTAGTCAGAATACAGAGGAAATAAAATTGAAATAAAATATTTCAGCTTCAGTAAGCTGAGATTGCATCTTTGGCTGGCCACGCTAATTGAGTTGAATTTCTGCCTGCGTAAAAACAGGCTGGGTATTCAGCAATCCATGTGGATCATTTTTAGATGGCAGATTTTACCCTAAGATAGTAGGTCAGTTTTTAAGCAAAAAATTTGGCACCAAAAAAAAAAAAAAAAAGTTTAGTTTCTAAAGGAGAATACCACCAACTCACATTGTTGTTTCAGAAAGTCACTGCACATGAGGAAGCAGTCCTCAGTTTCCCTGTAGTGGAGAATGAGAGAGATTGATGATGTACACATAATTCATTTATGCTCCTATCGTGCTTCAGGCTGCAGGGATGAAAGACACAATTAGGAAAGAACCATAATTACTGCATAATAAAGAAATTTTCATGTCAAAATGCTACTGAGAAAAAAAATCACGAATTTTTGTAATATTTCTCCTTATACAGCAGAATGAACAGAAAGAAAAGAAAAAAAAAAAAAAAAGAGCATTGATAATTTGAGAGTTACTCCTGAACTGTACTTGGTTTTAGAGTCTCAGATGATTCTACCTAGGAGTGGATCTTGTTAATCTTTGCTGGCACTCAGTTCCTAAGAAGATGACAGGCCTTTCCTTGCTGCTTGGCAGCAAGTAGCCCAACGGGGAGGGGAGACCCAAGGTGATGGCTCCATGGCTTGGTAGCTGTCTTGAGCATCCGTGTACTCTGCTTTCACAGCCCTTGCTGATTTGACAAGTTAAGCTTGGAGGTTCTGGACCTATTTTGTATTTAAGTTTTGGAAGATCTGTTTTCCTTTCCATTTATGCTCTTCTCTTTTTCTGCTTGTCTTCTCATGTACATGTAGTTGTATCACAATAATATTCTACCTTCTGTTCCAATACATTAGTTTACTTGTGATTTATGCACAAAACCCTTTATGACAAGACCCTATGCCTTCTCTCTCTCTCTCTCTCTCTCCTCCCCTTTATATTTCTCTGCTTTGTGACCAAGATGGTAAAATTTCCCTACTTGCATTTGCTGCTTGGGAAGTACTTAGGCTTTCAAAGGAGAGCTGATGGGCTACAGAGCTACTGGCCAGAGATAGTCCTGGGCGTTAGCTGGCTGCTTAATGGGTTAGTGCTTTGAATCCACACTTAATGATGTCCAAAAGTATTAGTTCCATGTTGTCTCTAAATCTAATTTGCTTCCATTCATGCTTGCTTTCCTCTGCAATTAGTGCTGTTTTCTCCTGCACAGGCTCCACCCCATTATCACTTCTTTCACTGTTTGAAAACAGGGCAGGGCCCCTCTGATGCATGGGAGCAGCTTTGGAGTTCTGATCCTGCAAAGGGCTGAGCACTTTCAGTTTCCTTTGCAGCGGAAAGCCTTCAGCATTGCACAGAATTATTAAAATGTTCAGCGTTGTAACTTTCTGAAATACCTTCCAAATGTGGAACTGCAGCGCAGACAAGAGGGCTGGGCAAGGGGAAGATCAATTGTGGCAGATTATTACAGCTTTATTGTCACATAATTATAGTGTTCTACCCCAATGTTTAAATAGTGACTTTAGTTATTGTAAATTGCTTATTGCCACAGGTGTCAAAACCAAAAAGATCATAATGCTAACCCCGTCAGAACTACCACCAACACGCGAAACACGGAAAAAAGATTTTTAATTATTTGTGATGGCTCCACCTGAATCCTTATTGCAGATCTTTTAAATTACAAAATCCGTATTAAGAAGCAAAAGGCCTGATATATCCGAGCTCTAGGACAGCTCCGAGGCAATGGAAGGTCATCCTACTGCAGCAAATTGTAGTACTGCCCATTTAAAGTATCATGTAACGCACTTAAGGAACTCTTTGTCCTGATCTGCAGTTGGAGGAGTAACCAAAATATTCTTTTCCTTCAAGGCAGAATGAAATGATATGTAAGTTTTACAGCAGCAGAGTTTTCTTTTTACCCCATTATCATGCTTTTGAAGAGGTTTCTTAGTTTCAGTTAGGAGGTCCAAGGCCAGCTTTTAGAGTACGAACTGTTCCTCTGAGCGGGAGATCAGCACCTCGGCCCCCGCCTGGGTTTCAGACGCACTTCTGGATGTCACAGTGCCATTTGCATGGCAATATCAAACCAAACTCATATGGCTTGCTTCCTTTTTTTAATTAACTGGGAATGCCAGTGATCCAGTGAAGTTTGTGTTGCTGGATAAAAGGGCCGGTCTGTGAATAGCATTGTATTTGCCAAATGGTTCGCTAGTCATTTCAGTACAAACAAATGGATGGTGTCTGTAAGTCTGCAAACACTGTTGACATTTAGCCTTGTTTATGTTACTTTCCTTTTGCTGCATATTTTTGGCTAGAAGAGATACTGTCTGAATCAACACTGACTTCCTAAGCAGAAGCTAAGGGCCCAGCCTTGCATCCCTCATTCTCGATGAGTAGCACTACTTACATAACTAAGGATTGCAGAATCAGGTCCTGTGTTTATGTGACTTTAACTTTCGTTGCTATTTTCATGTAATTTAATTTGGTTGTGTTTTGTCGCATCAGAAACCAGTCAGGTGATGAGCTCGGTATCACCATCTTGTTTACTGTTGAAAACTTTTAGTTCTTGCCATTCTTCATACTGTGGTGTGACATTCCCATTCCATTTATGTTTCTGGAAATTAACCCCTAAAATATCTGATACAGCTAAGTGCTGAGTACCTCCTATTCCCAGAGAGACTGGAGGCATTCAGTCCCTCCTAGCACCACATCTGAAAGGAGGATTGTGTTTGCAAAAGGAGGCCTTGGTATGTGCCTTGATTTCAGACATCAGTGGCCAGCCGCACCAAGGCAAATCCCTAGCACAGAAAGGCTTTTCTTTTCTTTGCAGAGACAAAATAATGATGTAAGCTTAGAGCTGTATGATTTTTTGCTCTAAGTTTCATCTCCCAAACAATATATTCTTATTGTTTTTGTCATATCCAGGTCAAATTTAAATTATAATTTAGGATTAGGCAGAGGCATAGAGATGTTTCCAGGTCTTTCCAAAGCGAGACAATGCTCTGGTTTGTGTTTTGGTTCAGGAATATACATTCTTGTGTCTGAGGTATAGTATTTCCTATAACTACTCATAAACGTGAGCAATTTAGACATTCTTGTAAGTCAAAACTAAGTGTACGATTAATACCTATTATGAGGACAATTTTAAACAATTAATTTGACAGCAATTATAATTTTATGTTACGGGCTTTCAGGAATAAATAACCAAATTCATCTTTGTAATCTAAGGAACTTAGGATATCTTTATGCAGAGATGATCTTGTTATGCACAGTATTGCATATCTGGAATTTCTGAGGTTTGCTCCCACCTATCTAGATGCCTGTAGTGCCAGGGATAAATAATTACCTGAGGCTTATTAATTGTTTCAGCAAAGAAAAAAATATATACCTTAAGTGTAAGCATTAATATATGTATACACAATACATCCACAATATATAACAAACCATCATAATAGTACAAAAATAGAGGTCCTGAATATGTTCTGTTATTTATGTGTTTGGCAAGCCTAGGGAATGGACTTTAGTATGAGTGAAAATTCTCTTAACATTTTTAAGGTTATTTATTGTCATTTCTATTTGAGTTTTTAATGGTCCTGTATTTTGTAATGCTTTAGCAGGAAAAAAAATACTGTAGTTATCTTTTTTCATATTCTTTAAGCAATATTTCTAGCTTAATATATTGTGCCAGGTTTTCCAATATTAACCAAGAAAGACAGTAAAATTCAATGAACAGCACTCTGACATCCACAATTTAAAACCTGTGATTGAAGTGAAATGTGTAAACTTCTAGTGGGTTATCATGTGCTTTGGAATAGAGTATTGTTGGAAGTAATTAGAAAATATATTAAGGTTTCCTGGTAATGAAGGTATGTAAGTTTTAATAATTGTTGCTTTCTGAATAAGTGTCAAACTATATCTTTAAATGTATATGGAGTTACAAGTTAGGTCACTTCTGAATGGAATGTAAAACAATACTAAAATGCTTCAATAACTTATCTCAGTGTTGCTAATAAAAAAAAAAGCTGTTAACCATTAGTGCAGTTTTGAGTCATTTTGTTGATTAATTCAAGAAAACTCTCTGAGAAACTCTTGTACCTTTTGCTAGACCAAAGACCACTCATGCGAGCCGCAGTTGTTTGATGCTTTGAGAGGCAAACTCTGCAAAGCTGCCTGTTGGCCTTGTAAATGATATTTATTAAAAATCACATCTTTTAAGGCTTTAGAGCGGTGCCATGTATGGTCAGGCAGGCATATAAGGGGGGGGCATTAGACTTGTTTCCTCTGTCAGAGAGAATACCTTGGGAATGTGGGACCTGTTTCTCCTCTGTCACTATTAAAATCCAGTAGAAATTTTTGTGGCTGTCACTGGGTTGAAAATGAGCAGTGTGGGTGGATTAGGTGTGTAAATATTAGTGCCGGGGTGCTCGGCCAGGGTGAGCCAAATACGGGTGCTGCAGCTGGAGATGCAGACTTAGCGAGCAACGGGCGCGCAAGGCCTGTCCCAGTGGAGGAGTACGAGGAGCGTACAGAAAGGGGGATCTTTCTTGGGTAACCTTGCCCAGCCGTGCTGCAGTCACAGCTCCAATCCTGCAAACGGCCCTGAACGCCCACCTTGGTTTCCCGTGGGAAGAACGTGCGGCGAGCACCCCGAGAGTAGCCTCCCTCCCCAGGCCCACGTAGGATGCTCCTGAGGTAAAGCAAGCGTAGGAGAACAAGCAGCCAGCCTTGCCAGTGCCAGTAGCACCACCCAGGTCCGTGGTAAGTGTTTCCAGGATGGGGTCCCTGGCAGGCGGCCCGTTGTCCACTGAGCATGCAGTGGGAGCTGAAGGAAATCATGGCTGGGGCTCCCGGTGTCACGTCTTCATTAGTGCTCTCCATTCCGAATAGCATATTGGTACTTTTTATTTATTCCACCAAAACACCATGAGTCAGGACCTGACATTTTAGTGTTCTGTGTCATACTGAGAAAAATCTGTGGTTCAGCAGTAGGACAATTATATTATTTTGGAAGGGCTAGAAATAATACAGCATTTGTGAGACAACTGTAACATTTATCCAGACTCAGTGTGAGATTGTTCTTCCTTTTGTTTGGAGAGCACTTCCAAAAAAGTATCAACTAGGAGCACAGGAGGANCAACAAAAAACCCCAAAAAAAACCCCCAAACCAAACAAAAAAATGCCAAGAAAAAGTGGCAATTATGAATCCATTTAACCCCCATTGGGTATAATCTCATTTTGTGTAGTATCACTGGCTGTTCCATGCCTAAACTTCTATGCAGTGAGCTGTGAATATAGTCCTTATTGTCCTGTGGGCAATATGACTAAGGAAAAAATATCTGTAATACAATGGAGCATTTGTCTGAATGGCATAACCTAAGGTCCATAACATCAAATCTAAAGTTGTAATTATACAGCTGCAGTCACACCACTCCAGTGAAGGCTGTGTCAGCACTTGTATTATATAAGGAATCCTGTTTTCAAGGGTTGATGAGTCATATGCAAAAAACACTTACCACTAAACAATTGTTCTGATTGTTCTGGAGCAACTTCTAGGTACAGGCCTTTCCCCAGCAGGACATGGTCATATCTTCTGTAATATGCCATGGTGTACTTTGTTAATGAGTGTATCTCCTTTGAGCTTGAAAATTGCCTAGAAAGTTTGGGGGTTTATGCAGTTTGATTATTGCAAAAACATAAAGAGGGGAAAAGCCCAGGGAAAACCCTTCACTGACAAGGACTGTAACAGGTAAAACTTGTCTTTCTCAGAAATTATAAAGTTTGGGGGCTTTTTTTCCCCAGTTTGTCATCCCTGATTTTACTTTAAGTTCTTGGATCTGAGCACTTCCTTAGAAGGCCCAGTCACAGTTTTGGTTTTTGAGCTGCCTTGAAATCAAGTCTCTCAAGCTCACAGTAACTGTTCTTGCCATTTGAAGCAGCCTCACATTTGCTGGCGAGGAGCAGACAGGGAGGAGGTTTATTTACAGCAGCACCACAGAGGTGAGCCAGGAGCACTCTGCACCCCCTCCCACACGAATGTAAAAGGATTACACTTAGGATCGAGACCAAATACTGGAAACCACAGCAATTTTCCTACCAAATGAAATTTGTAGGTAGGTATGCTGGGTGTGGGTGATTTCAGCTGAGAGAGGCTCCTGCCCAGAGCAGTGCCATTTACAAACAGGTGTCCCTGAAGCCACCCCCACGTCAGGCATCTGCACCCAGGCTGCCTTGCCCGCCCCATTGTCCGCGGAGCGAGACGAAGGCCAGCCAGTTCCTTTAAGCCGATCTCCTCTGATCCGGGGCGTCTGCAGCGCCGTTCCCTGCATAGAACAGCCATTGTTCAGCTGCAGAGCAACAGTGGGGTAGAAAATAGCATGCCATGCTGGGGATCAGAGAGGGAATTGTTCCTTAATTATCTCTTACTGAAGGAAAAACCCAAGGCATATCCCGATATGTGGCGTGACTCTGTCAGAACACGAGTCTTTTAAAAAAGGTTTGAGGAGGGGGAGATCCAATTCAAAACCTGGCAATCCTCACTTCTCCTGCAGGTCTACCTGTGATTCACTTACTGACCATGGAAAGAAAGAAGTTTTCCGCTTTGGATTCTACATTATGAAACGGAAAATAATACTACTTATCTCCCTGGTAGGAGTGCTGTGAGGATAAATGAATTAATTAATGTTTGTAAAGCACTTTGAAGATGAAGAACATTATATAAGTCCTCAGTGTACAAATGCTTCCTGCTCTGACATAACTTCAGTAAGCTATAAAAATTTACTGCTGAAAATGAGCACGCATTGCAAATAGGGGCTGGGTGTGTACATGGCTGCGGTGCCCCAGTGGCGTGGGTGAGCCTGGCTTCCCAAGCAGCCAGAGAACCCATCACCAAAACCTCTCTTGCCCCTGCCCGTGCCCAGCAAGGCTGCTCAGGGCTCTCTGCAGCAGCTGTGGCACACTTTGGCCATAAGGTCTTTTCACCAAATCCATGAATTTTTACCTCAGGCCTCGTAGGGGTGCCAGCTGGGCTGAGCTGCCAGGTTTTGGCCATCGCCACATCATGCCAGCCCCGGCCACATGTGCCACCAGCCATGGCAGGCGATGGCTCAGCAGGGTCTGCTGGGCTGCTCCCTCCCCAGCCCACTGCTGTGTGTGAGCAGCTCCTTGCCAGGACTGAGGTCCTGCCACATGTCTGCCACAGTTTGTCCCTCCAATGCAGGGCCGGTGTGATCGGTCCCCGTGGTGCTCAGAAGATCCCAGGCTGCTGGCTGAACTGGCCCTTGTGTGGTTTTTTATTGAAAGTCAGTCATCTCAGTTCACGACTAGGAAGTTAATTTTTTTTTTCCTGTTATTCAACGTCCCCATCCAGTGTTAGTCCTTGCTCCTTTATTTTTTTTTTTTTAATTTTTTTTTTTAATTCAAGCCAGGAGCTGTGTTTGACCCCAAAATTCTCACATGAATAACAAGGCAAATTAAGAGGATGCAGGGAAGAAAAACCAACACTTCAGCCATGTAGAAATGGGACATTTATTAAGAGAGACATATAACAAAAGGTTTGCACATTGAGATGAGCAGGTTAAAGATGAAATTTAGAATTTTTGGGGGTCCCCTCAATTCACAGCTGCCACATAGACCAATTTGGGAACTTCAGAAAAAGGCCACCTTAGCCCTGATTGTACCTCGTTTCAATTTCCCCTTTGCACACCTAACCCTGTTCCAGTCCGTGTGCTTGGCTTTCTTGTAAATCCTTTCAGATGATGCTTGTTAACCTGTTGCTGTCTCAGCCTGCCAGTTGGAGGGCAGAGGAGAGCAGTGTGGTGCTCCCAGGGGCTGGAGAGTCGCCCCTGCTCCCCACTGCCGGCAGCTCAGGGCTCTGCTCTCCCTGCTGGGAGCTTGAAGACGGTGACAGCTTTTGCCCAGCAAAGTTTGCTGCCGAGCCGTGCTCTTCCACTTCCCAAACACACCGAGGCACATCACCAGCACAAGCAGACGTCCCCAAACTCTGGCCAGCACCAACGAGCACCCAGTGGTGCAGCTGAGTTTTCCATCCCCCGACAGGAGAGCTGTTCAATAATGGGAGGGCTTGTGGGTGTATTCACTAATCGTTATATAAGTGTACATTGGGGGGAAAAAGAAGAAAACAAACCAGAAAAGCTTTCCCAAAGGATAGAGGTGGGAATCCCATTAACATGACGGCTCCCTCTTTAGTTGCCAAAATGATTGACAGCAGGATAAGGTCAGAAGATGAAAACCAAGCCATGGGGGACAGAGCAGGGAGGGGAGGGGGCCAATCAGTTGAATAAAAAACTGAGTGTCAGTGCTGGGGAAGGAGAAAACCGGCACTCCCACTAGAAAAATCCTCACCCTCTGCTCCCCTACTGTTTGTTTGGGGAAAATGCTGCAGCTTAATCAGAATTATTTACAAGATAATGGTCCATTGTTTGTAGTAAGACAGATGCTGTCTGTGGGAATTTGGTGGTTTATGCTCTATGCATTACAGTGCCATTGCTGTGTGCAGATGGGATCACAGTGGTATTGTTGTTATCCACTTTTTGGAAATTTGGAGGATCCTTACTGTGAAAGGAGGATCCTTAAAGAGAAAAAAGAAAGTTTTTTCAGGCCCAGAGCTGGGATTTCTCTTAAGGTAGAGCTGTGTTCGTACGTGTGTGGGAGAAGAGGACAAAGTGGAAGCACTTTGCTTGAGACCTGCAGCATGAGGGGGACCTGGGTTGACTGTACTTGGTGGTGGTGGCAGCCATCAATTCAAGAGATGGATGGAGGGATGGATGGACCCTGTGTGTGTTTCCAAAGGCGAGGAAATACATCCTGGTGGGATATGTCCGTGCTCCTCCTTCGCTGGGGGCTGGCACCGTCACTTGCTGAGGAGGTGATGTGAGAGGTGCTCAAACCTGACTGTGTGGAAGTCAGGCTGGCCTGGTCAGTGATCATCCTCTGGCTGTGCCACTGCACATGGAGCTCCCTGCCATCCTCTCCGTGCTGCCAGCTAAACACTGAGCACTTCTGTTCCCCCAGAAAACTTCACCCTGATGATCTGTGGGTGAGGCTGTAGGACAGGAAAACTAAATTGTTGCTGGATTCATGTGAGAAACAAGAGCCCCAACCTCCTAGAGAGAGAAGTCTTTCTTTATTTAGATAAATAAATATAAAATGCAAGATTTTCTTTTTCTTTTACACTTTCCAGCAGAAATCCATTTCTATAAGCATCCCCTTGAGGCCCAAGTAGAAAGTTCAGTGTGGAGGCCTAGAGGCTGGCAAAAGCTCTACGATGTGCAGGTGGGTGACCCTCTGCCGTGAACGGCTGCACACAGGAGGAATAGGGAGCCCAGCTGAGGTCCCCAGAGGTGGCTGCTCAGTCAACATGTCCATCTCCCCAGCTCTCTGGGCCTGTCCCAGCAGAGCATGGGAGCACCTGCAGCCCTTTCCCATGACCCTGGGGTGAGGGACAAGGACCACGCCATGCCGAGCTCTGCTCTCAGGAGCAAACCCTGACATGCCTTGGCTGCCTGGCCCACGAAGCCTGGGAGATGAGAAGATCCTCCTCAGGTCCCTGCGTGCTGGAGCCAGGTGCAGGATGAGGGGGTGGAGGGTGCCTGGGCGAGGGTGGGTGTGTGTGTGTGCCTGAGCTTCTTCTCTCAAAAATCTGCTTTTAGTGTGCAATAGCTCACATATTACCTCGGCAGAGATCCGTGTGCACCAAAGGCAACCAAGAGGCGACAAATCACCAGAAGGGCTCCAGAGGGGATTTTGAGCATCCACGTCTGGTATCCCAAGATCCATTAGCTTGCAGGTAAAATGGAAAACTATGAACATCTCTTTTGTATGCAAGATGATTAGCCTGTCTTTCCATCACTGCAAAATACCTGAGTTTCCCTGGAGAAAGCAGAGGGCCTGGGAATGGGGAATGAGACAGGGAAGGGAAAAGAATGATTGATTCACAGTTTTTGGGGTCTGTGCAGCTGGAAATGCATTTCCAACACCAGCATGTTCCCCTTTGGATGGGCTTTTCCTTAAATGGGTGGTGGGAGATGGCAGCTCCTGAGTCCTCCCTTCCTTCTGGGCTCAGTGTGCAGCCAGGGATGGAGCTGATAGCATAAGATCATGAGTGAAAACCACTTTGCCCAAGTAAAGGGATCCCCTCTGACTTTTGTGAAAAAGAGTTTCCCAAGAATACCCTTGAAGGGTTAGATTGGCACAAGAGATTGCAATTCCTGAATGATTGAATTTTTCCTAAGTATCTCCAGTGGGATCTGTACAGGGAGCTCTAAGTTGTTTGGTTTTTTTAATTTTTTTTTTTTTTCTCCAAGTCAGCATTTATTTGCAGAATCCTAATTTTGTATTTCCTGACATTTAAACTTTTCAGCCTAATGTTCTAATAAGGATTCTGTCTGTCCGTCTAAATAAAGCTTCGTTCTAATGAGGGCACCATCCATCTCCTGAGATGGAGCCGTAACGACTTCCAGCCTCTGTGTAATTTTAGCTAGGCTCCCTTCCCCACCCTCTTTTCCCCACAGACTTTTGTTTGGGGTGAAAATTATCTGTTTTGGGATGAAGTTGTGCAGAATTTCATTTTGGGTGAAGTGACTGAGCTATTGTGTGAGCCTCTGCTTTCTCTCTGAAAAGGGGGATTTTGCTCACTCCCCGTTGTATGTTCAGTGCCTGCTTATTTGCAATTTCTGCTCATAAGACTGTGGGTTTTCATGCCAACGATTTTCTGTTTGAGTTGTTGGAGTAGGGAGGTTGTGGGAGCATGCCAGTGTCAAAGGTTGTCACTTGAATGATAATTAATAACATTATCAGACTGATTATGTGTTTAGATGTCCAGAATCAGGAGTGAATTGAACTTGTTAAATTTAATTCCTACCTCCGAATGACTGGGATATTGGCGTGCTCACCAGCCTTGCGTTTGCATAGAGGACGAAACTGGGAATTTGAAAGGGCAATGACTAATGAGAATTACTGAAATTCTGGGCTTTTGGATCTCACAGGGCTTCTCCTACATCACTATCGCTGTGCGAGCGTTCGCTAGGCAGGAGAAGGCACAGAGTGGGTGCACGATGGTGTTCACAGACCTTGGTTTCACTGTGCCAGTTGTTGACTGAAACATCCAGTCACTTGAGATTGCAGATTGTCTTTTAAGGTCCAGCAGAGCCCTTCCACATGGGACTGATTACCTCTGTCAGAGATGGGAGAGCCAGGTCCCACCTCAGTGGGTGGGATCTGAACTTGTGCTTTCAGAGGTCAATAATGGGTTTTTTAGACCTTCATACTTCTCAGTCCCTCATAGCCAGACCTTTTCTGTTAAAACTGTTTAAATTGCAAGCCACTAATAAAAGGATCATATGTGTTTCCCACTGAACAGGTTCTTTAAGGCTATTATGATAATTAAAAACATATGGTGCCTATGCAAGTCAGAGGGAAACCACAGATGTACAAATTAGGTATTATATAAGGTTTTTCTTTTTTGCCCTTTCAAAAACAACAAGTCAAAGAAGCACAAAGAGATAAAGATTATATTTTTCTGGGGATGGTAGGTGACATTTTGGATTTTTAATCATGAAATATGTAAGCCACCTTTCTTATACATAATCAGAGCAAACTCTTTCTAATAAGCAAGAACAACAAAACATAGTAGCACATGACTGCAGTATTTATGGAAAGAATAAGGAAACACTTTGTTTCATACAAGTTATTGGAGACCAAGAAACCTTTTGCATTTTTTATGATGTTTCCCTGCACAGACATGGAGGATTATATTTATTAAATATTGAATTATATTGAAATTGGATTGATGCAGCCAAAGAAGGACATTTCTTTGTATTCCATTTTTTCTCCTTTTAAAAAAAGGAAATGTACTCATATTGATTGCAGTACAAGTAGTCATTTGTTTTAATTTAAAAATATAGGATTGATTTTGAGAAGGTGATAAATACTGCTAATAAAAAAATTCAAAATGGGGATTTATAATGATTCTCTGTTAAGTCAATGGTTTAGAGAGGCTAACTTATAATAAAAGTAGAGACGTGCTGAAATATCCATAGCTAATGGATTATTTGCCATTTGCTAGTGCTGCAAACTTTCCTTGGTTTGCTGGGTCCTGCTACAAAAAGTAAAATTTATATCATCTAATGCTCCTCGCTCCTTGCTTTGTCTTTCTTGTGCTAAAAATGGGCAGCTGAGGGTCCAGCAAGCAGCTGTGGGGCCCCCTCCCTATGCTGATGTGCACAGGTGTTCAGAGAGGGGCCAGAGCCAGGTGTGGCTGTGCCATGGGGCTCAGGTGTTCCAGAGCCAGGTGTGGCTGTGCCGTGGGGCTCAGGTGTTCCAGAGCCAGGTGTGGCTGTGCCGTGGGGCTCATCCCCGTAGCCCTGAGCTCTCTGTGCCCACAGCAGCAGCATCTGCCGGGCACCTTGCCCTGCCTCGGGCCGCAGACCTCCCCCTCTTGCCCCTTGGGGCTTGCTGCTTGTGTCTCTGCCATGAGAGGGGGGCTCTCCCTGCCAGCCCCAGGGCCAGCCCCGGCTGTGCCCGCTGCTGCTGCTGCTGCAGCCCGGCTGGGGGGACTCTCCCGGGGCACGCTGCGTCCCCAGCACCGGCACCCCGGGCAGGCAGCCCGCAGCTACAGCCTGGTCTGAGCCCGCTGCAGCCGAGCCTTTGCAGACCCCATGCTCTGTTTACTCATGCTTTGTTCTGTCGCTTAGCAAAAAGTAGGCAATTTTTTTTTAAAATTTTGTTCTTTTTTTTTTTTTTTTTTTCTT
>VWZN01012385.1:443511-445294 GCA_013396955.1 Regulus satrapa | reverse complement strand
TTTTTTTTTTTTTTTTTTTTTTTTTTTTTCCCCTCCCAAATAAACTTTTAGGAGAGCAAAAACTCAAATCTGGGGAAATAAGAGCAGGAGAAGCCTGATGCCCACGCTTCGGGCTTGCAGGAGTGGTGGCTGAGCATTTCTGAACAGTCTTTTCTTTTCTTGAGTGAGTGATAGCAAACTCAGTGTTATTTCACATGTAGGTATTACCATTTTAACTTTTACTGAGGTAAAATAACACCTTGTCACTCAGTGCAAATACCAATCACAAAATGAATTAATTGTAATAACTGTTGTCAACAGAACAAAAGACTTGTTGCTTTCCTAAGCAGATTTCAGTGCCACTGATAACTATATACAGAGGTTCCCTTGGGCTTATTCAGCGCATGTAGTCAGAACATAATTTCATCCGTCTTTCTCTGTACTTTGTTGTAAAAGTCTCAGAAACTGAGTTAAAAACCTGTATTTTTTTTACATATCTCTACGCATAAATGTTTCAATCCCTATGACTTTTTTTTTTTCCTCTCACAGAATCCCTAAACATTTTTACTAGTTAATTAACACATCTTTTGTGGCTAATTTATTAAAGAATTAACAAGTTTATAACAGTTTGCAGAATCTGTTGGTTCACCTTATGGTGTGATGGACAGTTACATCCAAAGAAAATATGGAGAGCTGTTTTGCTACTCAAAATAAATTTTTGCTGATGTTACTTCTTCAGCCAGTCATCTTAATCCAAGACGAGCACTGCTATCCCAATAGATGGGGGAAGTTTACATTGAAAAGGGGAAAATAAAGAAAAAAAAATAGCCAAGAAAGGCAGAATTCTTCATACTTGTGCTAACCACGAATTTATTTACAAGCAAAGTTTTGGATGGAGGAGTGGAGGAAACTAATTAACTAATTTCACAAAGAAGCCTCAGTGCAGCAGGAATTAGTGCCAATATGCTATACTCATTTTACATGGCTATTTAGCTTAATAATCAAAAACACTATGGCATATCCTCTATACTTTACTGCAAATGTTATGTTTTTTTCTTAAAGAAACATACATTAATATTGCAGCCTGGGATAGTCAGACATCACTTGCAATGGAACAAACTCATCAGGAACTGGCCCACTCAGCAGTTAGAGATCCTTTGCATCCTTATTTAACAGAATGTGTCTTTTAGATTGCTTTCTCCCTCTGCCCTTTCAAAATGTTCCATCAGGCTTCAGTCCTCCCTGCCCTCTCTGGGAGCAGAATCACAAGCTAATACGAAATACACGGAAAAGTTATTATCCCTGTGTCTTCCCCTAGAAATAAGTCAGAAATCAGGAAAATGCCCCATGTAAAAGTCTGTTTGGGCAAGGCTGCCTGGCAGCAAGGGTGGGAGCCTTAGAAGCACCAGTGGAGCAGCTGAGCACCGTTAGCCAGGCACTGGGTCCAGCTGCTCTGGCTTGGAGAAATACAGAGCAGCTCTCTCCCCCAGCCCCCTCCTGCAGGAGAGCAAGAAGCACCCTGGAACTATAGTCAGGCTTTGCTGAAATCTTTTCTGTTCCGGGCATGGTTGGGGTGGGAGGCCAGGAGCCTCATGCAGTGCCTGTCTGGGCTTTGGGCAATGTTAGTGCCACGAGTCTTGATGAGGAGAATTTCAGATGCTTCCCCTCCAACCCTCTGCTGTCAGTAACATTTGGTTTGTCTTTCTTGTTGGCAAATGCTGCGTCTTCAGCCACCAGTCGGTCAAATGTTCCTGCTTCTACAGGGATCTTGCTTTTTGTGTGGGCAGCTTGGCTCTGCAGCTGC
>VWZN01012385.1:431011-438511 GCA_013396955.1 Regulus satrapa | reverse complement strand
TTAGGAAGAAACTTGAATTAAAAAAAAAATAAATAGAAGGGGAGACCACCAGATTGCTTTGTCCCTTTAACCCCTCTTGCACTTAAAGAATCCAAAGTTGGTATTGGCAGTACTTGAAAGGGCTGGAGCAATGCTGTGGCATGACAGACACCCAGCAGGGTGAGCTGCTATTGCGCATCAGCCAGAAGTGGAAAATTTCTGACAGCAAAACTTTGGAGCCCTCTCTTACAGGGAGCTTTCCTTGACCATTTCCTCTCAGCTTCTGAAGAGCCAGACTCTTCAGAAAAGAGGGAGACCTTTATTCCCACCCACCTTTTCTTTCTTCGTGTGCCTGATTGTCCCACAGGCATCTCCTGCTGCAAGGAGCTGGGAAGTCTGTCTGTCAAACATGGGTGAAAGAAGGAGAACCTCCTCCACTCATGGTAGTAGCATGTGGAATGAACAGTAAATTTTTCCTTTGAGGGAAAACTTCAGTCAATCCACACTTGTCTATTTAGGACAAGGCATTTAATTGGAATTTCTTTCAAACTTTATGTTTAAGTACTTTATTTGCCCCATTTAATTTTCTTAAGCAGAGTCTATAGACAGATGCCTCTCTTAGGACCAGGTCGTTTTTTTTTTCCTCATTTAGAGCGTTGGGCTGCCTACATCAGGCAGCATTAAAAATTCAAGATTTGCCCTCATCAGTGATTACTTTGAATAGGAAGCAGGTTGTTATTGTATAGCAGGATACAGTGGTTACAGGACTGAGAGTGTGGGATGGTGCTCCCTGCATGTACACCTTCAATAACCGTACTGCTGCATCTACACATTGCTTGAGTTTTCCATCTTGTGCTCTTCCATAACAGTGGCTGCAAATGCAAACAGGCCATTTCTCTTGGCTTTAATGGACTTTTCCCTGGAAAACATAATTCCTTGTGTTTTCTAAGCTTAGCTGGCAGTAGGTGCATTGACAGACAGGGTCAGTAAACACGTCATGTCAGAGTACACATGAATAAAGTCCTGAAATTCTCTAATAGGCAGAAAGTTTTCAGATGTTATGAGTGAAGTTACCCTGTTATCCTGATAAACATCAGTGAATTTCAAGAAAAACTTACTAAATGAGAGATTTCACTCAGAAAAACAAACTGTTGGTACCTAAGCAGTACACATGTTTTAGAAGGGGGGTGGTTTGCATTTACCTAGTTTTTTTCAAGTAGAGGAGTTGCTTTTTTGTTGTTTTTTTAAAAAATCTTGATTTGGAAACAGAAGGAATGTCCCTGCTCCCATGATGGTGACAGATCCCTGTATTCATTTCAAATCTAGGACTGTGTGTAGTGGTATGGGTGGTAGAAGACCTTATTAAGCAAGCCAAATATAGATGTACCAACTTGAAAGTTAATATAAAAATTAGATTTATAACTATGTAAGACATAAATCTGAATAGTGGTAGCAAAGATCCTTAGGGATTGCAGGTACATTTTTTAATGCCAGGTATTGTGCTGTTTGTATATCCTACATCTGACCATGTTTCTGCCAGAGAGCAGGAAAGTCTCCTGCTAAATCCTTCAAAGCCATCCCCATCTCTTCAGAAACCCAGCAAAAGCTTGTTTGCTGCTCCTGCCCATCCTGCACACCCAGCTTATTCATTAGCAGACTAGATCCTCATTATGATGATCCCATTCATTAGCAGACTAGATCATCTGGTGCTTCCAAACTTCTTGGTTCAAAGTGCTGTCTTCAAAGTCAGCTGCTGAGAGTGCCAGGCTGTGTCAGGGCTGCTTGGGCTCAGAAGCTGTGCTGTGAACTAACGAGTGAGCTGGGTGTGCAGGAGGGACCTGCAAAAGCAGGGATGGGAAAACCCCCGAGGGTTGCCAGTCCAGCACCCGGTCGTGTCAGTGCAGTGTGAGCGATTCCCGAGCTGGGGCTGCGCCGGCTGGCAGGATCCAGGATGAGTTCCAGTGTGTCAGGACTGCTAAACTGAGTTTTAAAGCTGGGGCAGCAGGAAGGGTTGCACGGCTGTGTGCACGGCGGGGGTGGCAGGTGGGAATTATTCTGTAATTTTCTTAGCAGACATTTCTTCATTTGAAGTTTCTTTTGTACATTCAATTATGAAGCTCGAAAATGATGTAGCAATTAGCTGAGGAGTGCTGTCCAGGTAGAATCAAATGGCAAAATGTGACTTTTCAGAGGGGGGGAAAAAAAAACCCAAAATGGTTCCATGCTTTTTCTCAAAGCATAAGAACATCCAGCTTAAATAGAGTATTCAATTTTTAATGAATTGGGATCTTAGTGTCCTATGATCTATGGATGAGGAGCTAAAATATGATAAATGTGCCCACACAATTGATGGAATCATGCACGGCGTAGTTCCGTTGGAAGAGACCAGTTTGGTTTTTGTTTTGTGGTTTGTTTTTTTTTTTAATTTTTAAATTTTCTGCTTAGATATATTCTTGATCATGAACAGAAACAGCTGAGTGATTTGCAACAGTTTTCATAATTCCCTCAAACATTTGTACTTCTTTAAATGAACTGTACTTTAACCTAAATTGTTATGCCTCTCTCCTACTTGTAGAAGAGAGGTAGGTTTTAAAATGATCTAATATGGGACAGTATTTAGCATTCAGTATTTTCTAGTCCAAGAAACATTATATAATAATCTATAATCAAAAACACTAAAAACCTGTTAACTGCTAAACTCTGTTTCATTCTAACATTACAACTAAAACTCATTTATAAGTAAATGAAAGTCAAGAGGATTAAATTCAATTAAAATTACTTTGAAGTATGGGGGAAAAATGTTTCACAGTGATATAAATCAACATATTGTTATTGCCTTCTTTTCCTTATCCGCTAAGGGTCTCTAAAGCAAAATGTAGTCTAAATTATACATAGAGAACAAATAGAGAGAAAAGAACACCACGCACCCACAAGCACAACCCAACTGAAATGAAAGGTTTGGGTGTACTTGTGGATGAATGGTGTGCTTTTCTGTATGCCTTGCAAGCCAGAATTGTGGAAGGTTTCTCCCACTTGCAGCCTCCATACCTTCATTGAGTGCAGTATAAATAGAAAGCCAATTAAAGTACATCTTTGTTATAAAAAAGAGGGAGACAAACAAAAAAAACAACACCATTTTAGCATGCATGCATTTTTTACTGAAAGTAGGATCTCAGCAGAGAAATTAACTTTAATAATCTATGGATTACAAGACATATCAAACCTTCAAAGCATTGCAGCGTTAGATCTATTCTCAAAAGGGTTTAAATTGCTTTAATAGTTAATAATAAGTGATATGACTCATTTTTCCAAGTAAATCAAGATCAGTTGTCATTTGTACATCTGATCTCCAAACCTCTTAATTATGGCAAAGGAATTCCTTGGTACCTGCTGAGCACTGCTGAGGTGTGCACTGCTGAGGTGTGCAGTGCTAAAATACACTCTTTTTTTTGTTTGGTTTTTGGGTTTTTTTTTTTTTTTTTGATTGTTATTTGATGATTTAGGACATAAAACTAATGCAAAGCAGAGAGTAACGTTTTAAGTGTCCCTCTAACCCAGCAAACATCAGGCCCCACTAGAGAAACATGCAGCCACCCTATGGAGAAATTTAGGGCACATCCCTTACTATCAATTGAGCTGTTGATCTTAAACATGCAAGGAGCACTTGGAAACCCATGCGTGTCTGTGTGCAGATATGCAAATCACTAACATCCCACTGAAGACGTTTTTATTGAAAGAGGGCCCAAATCTTCAACCTTCCTGAAAAGTCATTGTTGTCCATTAAAAATCAGCAACTGAAAATTTCCCTAACTCCTTGCCTAGAGAAGTTTGCTCCCATGAGCAAGATCAGGACCTTAGAAAAACAATGCTATTGTTGCTTAAGAAAAGAACCTCACTGTCTGCTTTAAATCATATATTGTTCCCACAGGTTTCAATTACTTCACATAACGAGACGGTGCCAGCGTGTAACAATGGCGTGGCTTTCTGTCTCCATGGCTCTGGTACAATACTTTTAAATGAATTATCAAACTGATCAAAACAAACATTGTTCCTCTCATTACTGCGCTGCAACCTCGCCATTAGCGGAGTTAGCATCCACACATGTAGCCAAGTGCCTGGGGACGCAGATGCTTGCTGGGCAAGTTGCTGTCCCAGCAGGAGAGGCTGCAGGGCTGGGGACAGAGCTCCTCTCGCTGCCAGGGGTGGGCAAGGTGCTCCTCCACCAGGCACCTGGACCTGTCCTTAGTGCGTGGCAATGTGTGGGCACTGTACTCTGTAATATCCTGCACAGCAGCTTAAAGAGGGTAGGAGCTCTTTTCCAGGGGAGATTTTAAAGAAGCACAAAAGTTACTCCCCCCCATTTGTCTGTGCTTGTAAGAATCAGCCTATAAAAAGCACCATTAAAACAAAACTCAATAGTAACTTCAAATTGTTCAACTATTTTGTCTTACCGCTTTGAAGGCCGCACAAAGTACAGATATATCAGACTTGAATCCCAATGTTTGTGTGGGAAATGTGGAGTGACTCTTGGCTGGCTGTTATTTGCAATTCAAGATTTGAATTAGGGACTCCAGAAACAGAATTGTGGAATCACAGGATAGCCAGGGTTGGAAGGAACCTCTGGAGACCATCCAGTCCCAATCCCCCTGCCGAGGCAGGGTCACCTGCAGCACATGCATGCAGGAACCAGGCGGGTCTGAATGTCTCCAGAGAGAAAGGCTGCACAGCCTTGCTGGGCAGCCTGTTCCAGTGCTCAGCCACCCTAAAGATGGGGCAGGAAGGAGATTTTGTTCTCCTCTTGTTCTTTGTCAGGCATAATATCATGGTAAATTTTGGGGGTTTAAATGGCGATCTACACTTTCTTCTTTAACTCCAGCAGGTTTTTTTTTTCTCTTGCTGTGACACTTTAGCTGCTGTCCACACCTCAGCACCCAGCAGCTCCAGGGAAGCTGTTTTGCAGGCACAGCTGGCCCTGGCCAGGCTGCAGGGCTGTGCAGGCAGTGTGTGTATGAGCTCCTGCTGCAGCAGGGCTGCTCCGTGCAGCCAGGCAATACCAGCTGGAAACAGGAACACCCTCCCCACCTCTCCCAAATACATCCCCGAAAAATACCAGTTGTAATAAATTGCAAATTTTTATAGCCATCACGGAGAATTGCTTTTTTATCCCCTCAGAACTAAGCTGGAGTTTCACCACTGGGTAGGATGGGATCCATGCTGGAAGACAACTCTAATGTTTATAGATTTGCTTGCAGTCTGTGAACTTTCTGCCATAAAGTGAACTTCTGCAGTTATGCTGTTGCATTCATTTTCAAGTATTAATTTAGGCTCACTGTGCCTTGGAAACCATTTGAATATTTATAATTTTTAAGTATTTATTTTCAAAGTTAAAGCACGATTGTCTTGCAACTAACCCTACTTTTTCCACCACTCCAAAAACAAAACCTCTAGTCTGAAACTCTTTATTTATAGATGGCAATAAGCATATTTAGCAATTTTATTATTCATGACCCTTGTACTAAATATCACAATCAGAATACAGATGTGTGAGATAATTTCTATATGGAAGTCACTGGGGTAATTCTTGTAAAATAAAAATAGCATTGTGTTCAGAGAAGTAATATGTCTATATTTAATGTGTGTCATAGCACAAACTAAGAGACCACACAGTGATTTTTAATTTTTTTTTTGGAGAGTCCTACATTAAGAGCAAGCTTCGTGAATAGAAACAAAGCCCTAAAAATGTGATTTTTAGTGTTAACTTTATTTTCTGCCACATGCTTATATTCTTCCATATGTAGTCCTTAGATTTTTAATACAAACAGGAAAGGGGTTGCTGTGTGCATAATCAGCAAATGTGCAATTTCTTGAGCCAGTTGGTCCCAAGAAGTTAAATGGAGTCCTTTGTTAATGCCACCTTTACCGATGTCTGTACTAAAGATGCAGCTGATCAGATAAACATCATATTCAGACTTCGCTCACTAATTGACTGAACAAGAATTGGTCACACTTTATGTACCATTCCATAATGGATTTTCATGTTTGTGAACCCTAACTGGCTGTGGAAATGGAAAGCAAATGTCTCATAATCACAAATAACTTTGTGGCTTAGGTTTTTTTAAGCCAAGAGAAAAAAACCCCAACTTTTTTCTTCCCAGTTTGTGACAGGTTCATCATTACAGACAGGTGATCTATGATCATTTTTGGTCATATCAGCTGTTGTGCTACTGTTTAGAGAATTTTTTAAATGATTGCTAAATATAACATTTTCAGTTAGATGTTACATGAATAATTGATGCAGTAAAGTGATGCTGAAAGATACAGGTATAATAATTGAAAGTTTTTTGTCAGAGGTTTTTGAGAACACATGCCACTTATTGAGTATCTGACTATCACCATATTAAGCTGGGTTTCTTTTTACTTGTATATCTTCAGCAGAAGCTCTCATTAAGTGTATTGTAAAAAGATCCTTTTATGAAAATGCTATCAAGTATTTATAACTACAGCACTGAAGATCAGAGGAGGATATTGTTCAAAATCTGTGCAACATAAAACTGGTCAGAAATATCAGCATCAATCAGTGTCAAAATTAAAACTGACTTGAATTAGTTTTCTTTTAAAATCCTTTTTATTTTTTTTTTTTTTGAGTGGGTTATAATGAGCGCATACTCATTTTGACAATCTTATTTGCTGTCCCCACATGGCAATAAATCAGAAATGTGCTAGTAATAAAAGGAAAATATTGAGACTAACAAAGCAACAGAGAAGAAGCATTCCTAAAAAAAAAAAAAAAAAATCAACCCACTACCACTACTAATCTATGCAAAATAAGAACCCTCTTTTTTCACCTGAAAAGTCCCAATATGAGTATGGAAATAGGGGAACTGCCCATGAGCTTAAAGGTTTGAGTTATCAGTCCTAATACTTTTGGCTTAAAAAAGAAAAAAAAAAAAATCCAGTCTGGATTAAAGGTTATTAGATACTCCCAAGGCTGAGTAGCAGAAGTGTGACCATGAATTACCCACTGGACACTTCTTCCTGTCCTGTATATGAAGAGATTATCTCAGATTTCTAGAAGCCAAAAGAAGGGATAATGTATATACTTCTGACATTGGCACTCTTCCAAGAGAAAGTTATAACAAGCTTGACAAATAAGGAAAAAAAAAAAGCCAGAACAAAGGGTGAATGGCATATGGTGGTTATCCTACAATATGGTCCTTATCCCTTTTAATACATCTCTGGAAGACATAAGTGAAGCATGGCAATGTTTTCTGAAGAGTTGACGTGGCTGCATTGTGTTCTTGGAGAAATTATGCTTTTTGAGTTGTTGAAAAAATAATTTTAGGGTTTTTTTTCTGTATGGGTCTTGGTGGACTCAGACGTTCAGGCTAGATCCCTGCACAAGGACTTCACTTTCACTTGAGTTGTGTGGCTGGTTTGCTCTAGATCTTCTGAGGTGACTGGACAGCTTGGGAGTTTCTCTGGTCACAGAAATTTGGGGGGGGGGGGGGGGGGAATCACCTG
>VWZN01012385.1:387453-430999 GCA_013396955.1 Regulus satrapa | reverse complement strand
GGCGAGAAGGTGGGGGGGGGGGGGGGGGTGTAAATCCACTTTGTGAATCAGTAGTGCTGCTGATAAAGTGTCCGTGTGGATATTGTTGTGCTTTTCCTGCAAAGGGTAGGAGCAAGCCTGGAACTGTGCTCCTCCCCCAGGTCAGGCAGAGCCCTTTCCACCTTGTCTTTTGCTCTCTTTAGCATCAGTGTTACCCATCCAGTGTTAGTGGTCATCACTGACAGAGGGGTGGCACTGCTCACCACAGGCTGTGGTCCTCCATGTAAGTCCTAAAAGTCAATTTGTTGTGTGGGAGCCCTCTGATGAGTAGATACTTGGAAAGAGCACCCCTGTCTCGCTGTTGCTAGCTGCTCAGATATTAAAAATAAAGGAACCCTTTCAAAGAAAGAATATTCTCATCACAGAATGCCAGATCATATTTTGTATCTAATCCTCCTGACTTCAGTACGGAAAGCAAACAGAGAGTAAAACAAAGTAAGCACTTTGACAGTGTCTTAGTTAAAAAAGATCTCAGGAAATGAGTGTGATAATGAGCAATAGGCTAAAAATTCCAACATATTGCACCAGGCCCTGAGAAATAATGCAAAAGCAAACCCCTCTGTTCAGATAATCACCAGTTACATACTCTGCTGGCTGCTTATTAATTGTCTGCATGATGCTGAAATTGTTTGACCAAAAGATGAGGCCACTTTTCCTAGGCCATTACTCTTCAGCCCACCTCTGCAGATACTGAGGAAGGTTTTGAAGCTGTTATACTGCTCTGATACTGGCCGGGTCTTTGTACACTGAAATCCCCCCAAAGGGCTCCCTTCCTCCTGACACACTTGTAAGCAAGTTTTTGTCTTTTTTAGACATTGGTAGCATTGCTATATAGTGATTGAAATATTCCAAAAGACAGCCCAAATCTTTGTTTTACTGTTTTTTGTAATAGAAATTATGTGGCTTTTGAAGCTCTTCCACTGAGACTCAGTTTGAGAAACCACAAAGCTAGGGATTTTAGAATTTATTTACAGTATGTTGACTTTATTTTTCCTAAATCTAGCTAAATAACTAAAAATATCATAATTAATGCAGGAGCCTATGACTGTCTTTTTCTTCTTCTCTTCCAAAGGAGCGCCAGATTCACAGGATTCACTCTGAAATACAGACAAATTCAAAGAAGTTTTAAAATTCCCACAAGGTTCACAAAATGTTGGCTACATCTGTAAATCATGACAAAATGCAGCACACTTCTTCATTGAAAAAAAAAGTAATCAAAAAAAGGAAAGACAAAAGATTATAAAAATAATTCTGGGTGTGACTCCAAGTCAAAGGACAAAATCCTTCATGATTTTGTCTATTTAATATAAAATTATTTCTCTACACTAACGCATTAAGATCTTTCCTTGGGACTGCACCCCAAATGAGTCTGAAGTTCGGCTTCAGATTAAGTTAACTAATTATATTACCTTTTATCTTTGCCTTCAGGTAACTCCTCATACTTTCAGTTCATGCAAAGGGTGGTAAAACATTTTATAGTAGTATAATTTATTTGGAACCAGCTACTAAAGGGCATATCAGCACCTGAAAGAGAACTAATGCCAAAATGTTATTAAAAATTGTCGTCTCCCAGGGAACTGTTGTTCCTCTTTATGAACATGCTTGAGAATCCAGGTGGGAAGAATAGACCTAGGCCCATGTTGTAGCTAGTGCTGCTACATCACTTCCGTTCCATTTATGGCTGAAAAAGTACAAATACAGCTTATTGTTCATGTGGTTTTCTTTCCCATTGGTTAGTGTAGTGTTTATTTTCTGCAAGCATGTGGTAGGTCACGGCTGTGTGGCCACTGTGGGTTCTCACAGGTGATTTGCCCTTCCCACAGGTGCATCATCAGCCTCCTAGAAGGGCCTGAATTGTTGCCACCTCTTTGTCGGAGCACCCAGCACCAGCTGCAGTTTATAAACCAGCAGTGGGCCCACAGGTCAGCACTGCCTCAGCTCCTCAGCAGTGGGGCAAGGGCTCCTCTGCCTCTCTTCTCCATGAGGAGCTGCTCAGCCCCTGGGATTGGGGCGCTGCCTCTGCCACAGGGCTGTGGGCTCTGGGCACTCAGCATCCAGCCCCAGTCCTTGAACTGTTGCCTCTGCTCTCAAAGGCAGGGTTGTGGTAGTTTTGCTCCTGGGTCATTTACATAAAGGACAGGATTTTGAATTGGAAATTTTCTGACTTTTGAACTGGCCAGAGATCTGACAGTTGTGATCCCTGCTTAGAAAAGACATCCTGTATTAACAACAAGCTATTTTTTCAGTTATTTTTCATATTCATATTCAGTTATTTTCTGTGTCTTCCATGGGCCTATAACCTGCACCTTCCCTATTGTATGCAGAAGGATGTGCAGGATTTTCTACAATGTCTCTTATACTTTACATCTTTAAACACAATCTGGAAGCCACTTTAGAAAGCTTTTCAGCTCCTTCTGAAAACAAACAACAATATTGAGGTAGTTTTGAATTTAATGGTAAGGTATGATGTATAGAAATGCTGTGAACCCGGGCCATCAGATGGTAGCAAAGATGTTCTTAACCTCTGACAGTGAAGTTCAGTGTTCCCCACAACTTTTTGGCAAATATATCTTCAAAGACAAACAAACACACGGTGCTCAGGCCAGGAAGGGATGCAGCACCTTACCTTGCAAAATCAGGTCAGATGGTACCTCCCTGTGTCTTTCATTATAAAGAATGTTTCTCCTTTAACTTCTATCCCGTGCTTAAAATACCACTGGGATTAAAAATTAGAAGTTGCTGTCCCATAATAGACCGAGTTGACCTCTATATTTCAGTGGTGCTGCTGGGATTGGTGTGCCAGTGACATTGGCAGCTCTCAGTGCAATTTGGGAGCATTTTTCATCCGTGTGCTGCTCTACCTGACCGTCAGCTATTTACCCAAAAACATGCTGTGTTTTTAAGTGCCATACTGCTGCCATCTTCCTTGCCACAAAGCTTTCCCTTCTTCTTGTGTGGTCAGCTCTAAAGCACACACTACAGGGAAGCTGGAGTCTGTTTCTGGCTCCTGGTGAAGATCAGGGCTTTTTCAAGCTGATGTCTGATGGAGAGCACTCTTGGAACGGGGGTGTTGCAGGTCCATCAGGACTTCCTACTTCACAAGGGCCCCCCTTCTTGGTTGTGTTAGCTCCCTACCTAGCTGAAAAGGGAAGAGTTTTGATGCTCTGCTGATGCTCTGTCCTCAGACCCACAGATACACTCAGAGGCACCATCAGTCCTTGACGCTTGCCCTGCTCCTCCCCACACTGGGAACCCGTCCTAAGAGGGTTTCCAAACAGTTAACTCCCTGTCTCTCTCCAGGCCTTGCAGCATTTCACAATGCTATTGTCATCCTAGAAGGCAAGGACACATAAGTAGGAGTTTCCTTTTTTTTGTAGCATCTTTATTTAATTCCCTCTTTTTGGGAGTCCGTTTTAACTCCCTCCTTCCCTGGCAGCCACCGCTCTCTGCGGGGCCGTGGCAGAGCCCTTGCACCGGTGCCCCCTCCTGCCCCTGCTCCTTCTCTTGTCCCAGAGATTTCGTGCTTCTTCTCATGTATTCGCAAAGCCCTTCTTTTTGAGGTCTCCAGGTTCTCCCTGACGAGCAGAGAAAGGGGCAGAGGGCTGGGATGGTTTGGGCTGTGCGCTACAGCTCTGGAGTCAGCGTGGCTGGCGCTCCTGCCCCAGCTCCCAGGGACTCTGAGGACAAGTGTGTCTTGGGTGTGAGGATGCTTGTGTGGAGCATGGACCACGGAAGGACTACAGGTAGCTCCAAAGGCAGTATGTTAAGATACTTTTCCTGGTAATCCCTCTTACTAAAAAAAATAAAAAATCAAAAATAAAAAACCCAAACCTTTTCCTTGCTCCAAAATGCTGTTTCACTAACTCCAAGCGTCAAAAGGATTTTATTCTTAGCCTTCTGTTTCGATCAGTTAATTCCCACCAGGGCTGAGATAAAAATTGTCTGTGGGACACACTGTTCTTTCTTCTTATACACCTAATGTTGCTGTGCTATTTTGGGCTACCATTTAAATAAAAGCCAATTTGACTAAAGAGCAAATATATTCTGTCGAATGACGGCAAAAGGGCAGAGCTTGAGAAAAAGAAACAAGAAAATGCAAGGCATTCATTTTTCCTTTGTACTTTTTAATAAAAGAAATTCTCTTGCAGCTTAAAGTGACACTTTAAAAGATGTATGTATCGTGGCTTTTAAAAACACAATTAGATAACACCTTGTCAAATACTTATATTCTTTGTTGACAGCCTTGAGTACAATCACAATAACAGCACAGCTATTTCAGCATGTTTCTTATTCAGTTGCCATTGGCAGAGTCAGCCATTTTATAAAAATGTTACTGTTTATCACTTTAATCATCAATCTACATCTAGTCAAAACAATAAGTCAGAAGGAGTAGTAAATTATACTTGTGCAGCCCTGATGAGTTTGAACTGTTTTGCTGAAATTAACTGCAATAATTATCTATTTTTCTAAAGCTGTTAAGAAGTTCTGGGTAAAGAAATAAAAATTGGATCAATGAGGACTTGGCTTTTGCCTGTTTAATAAAAAGAAACCTTTTTAGTAGGCTCGGAAGAATTTAACACTGAGTCTTGGTTTCCTAAAGGTGGAAGAATAAACATGGGTTTTTGTTCTTATTCTTTTTCTGTCTGGCATAATGATCCCCAGATGGAGCTGTCAGGTGGCCCAGCCCCTGCCCCTCTCTCTGCTGGAGCAGGGCTGGGGTGAAGCTGCTCCCGAGGGCCCTGGTTGGAGGGGCTGTGAGGGCACAGGGCTCAGGAGAGCAGCACACACCTGGCACTCAGGTGCTTGACCTGTCTCAGGGCTGTGCTCACTTTGGTTCTAATGCTGGTGCTGGTTACCAGTACTGGCAGGTGCTCAGCCCGCTGTGTGGAGGTGTCTTTTGTGTACGGATGTATTTACAGAAAAATAAATAAATGTGCACTCTTATCACCAAAACGGTACCATTCTCATCATCGAACGGCAGCCCTCAGGGCTCCCATTTTACAGGTGTGGGAAGGGGCCCCACCCATCCCACCGTGCTGTCTGCAGGGCTGGGCAGGCCCTGCCCCACTCGGGGATGATGCTGTGACTGTGCTGCAGCACTGGGAGCCCTCCCTGGAGCTGTCTGAGGGGTGCAGTGCCCTCCCCTGCCTGGCATTCCCTTTGCTCCGTTCCCCACGGGTCCCCCATGCCCACGGTGTGCCACCCAGCCCATCCATCGCGTGGCTACCGAGAGAGTTTCATGGCTGGGTATCCAGCAGCAGTTTCTGCCTGCACCCTGAGCATGTTCCTGGTTTTTTCAGGATGCCTCTGATGGCCAGGGCTGCCTCCAGCTCTGCCCTGGGCTCCCTGTTTGGGCGCAGGGCGGGGTGCCAGGGCTCACTCCCACAGCATAAAGTCTCCTGACCCAGGCAGTGCAGCCACATCACTTACACAGCACCAAAGCCTTTGCAGTTTTTGTACCCTTGTGGTTCTAGTGTTTTATTTCTCACCTCTTATCGGTTTGAAGTGTTTTATTTGCCTGTTTTTTGTTTTATTTTTTTAACTCGGATCCGAATTTCTTAGCAATAACATTGTGAATCCTGTGAATGCATTTTATATGTCGCGTGTGCATGCGATCAGTCGGTTTTTTAGGCTTATATACCATAGACTATCAATATTACATTTGCTGCTCTAACCAAGAGGCTTTAATAATACAGGTCTAACTTTTTACTCTTTTACAAGACAAGGCAGCAAATTTAGATTCCTTTAATCACATGAAAAATGATGGATATAACTAGGGGATTGAATTTTGGAAACAATGCTAGGACAAAAGAGTTCCTGATGGGATTCTATAAATATTAACAAAGAATATTTGTCTTATCTTTTGCTAGCAACCATTAAGTATTTAACCCTATTCATGGAACATTTGCTATGTTAAGAAAGCTTTGGCTTTTGTCTCCCCAACAGCCTGTCTGTCTGCTTCTCCAATATGACAGTTCTACTGCTTTGCCATGAAACTTTGATGGCAAATTTAATTTATTTATTGTAATATGAATATATAGTGGTTTACTAAGCAGTTATTTAGAAAAATATTTATATGGATCTTTAGTAATTTCTTCTAATTACTTACTAAGGCCCTTGGAATAGCTAAGAATCCAAAGCATGTGAAAGCCATAATCAAAACCAATATATTAACTTGTGCCCTTTGTGGGGAGCACAGCAGATATATTTTTGATTTAAAAAAAAAAGGAAAAAAAAAGTAGCAAGCTTGAAGCATGTTGCAAACTTTGCATAGGTGCAAAAATGTTCATGTCCAGGGATGGACAGGGATGTGCAGGCTGCCCCCGTGCCCTGTGAGTGCTGGTGCACACCAGGACTGTCCCCAGGGTGTGTCCTGGTGCACTTGGCTCCAGCAAGCATCAGGACCCAGGGCAGGGAGAGAAAAACAAACACATTCTGTCATTGGACATGTTTCTGTGATGAATGATTCTGAAAAGGAAGCTGAGTTTAATTAAGAGCAGGTATTTAAAAGGAAACTGTTAATGCTTTTAGGCTGAAGCTGGAAGATTTGTTAAATTCCTGTTGTGATTGACTGGAGAGCAGAAGGAGATCTCTTGACTTTCCTGGGTCACAGCTAGGAATGGAGAGGAATCTTTCTTTTGCCTCAGCAAGCTGTGGGAGCTACTTCAATGGCCAAAAATAATTTTGAGTATAACACATCTGCATACAACAGAATAATTCTCATTTCTCTGTTGACCCCCCTCTCTGCAGCTCAGGAAAAGAGAGAACTCATTTAGCTCCTTAAACGTAGGTGTTGTAATCATTAATAAGGAAAGTGCCAATAAAAAAAAATCTGGTGATACTATAATGGGGGAGATAAAACACTGCAAAGAATAATTAGATGCTAGCATCAAAATACTGCATGAAACAAAAACAGTAGGGAGAGAATCAACATTTAAAGCAGTTTTTGAATTTTATCTTTACCTGCACTCCTTAATCTTTTATTTTGTCTTTTGATTTTCTTTCTATGTACTGTGTTCCTCTTTTGTTTTATTTTCATTTGACTTCATTTTATTACACCTCCCTCCAGCTTTTCCCACCCCCAAGATTTTCTCTTTTTTTTTGTACTTTCAGCTTTTCCTTTGTTAATGTTGAATGCAAATGTAAGCCTGCTGAAAGATTTTTCAGGAGTCAGGGAAAAGTCTTAAATACTAACTAGATAGGATCAAACATCTGAGTGGTGGGGTGTGAGTCAAAGCAATTGGAGCCCATCTTGGGTGAGGCATGGGACATGGGAGTCCCAATGAGCTGTGCTATTTGTCTGGGCATCTCCTTGGTCTCTGCTGAAATAGTTACTGTGGGTAGAGCTGGAGCTGCCCTTCAGGGAGGGGACCATGCACACAAGCTGTCCCCAGCCCATGTGATGGTGACTTGCTGCTGTCATGGAGGTTGAACTTCACCAAAGGAAAGGGTAGGAAGAAACCTGTGTTGGTCTCTCTGAATTCAGATGTGTTTTGGGTTTGCATTTCCCTTTTGGGTAGGTGTGACTTTCTAGGGCTCCTTTGCAGGGTGTGAAGGTGAGAAGGCAAGGCTTTGGCATGGAATGACTGAACAATGTCCCTTGTCCTCAGGCTGGAAAAAGACTGGAGGCAGTATTCTGGTGGGGTAGAGGAGAAGCCTCTGTGGTGTGTCCTAACCAAACACTGAAAGCTTCGTATCAGAGCTGGGGCAGAATGTTCCAGAACAAAACCAGGAGACAGTTCAAACTGTATGCAGCTGCTGTAAAATTAATGTTGGATAGAGCCCCCCGTGGCCCAGGAGGGCAGGCAGATGGACTTCCCTGTAGCACCAGGGATCTTAAACGTGTCTGCCTTCAATGACAGGCACCAGTTAAAGTGCTTCTGTAATAAAATGGGAAAGGATGAAAAGATTCTGAGCTTCTGGTGTTTGGTCAATCCAGCTCCACATCCTCAGCAAGCAGATAAAAAAGGATCTGTTGCTACAGAATGAATGTGGACGTACATATTTTTATCTGGTTGAAGGATAGGCATTCTGGGTGTTGTGTGCTGGCTCTAGTGCTGAAAATAAAACTCACAGAATAGGGCATAGTACTAATTAGAAACTTAGAATGGAAAAAGATCATCAAATATAGAAACTTCCTGAATATGCTTCTCTACATTATGAATATGTTGAAACAGAAAAGTGGAGAATTTTGTCTTTGAGGCTTGCATTTTTGCTGTGCAGTAGATAAGAACTAGGCTTTCAGATAAATTAGGGTACTCTCTTGATATGAAAAATCTGCATTCTTTTATTCACTTCTACAGTGATCACCCTTAAGTCTCCAATTTTTCCACTGGTTCCTTGGCTATTGCTCTTATCAGTCAGTATTTAAGCAGTATTTATCAGTAGTAGTAAAGCCATTTTGTAACAGTACTGGTCACCCAGGAGTGCTTGGAATTAGATGAATGAGAAGCACAGTGCTGCCACTTCACAGAAGGTGTGGTTTGTCTTGCCCAACATACAGGTACCTCCTTTTCCAGGGGGGACATTGTGACCCTGGACTGACAGTAAGTCATTTTCCTCACCTGAGACTGATTGACTTTATTTCCAATCTGGATTAAACTCCGTTTTACCCAAGGAGAGATGCCAAAGCCATGTGGTTCAGGTGTGGGAATGAGAACATCCCACAGATGATTTGTGCACCCAGAACAGTGTGAACATTGAGATTTTGAAGAGAAAGTTTGGAGATGGGGTGGTATGGGTGGGAGGTGACCACCAGGGCTTGGATTTGGGGGTGAACCTTCTGGAGGCCGTGTCCTGATCTAGCCCAGCTTGGAGCTGAAGTTCTCAAAGTTGTGACAAGACCTGAACATCCCTAAATGCTGAATTAAATAGAGTATTTAAATCATACCACCTAGACCGATGTCTGTCTGTAATTAACAAACTTAAAACTTAAGTTAGGGAATTCATTATACTAAAGCTATCAGCTGTTTCATGTACTCTATTTTTTTCTGGTGACCGATCTTTTCTCCTGTTCTCATGCTTGCCACATCTCTGCTGCATGCCAAATGGAGATCAGTGACATTATTTTTAAATGTGAGCTCCCTATCAAAGCCTGTATTTATTATCTCTGTACAAAAACCACAGCCAGAGCTTCTAGAGTATTGGAACTCTAAGTCTAAAATTGCTAACCCCCCTTGAAGAAGGGCTAACTCAGTTTCCTGGTTTTCCAAAGTGCCAAGCAGCTATCAACACATTAAGTTATTGTGTTTCCAGAGCATCAGGAAATGCTGATTTGTTTAATGTTGTTTCTGGAAGTAGTTCCCTTTTGGATTATTTACTTTCCTAGCAAGTACTTAGGCCAGAGTGCAAGCTTCTGCTGAGGAGCCTCTGCATGCTTCAGATTAGAGATTTAATGTGGGACCACCAATTCAGTCAATCTGCAGCCAGAACATATTATCTACTGCATAAATCACAGTAAAATGTGATTTTTCACATTTTCAGTGAGGCCTTATTTTTATTCCAGGTATTAGGCTGTGCACTGTAGATCTCAGCGATGAACTTGGCATAAAAGGTGAAAGAAAAATGCAAGAGCACTTTGCAATTCCCTGTCCAGCTGTGACTGAGCTTCCCATGTCACAGGACAGAGCGAGTAGCTACGGGGGGCGAGGGCAGCTCTGTGCCTTTTTACCTTTTGGGTAAAACATTTTGGAGCTCCAGTGCTGGATTGCCAGTCCAGCTCTGCCTAGCGCTGCCTACCAGCAGATTTTGGCACGGCTTGCCCGTGTGGTGTAGCACATGCTGAAGGCAGCAGTGGGGCTGGCTGGCAGAGGGGTGCTGCCCCGCCTGTGGGGGGCTGAGAGGCTCAAACACGGTGCCTTGCAGCTGTCCCACACCTTCCCAAATGGGCATTTGGGTTTTATGTGTATTTCCTTTTCTAAAGCTGTGGTCCTTCGTTTTCCCACCTCTTTTGCTCCCTTTGGGTTTTGTGTTAAAATTGCACTAAATGTGTGTTGGTATCCTTTTCCTTTCATTTACACTGAAAATAGATTTTTATCAGTGTCAGCTGATTTCTTTTTTTTTTAATTGAGCTGAAGTTTACAGAGTGTGACAGTGACATTAGCAGGTAGTACATATTTCATGTAACAATTTACATTTGGAACTCCTTGCTGTGAAGCACCACTGTTGTCTATTACCTGTGAAGTGGAGGATGCTGTTGGCCTTTGGAGCAGTAAATAACACTCCATATCCCTCCAGGCTTCCCCTTGCCCCAGAGGAGGACCTGGGAGCAGCAGGAACGTTTGTGCCAGACCTGTTTCTCATTAAGGGGTGGGAGCAGAGTAGTGGCTTGGTTGAGGTGAGCTGTTCCAAGCTGGGCTGTACACCCTCTCAGGGCTCTCTCTGCTCCTGATGGGGAACAGGTGTGGAACAAATCCACCACAAAGCCACAGGAACCCCCGTTACAAATTTCAAGCTCGTAAAATGTCAGCTCAGGGCCTTGCCTGGGACATCACCCTGCCTGTCTGTTCACCTCACAGGCAGTTTTTACATTTATTTATTTATTTATTTCAATCAGTCACTTGATCCTGAGTGGAACTGTGGCCTAGGGCAAAAATAAAGTAAAATATTTTTGCGAGATGTTTTATCATGGAAGTTTTGCTGCTGATCATGTGCACGGTGCTGTCTTTGGGAGGCACTGCTATAAAACTCTGGAGGCAGCTGACAGCGTGCATTTAAGGGATGCTCCCCAGCCTCTGCCCCCACCAGCCTGCTATTAACTCGGTTAAAATGTATATGACCATGGAATAAGCGTGGAGCATGGATGAGTAGGAGAGAGGGAGGACCTCGGGGCCAGGCAGTTTACAAACAGGCATCACAGCCACTCTGTCCTTTGCCCCCTCTTACATTTCTTATTACAGTACATTAAAACCCTTTGCTCTGTCAAATTGACAAAGGCAGCTATAAAAGGGGTCCTTTCTAATACACAGTAATATAAACTATGTTTGTACACTTACCACATAATCCCTAATTACTTCCATACTTTTATGTGTGGAGAGCTTTGACGCTTGCATTGCTGGATACTTAGTGAATGAAATAAAAATCAGAAATTATTTCTGTATAAGTATGGGGTGGTATGTGAATTAGCTTCTAGGCTGGCGACAGAGCTCACATTTCAGAATAAATATACTAAGTGTCATTGATACCCTGAGTGTCAGATAAAAAAACTATGACACCAACAAAACTCTCATATGACCCTGACATTCCTCCAGTACTTAAAGTAATTACCATACTATTTAATAACAATGTTTATAAAATTGCTTTTTGATTGGCTATCTTCTATGTCATACCTATGTCAATAATTCCCAGTGGATGCCTGCATGTGACTTTTAACCATTCTTTACAAATAATTTACATTTCATAACAGCAAGAAGATTCTTTAGGCAGTTGGTAATGGAGTTCCCCCCATGAGGACTACATCACTCGCTTTTCAGTTTGTCTGCATGGTAGAGGGCACAGTTTCCCCTCGGCTTGAGAGGGTTTCACAGCTGCCTCCACCTCAATCAACAGAGGAATCCCTGAAATATGAAAAGAAATGAGCTTCTAATAATTTTCAGGAACTCTCTCTGTCTAATAGTCAGTGCAGTCACATAAAATGACCTGAATTATTTAATAGTTTCTCTGTTAGCTTTGACCACAGTAGGTTATCACACTTTGGGCGTTTTAGGGGGATCTCTACTTCTGCTTTTTAAAGATGAGAGAGACCTAAGTGAATCAGGAAAATACTCCCTTAAAGCTGTGGTGACATGGAGATGGTAATGAGGTGTCTATGCTGTCTAGAGTTGTGAAGCTTGCCCAACAGTATCATCTTAATAGGTCTCAAAAGTTCTCAAAGTGTCTTCTGGGCATTGCTTGTTCACCTGACTTTGGAGTGGTTCCTTTACTAGAAACAGTGTCCACCAAATACCGTGGAGTTGATGCACTCGTCTTTGATTCTTGGTTGAACAAATGGACAAAGGTAGATGTGTCTAAAGAGTTAAGTGCCCACTACTAGCTCTGCACCTCCGTTAGTTGCAGATGCCTGCTAGAAGCCACCTTCCCAAACACCATAGCATCAAAATTACACCAGGTGTGATCTTATTTGCACTGTTTGTTTCCCTAAAGCTGTAGAAAACCCCATGGAATTCTCAGCACCTGAGCATCTCTTTTCTGATTTAAGAAATGTATTTAAGAATAACCACTTCTGTAGTGTGTTTTTCAGAGACACAGCTGTGTTAGCAGCGTGTGTATGTCAGGGCCTGTTCTGTGACTTGACCACATGTCAGACCCAAGATGGTCAGAGATCCTGGTAAAAGTTATGGCTGTAGCTGGCCTGCAGCTGTGCAATCCTAGAAATTTTCTGCTGGTGGGGAAATCTGAGGCAGATGAAAGGCTGACTGAAGGTATATCTAAGGTCGATGTCTTTGATCCCATGGAGGCCTGGCACCAGCAGAGAGGTATCCTGTCAGGTTAGGAAAATCTGCCTCATTTTAATGCTTATTTTAATGTTACTGGATGCTAAATACCAGAAGCATCTCGCTCCTTGGGAAAATTTGCTCTGTAAAAAGCTTCACAAAACTTTGTGCACGTGCTGTGTGTGACAAAATCAGTGCAGAATATCAGACACGCCACAGAAAGACACCCCACTTCTCTCCTTTCAACTGAAATATATACAGGCATCGATAAGGATTGTGGTCTTAAAGCTGGTGTAGAAAAAGCTTAGAAGACCAAAGTTTGGTGTGTGCATGGTAATGTTTCGAGAGTGGTATTTTTAGTAACCATCCCCCAGCACTTGGAAGGGAAGGCAGGCTGTGCTGCACATGTAGACACGGCGAGGAGAACTTTGTTTTCCATGTAAGAGTCTCCTAAGTGCATGTTGAAAGATGAGGAATATCAAGAATAGCAGAGTGGTAGCGCATGGAGAGAGATGAAGCGATCAAGCCAACGTCAAAAGAAGATAGGCCAAGTTTTAGCTCTTTACTTGCTTCAGTGTGCAACCTTGAACTCCTGCTAATAGATTTTATTTCTGGAATATGCCTGTGCTTGCAGATCTGCTCCAAAACATGATGGGTCTCATGATTCACACCGACTCTGTTTACATTTCCCAGTAGATATGTTTTGTTTGTTCATACGGGCAAGTACTTCTGATCCTCTTCTGGAAACTGGAGTAGTTGATGAAGCTTTTTCCTCTTCTCAGTTAACTGTTCCCCTAGATTGTCTCCTATTAATATGCCATGATGTATTGATGTAAAACACTTTAATATTTCCATATGTAATAAAAGGTCAGGGATAGTATTCTTTCATTACCAAGAATCCCATATCAAGTACATCACAGGAAATTCTATGCTTTAGCAAAATAGGAAGGCAAATGTGTTGATTTCAGGTTGTCTGTCAAATTTGCTTGAACACTTTGCTCAGAGTACCAGGTTTTTCCATTTGAGAATGTACAGTAGCTCAATGTAACACCTTTTGTGTATTTTTTGTGTGGAGGGGAGGGTGATGCTGAGATTTTACTGAACTGGCTGCTTTCTTTCCTCTGCCTTGACAATTACTGAAAGATGAAGGTCTCCTTCCCTCCCCCATCTGAAGTGCTTTCCCTCTCCCAGCACTTAAGAATTCTGTGTTAAAAACTCTCATTCCCTGCTGCTTCCCTTCTCCTGCATAGCTCTGACTTTCCAAACAAAGCAAGCAAGACCCACTTGATACCAAACATTAGTCCCCTTCGTGCTGTAGCCAGCACCTTCCTTTTACAACTTATTTATAAGATTTCTGAAAAGTTACAATTATCTCTGTATCTATCACTCAATCATCAAACAGGCTGAAGTTACAGAAATCCAGCCACCTCTGCAAGAGGAGGATGCTACAGCTGTGACATAATTACATTATCAACTTAATTAAGGAAGTGAGTGAAATGAAAGAGAAAACAAAACAGCCGAAGAGAAGGCTAGAGGTGGGAAGGAAAGGTGGGATGGGTAGCATGCAGAGGATGTGTTAAATTTAGCTCTAAGTGGTTTAAAAAAGGCTCTAATGTATCATAAAAATCCCTGGGTTTTCATCCTGTGCTCGTGGCTTTCTGAGCGGCTGCTGGGAGGGCAGGGGCTGGGCTGGGACAGGACGAGGGGACCCCCAGAAGGTGCTGCCAAGCACCCCTCAGCCTGCGAGGCCACAGCCCGTGGAACCAGGCAACCCACACAAAGATGTGTGACTTAAATGTGCTCACCTGTCAGGCCTTGGGCAAGTCTGGGTCTGCAGAATAAAAGCTCAGCCCTGTTATTCTCATGAGCTGAAACCTTCCTTAACTTTCTGCAGGAGTTTTGGGCACACAAGAACTGAAGGCTCAAGCTCCTTATCTGATTATTCTCACACAAATATATTAATTGTAGAAAACCAACGATGCTTTTCCTAGACAGGATAACAAAAGCAGATCACTGCTCAAAGTATGTCATTTTTCTTCTGCTTTCAAATCCCATGTACTTTTCAGTATCAAAAAGGAGAAGAAAAAAAAGTCATCACATCCTTTATTTGATTTTAGTGTACAACTATGCTCAGTTTAAATGTCACCCATACGCAGAACAGTGGTTGCACCAGAGCAATCATGGCAAGATGTCTAAAGGGGTGTCAGCAAATTGGACAGGGTATAATTTTAGTCAATGTGTTCTTGTCTTATTTTAGTTCAACATCATTTCCCAGTTGCAATTCTTGAGTGACACATGGAATGCAAAACAACATAAAAGGTCTGCCCTGAGGCAGATATGTGTCCGTGTAGGACTTTAATTATTCTTTTTGAATAATGTGTAATGTGCAAGCCCAATTTTTTGCATAAAAGTGTGATGAAAAAACTGTGTATCACCTGTATAAGTGCTTTTATGATAGACCTCATATTTTTAGAAGCACTGAATCTGGAAAAGGTCCTTATTAGTCCAAGTACTCTGGATTTTTCAGGCAACATTTGGGAGAGAAAGCAATTGCTCCCATGGTGTTTTGTAAAGACGTAATTAAAAAAAAAAAATTAAAAAGCATTATTTTGTTCATTCATCTGCTGTGTGCTTAAACAGCACTTCCATCACAGGTATAGAGTGCTATAGCTGTAAGATTTTATATGAATGTGCTCTTTTACTCTGTTGCCTAACACCTGTAAGCTGATCCTGCTCTTTCTTACATCACTTTTATACCAGTGTGACTCTGATGGCTTCATGGAAGTGAGCTCTGAGCAAAATCAGAGTCAGATCTTTTCCTTCTAAGAACTAATATTAAACTGGCTCTTTAGGTAGCACTTGGTGTATCATTTTAGATTAGCTGATAAAAAATAATGAAAAAGAAGTGTGAGTGGAAATGTAGATCATAATGATGAAATATGTTTTTAATATTTAAAAAAAAAGAAAAAAAAAAAAAAGCCAATATGAAAGCAAATTAAGGGTGTTGCTGTGGTTTTGCTACTGACTGTGGGTCTGATTCCTGAGCACTGTGAGCAACTTTTGACATGTGACAGGAAATTTCCTCCTGGCACTTAGGGAAGGGCGTATTGGATAATTAGTAAAAGTCTAGATGTGCTCATACCTGCAGGAAGGAGGAGGCATGATGATCTGGGGGTTTTGGTTTATGGACAAGTGATAATGATGAAATTTGACCACAGAGTCCTCTGTCTCCTTTGATAGCTGCTTTCTCAAAATTCTTTCTAGATCTCTTCTTAAAATTAAATAAATAGATACGCAAACCCAAGTGTTTAGATAATAAAGTGCAAAAAATTGTGGGAGCGCTCTTTTGGCTGAAATCACAGGAATTGAAGCATAAGGAAGGGATTTCTGGGTGCACCACTTTTACTGCAGGTTGGACGTTAAACAAGAACTTTTGTATAGGTAAAAAAGTGACTGTGGAGCTTGCTGGGTTTATCAAACTCTCCGCACAGCCCCACAATTTTGGATTCCCCTCGTGTGTTGCTGTCTCCCCCTTGGAGTAATCTTGTTTATTTGGTCACTGCATGGCTCTGGTTTTGAAGGGATATTTTGGTTAGCATAAACTATTTGAAGACTGTTTGGAGAAAAGCACTAACCCATTCTGAAATCAGTGGGATAAAAAGCTCTTTGTTTATAACTGTTACTAGTTTAATCATTTAGATGAGACAAACTTGCACTTCTAGCCCTGAGTGTGCTCTGATTTCCCTGCAAACATGTGTTGTGGGATTTGCATTGTCTGCAGTGGGAGCCACACAGAGGGGAAGGAAATATTTTCCCCATTTAAAAAAAAATTATTATTATAATTTATTCTCTCAATTTACCCCATTAAAAACCACAAAAAACCCAAACAAATTATCCCCCCCCCAAAAAAAAAAACAAAAACAAAACAAAAAACAACAAACCAATCAACCAAACAAAACCCCAAACAAAAACAGAAAACAAACAAAAAAACCCCACCCAAACAAAAAAAACACCACCCATGTAAGTAGAGGTGCTGCTGGACTTTAACAATGAAAAAAATATATATCAAATTATCCCGTTGCATAAGAAAAGGTACGGGAAGAGAAACTCAGAAAGCAGCAGCTGGGATCAGGTTTCATTCAGATGATCTAAACCAGCGTTGTTGCAGCAAGTTCAATTTTCTCCCGAGTGTCTGGTCCCTCTGATGTCCGGGAGGCTCTGCTGGCCAGGAGCCCGCTGACTGGCAGTGACCTTGTGCTAACTGTCTGTCAAAAACGGGCACTCAGAATTCAGTGGGATGAAAAATAAGCATTTGGTGCCTTTCTTTAGAAACATAATAGACAGCTTCGCTTTCACACCTCCTAATAGCCTTTTTTAAAAATAGTTTCTCTAGCAGGATGCTTTTTTAGCGCTTGGAGATTTACATGTCTACGGTTTCCAGACTTTATTAGGCTTCCTTGCGTATTGTATATGGTTTTTATCTTAAATTTCCTGATGCCACACTGTGACGCTGCCAGTTTAGCAACTCCAGCTGTTGTGAGTCATGAGGGTAGGCTTTGGTGGTGACTGGATCACAGGGAAATTTGTCAAGTCCAAACATTAACCCTTCAGAGACAGCCCTTAAGCGCTACCTGTTTGTGAAAACAGCAGCCACGCTGCCCCTTTCCAGAAGGCAGTGCTGGCCTCAGTTCCCACGGTTTACCAGTCTCAGGTGGGCTCTTTTGCTGGCAGTGGAGGTGGCTTCCAGGCAGCTGCTGGTCAGGAAAGCCCTTGTGGTTTATTGGGTGTGTTTGGTTTTGCCACTTACCCTGTGGCTGCGTAGGGAAAGGGCAGAGCAACTTCTCCCACTGCAGCCCCCAGGCCTTCAAATTCCTCTTGCCTTTCAGGAAAGGAGTGTCTTTTTTTACAGGATCCCACTGTTATTCATTGGAAAGACGGGAACAATTTTAAGCTTCCAGGTCTGTATAAGCTCTATTGAGAGTGGAAATTAGTTGAGGCTCCCTGTGGCGTATGTGACTATGGAAGCTACAATGCTCATTTGTCCTGCTGAGCAGTTCTTGTATGTGCTTTACTGGCTGCAGAAGTTTTTTTTATTATTATTATTTTTAGTTGTTTTTTTTTTGTTTTTTTTTTGGGGGGGGGGTGGGGGTTTTTTTGGGGTTTTTTTGGTTTTTTTTTTTTTTGGGGTTTTTTTTTGGGTTTTTTTTTGTTTGGTTTGGTTTTTTTTTTCAAGGATTGCAAAGATCTCCAGTGGAGAGCGATGTGGCAGAACTGAGAGTTCAAGCTAACCCTCAGTCATGTGGCATAGTCTTCCAGAGTTAGGTTAGGAAGGTTTAGATGGACTCTGAGTTAATGCAGTTGTGGAATAAATTAACTATCTGTTGCAGCCAAGAATCATGAGTCTGCATTTCAGGGCCTTGCAATGGAGAGGGGGGAGAAAATAGCAATAGGGATTGGGGGCTGGGGGATTAAAAATTAGGCACATGCAGACAAACCTCTTTCTTTTCAAACTGGATTAATGGTGCTCTGTCCCTTTGATTGAAGACAGGATAAGCCAGAGAAGACTTCTTCATTTCTCGACCCGCCAGTGGGTCTGGGCAGGTGAGAGAGCCCTGCCTGCACACCTACCTGGACACTGACCCACTGCCCACCTCCCCTGGCCCCAGAGGATGTTCTGTCTCTGCCTGCAGCAGAAGGACCCCACCAGGAGCCAACCAGCCCACGGCCAGGTCCTGCTGCAATCACAGGGATGAACTGGCTTTCCAAAATCTGCCTCCAACCTGCGGGCACAGCCCTGCAGAGGCTGGGGTGCCAGGGGGCTCCCCGTGGGCTACAGGCTGTCAGAACACAGCCCTGAATTTTGACTCCCTATTGTATGTCCGTGGAGTGTCGTTTAAAGCCTCAAACCAGCCAAAAGCTCTCGCACCCTCACCCTCTCCACCGCCCTGCATACAGAAATAGTCAGATCTTTTTGTTCATGATTAACTGACTCATGCTTGGAAATCATCAATTTAAAACCCATTTCAGGCAAAGTTACTGGAATGTTCTTTGCATGGACATATCAGGATATTGAAATTATAAAATTTTCCAATAGGTGCTGAAAATATCCTTAATAATTTTCTGAAGAGATAGTAAATTTGGTGCTAATTACTGTTATTTGCATCCCCCTCCCCCTCCAGAAAGTGTCTCTGAGAAGTAGAAGGAAATTTGGATACATAATGTGCACTGACAGCTCCTACAGTGTGATGGGGAGGGACAATTTGAGACTGTCACAGGGCTATGCTCAGCTTCATAGAGATGGGATTTCTCTACATGCTAAAGTATGAGGAAGGCTAAATAACTCACAGGTGTCAACGGCACCAAAGAATTATGTGTGTCTGACCTATGAGAGAATAAATCTCATTTCCTGCTTAAATCCACAAGACATCCCTTTAAGTATAATAAAAATGTAACTCTGTCCCCCACCACCACCCCAATTATCTTTTAGAATTTTCTCAAATTTATAAAAACAAGATTTTCCAAATTTTAAATATATATAATTTTTTTTACTGGTAGATTGTGCTCTTTAGTATCATTTTACATAATTTAATACAATTTGTTCCATCCATTGGTTTTCATGGAGATACAAGCTGTTCGTTTGTGAGAAAGCTGGCATAGGCATGAACGTTGGCAAAGAGTCACCTCCAGGAGTTTATTCAGATTTCTAAGTTGCATGGGGGCACCGGCCATTTTGAAGGAGATAAATGTTAAGGTGGCTTCTTTTTTATTTTCAATAATATTTATTTGATATTTTTAACATAGGGTTGACAGCCTCTCCCTCCCCCCCTTCCTCAGTCCTTGGCAAAGTGAGTCATTGTTATTTTGTCAGCTGAATCGTGGTCACAGAAAATAATCTAAGCTTAAAAGAGCGGCTTTCTCTGAAACGTGTGTTATTGAATGAAAAGAACACAGGTGTTTCTTAATTATTTGTGCAGAAGGAAAAAGTGGTGCTGAGCGGATGAGCTGTAATGATTAACATGCTGAGGAGGAGAGGCCACAGCGAGTGAGATTCTCCTTTCTTCCCTCTGTGCCACCCTTTCTGCCTCCTCCTGAGTGCCACAGGCAGTGTGGGGAGGCAGAGGGGACTGCCCCCAGAAAGGAGCCTGGCTGTCAAATGCCAAATAAAGCATCCCATGGTTGTGATGGGGGAAGGAATTTAGTGAACCCTCTCTCTGTGCATACTTGGGATAGAGGGGGTGGCAGTTCCTGCTGTGAGCCTTCTCAGAGAGAGTCTGTACATCCCTGCCTGGAGGAACCAAACCTCTTGATCATGGTTTGCCACCACCAGGGGCATGGAAGATGGGCTTTTGGGCTCAGCAGCCATGAAGGCAATGTGCCACCACCTTACGTCACTCCTAACCTCAGCTCCGTGCTGTGCTTCCACTGCAGCACGTCAAGTATTTTAAACTGCAACAACCAGTCAAACATTCATTATCCTGGTGTAGAGGCAGGTTTATGGAGGCTGGCGGCATGAATATGAAGTTGTGTTTCTTAATGAAGCCCTGAACCCCCTGCCTTGCAGGTCCGTGGGGGTTGTGTCAGCTGGATGCCGAATTTGGGGGCTTGGTGACGTGTTTCTATTTTTGACATATATTTCTATAATGCTCAGGTGTGGAAGAATCATTTTGATGGCTGGTGGTGCCCTCAGAGAGCATTGCCCTCTGTCCTGCGTGCTCCTCAGAAATACCAGGAAGGAATTATGGAGGATAAAATACTAAACCAAAAGGACACAGGGCAGTGGAGCTGGCAGGGTGCGGTGATCAGAGTGGGAGGTTAGCCAAGATGCTCAGCTGAAGCCACCTCCTCCTGAGAAATGTGATGAACACAGATTTTTAATGATTTCAGGTCACTGGTTACCCACGGTTTACACCAGCACAGTAACCCTCTCCCTCACTGTGCTGATGGGGACATCAGGGCAAGGAAGGCTCGTGGCTGTCTTTGGAGGTGCCCTGTGCCCTGTTCCAAGCAGAATCGTGTTCTGACAGTGCCAGATCAGATGGTCCTGAGGCAGGATCAGGCATCCCATTACACAAATGCTGCTCAAGTTATTGAGGGGGATTACTCAGCTGAAATTTGTCTGGTTACTCATCAGGGTGAAGTAGAGTCAAATTCTCAAATTTGTTCTCTGTTCTGTGAAGCTGAAATGCTGTTTCTCAAAACCTTACCACTGAACAGATATTGTTGATGTTTCCTNTTTTTTTTTTTTTTTTTTTTTATTATTATTATTTTTACCAAGCTCTGGCACTTCTGACTGTTGTAGGGAAGCATTCCTACAAGTGTCAGTCCCAGTCCCAGAGAAAGAGCCTGTATTGATGTACTAAATGATACATCAGTGCAAAGCCTCCTATGGAGAAGCTCCTCCAAGGTGGAAAGCCCCAGGAATATCCTGTATTTAAATAGCACCTCCCTATTCTGCATGGTGCTAATATAATATATATAATTTTGCCCCCCTCTTCCTGAACCCCATTTCAATGAGTCTTGCTGCTGATACCGAACCACCAGCCTGACTCTGGGACTCGCCTCCCAGATCCGGTGCAGAGTGTGCTGTCTCTAGGTGGCCCTGTTGATCTGATACCTTGTCAGGGGAGTTTCTTTTTTCTGTTTCCTGGTTTTGGTGCTTTTTGTAACCCTATCAAAGCAACCATGAGCCTTGTTCTCTCCTCTCCCTGGCCATCTGCTTGAAGCATCTGGTAATCAGGTGCAAGCCCCCACATCCAGAGCATTCATGCTTAAATTTGCAGCTACCTTGCCACCCACATTGGCTTTTGTTATACTGCCAAGATGTACCTCTTTGTGTACTCGATATGAGAGAGGCTTAAATTCCACCATCAGCCTACTGAAATTGTGATGGGCCAGGGTGACATTATCACCTTTGAACATAGATATGTATCAGCCTTCTCCCATTTTTCTCTGCTAGAGACTCCAGCTAATCTCTGCTCCAATTGCTCATCATACCCAAGCCATGTGTGTGCTGCAGAGGTGCAGCTCCGTGTTGCAAATAATTTCTCAAAGAAATATCTCAGTCTAAAACATGATGATGCTTAATGTGCACTTGTCATTTCTGGGATTCTTCCTATATCCCTTTTTCCATCTGAGTAATCTCTGTGTATGTGTCTCCATATAAGAGACAAATAGAGTCATTGTTCTGCGCCATATTTTAATTCCATATCTGTATTTTAGGGACATTGCTGCCTTCCCAACAGACTGACTAAGTATTACAAACTGCCAAATTTAGGCTTTTGGAAGTGGCTGCTACTGAAATTGCCCATTGAATTTAAAACCAGACAAATAATTTCGTCAAAACCACAAAAGCCAATGACCTTGAGCACTATCCCCTGTTCCTTACAAAAGGATCCCTAAAGAAGAAAAGCCTCGCTGCTGCTGATTTGTATTTCTGCAGCCCCAGATTAGAAAAGAGGAAAACTTATTGGCTTCTGATTTTCTACCGCATCAAAATTGTCATGTGTGCTCGATCTGTTAGAGTAGAAAAATCAAGCTGAAGCACCTGGTTGTGGAAGGACATGGAGACGTAAGGTATTTGCTATCTCCTGTGTTTGGATGGAAAGAGTGCCCATCTGTTTGAGTAGGACTGTTTTAATGACACAATAAGAGTTGCAGACAAAAGTCCCAGGGTGAGGTGGTCCCTGGGCTTGCAGCTGGCCCTCCTGGTGCTGGGCTTGAAGAGCTTCTATTCCCATGGCAGCACCCTGAGGACCAGCCCTCCCAGCAGAGCCGGGGAGCCTCCCAGGGGATGTTGGCAGCTTAGCTTTTCCTGGCCTCTGAAAATCACCTGTGCCAGGTGTGAGATGCCTTGGGATGCCCTCAGTGGGCTCTGCCCAACCCAGACTCGGACTTGCTCCCCACCACAGGCACACCAGCAGCAGGGGCAGTTGCTAAAATGGGATGGTGCATGTATTAGCAAGTACCACACAGAGTTGGTGTGCTGGTCCTGAGGCACTGGCTGTGCCAGCTAATGAGAAATATAGTCAGGAGAATGGTAGCGAGGAAGTACAATTGCAGAATGATTAAATAAATCAATCTTGGAAATATTTTCCTGTAGCTGAGACCAGCTTGATATGTAGAAGGGAGATGGTAAAACACCAACTAAAAGCAGCAACTCTCAGTACCTACTGCAATTAATGCCATTTTTGTGTGCTTGGTATACACATCAATATTTTTTTTTTCTTCCCAGACTGCTTATTCACTGTTGACATCTTATATTACACCTTTTTTTTAATGTGATATTTGAAAAAAATCCCATAGAAATAGCTATAATGCCACTTTTTTTTTTTTTCTTTTTACATTTTAAAATTGATTAAGAAACACCCTTCATTGACATATTTTCTTAGGAAGTGATAAAGTATTTTATTTGGGGGGATTGTTTTATAGTATTTCAAAACAGAGTTAAAAGGTGAAGAAGAAACCTGCAGCATGTTTGTTTTAAAACACCAAATACTTCACCAACACCTTTGAATTATTTCAAATATAATAAAACTCGGATTGTTATTTTTTGGACCTGTTTGGTCTAGGTTTTTTCAAGCTTTTCTCATTATGTGACTATTCCCTGACCCTCAAAACATGAACTTCAAGGAGATATTTGTGAGCGGGACATGTTGGATCCATGTGTGATTCCTCAAGTTTGGCACAGTGTCGTCACGTGTTCTACAGTCTGCGAGCACCTGCCCTTACAGATCACCCAGATATTGCTCCGTGTGATTTTCACAGACTATAAGAAAAGACAGTAAATGCATTAAATGTGGCTTCGCAGAATTTTTCCGCAGAAAGCGCTGGATGTAGCCTTTATAGGTTATTGCAAAAGTCAGAAATAAACACAGAGGGAATTTTCCACAAATGGGTAAAAAAGAGGAGTGTTTAGAAGAGGCCTTATTGGCTTGAGTCACGAAGCTGGCTCTCTCTGAGTGCTGTGCTGTAAGTTTAGTGGGAAAAGTTTGACAGCAATTTAATTTTCATTGACAAATACTGTCACAATATTGAGGGAAACTGTATCAACAGTAGTGGTCGATGCTCAACCAGTCATATGGACTGGACGAGCTTACCATATGCTTAACTACAAACTTCTCTTGGAAAGCTCCTTTAGAACACTTGACAAGCTTAAGATACTAGTCAGTAATGAGCTTGAACAGAACATGTGAAGTTTTACATTTTGTACAGAAAATGGATTAGTGTTGATGTGTTTCCTGTACAGAAGAAATTTGTATGCTGGTATCTGTGCAGCTACAATGCCTGCATGCATTTCCATAGCCTGAGGTTCACCCAGTCAAAGGAAATTTAAAAGTGAAAATGCAAAAAAAAAACCCCCCAAAAAACCCCCAAAAAAGCAAAAAAAGAAAGAAAAAAAAACCCCCAAACATAATTTATTTCTTCTGCATAGCATTAAGGTGAGAATCTTTTCATTTATGTTGCACATAGAGTGTTTGAATTCACAGTTTCTGGTAGTAATGGGAATGCCAAAAACCACAAACCGAGGCAGCTCCCCATATTAGCATGATAATTATTACAGCAGGTGATAGGTCCAGGCTTTCATTAATGTGCAGTATTACTACCTTCTCCTTGCAATGAACCTTTTAGTCTGATCACCGCCTTTAGCATTTTTTACTGTGATTTCTGTCTGTAATTTCCCACAGTCTGAGTATCTAGCTGGTGTCTACTTCCCCGATGACAGGATCAAATCAGGTATCCAAAGATGCAAATGCTTTGTCTTGCATCTCAATGTGTTTTGGTTTTGTTTTGTTACTTTTGGGTGGGGTTTTCTTGGGAGGCAGGTTTTGATTGTACCCAAAATTAAGGAGCCTAAGTCTAACTGTGTCCTGTTTTCCCCCTCATCTCCTTGCCACATGGATTTTTGATTCCTCTACATTTTGTCTTTTTTTTTTTTTTTAAATGAATTCTTTTCCCACTCATAGACATATATATGTGCATGTATATAAATATGCTTGTGTGTATTTAATGTATTTTTGACTGTGGCCAAATAATACTGTGCCAGGTTAGAGACTCAGTTAGATAATTCAAACAGAAGTCTGACCTGATTCTGTCTTAATTTGCTATGTTTTGTTATCATTGAGCCATTTGTAATTTAGTTACATGTAGAGTAGTTCAGTGATGAGCAAGTTTTAACAATATGGAAGGCATAATGTATGCTTACATGAAAAGCATATACAGCCTTTCATTGCACTTTGTACTCGGGAATCAGTCTCTTTTTTTCAGTTTTGCTGTGTTTTCCTCCCTGAAAAAGATCTCTCCTCATTAGAAAGAATTAAAAAAAAAATAGCTTTAAAAGTATCAACAGAAAATAGCAGTTTCTATGAACAGTTCAGCTGTGGCATATTTTCTTAGGGAAAATATTTTGGAAACTGTTTTAATTTCCACAATTTGCTGTTGTAAAGATATCCTTGCAGAGCAAAGGTAGAATTAAGCCTGACTTGTATCCCTTTACCCCTGTGTAAATCACAAGTGACTCCTGAAATGGCACTTTTACAGAATATACAGGAACCAAGTTCAGTTTTTTGCTGGCACATTGGTCAACCCTCCTGCCCCTTATTTTCCATGCGAAGGGAACGGATGATCCCCTCAATTCTCTCATCATTGTTTTCACCTCGCTATTTCACTTTCAAATTTTATTCCTTGTCTGAAACTGGGATTTAGACTGCTTGGCCTCAAATTAGCTGGGTCTAGATGGTGCCATCTGCCGAATGCTCAACAGCTATTAAGATTCTTAGATTCGTAGCATGGTTTTTTTTTAATGTAGTCATCTGACAAAGAAAAGAAAGCAAAATCTGTGTCCAGCATTATTTATTTTATCCGCCTGGCAAATGAAATGTTTTGGCATGAGTGCATTCCTTGAAGTAAGTGCCTGAGAGTACAGGTGTCAGGATGGCTTTGAAGCTTGCCATGAGATCCTGTTCTATTAACAGACACACAAACCCACCTGCCATGGGCTGGAAGCATTAAAAAATCATAACCTGGTGTGAGATGGCCAAACCAGGAGCCATTGTAATGGTGTGTTTGCCATGGTCACCACCAGAAGGTGTGGCACATCACTTGGCTGGCTTATCTTGGAAATAGTCATTATCTCTGTGTTGCATCCTTTACCAGACCACCATTCTAACAGCCAAGAGGCAAAACCTCTTTCAAGAAATGAGCATGCTGCAGGTGCCTGTGGGTGCCCTGCCCTGCTGCTGCCCATCGGGTCCCTGTTCTCAGCACCCATCCTGCCTGAGCCAAGCCTCAGCCCCCGCACCGCAGCCTTGCCTTCCTGGCACCTCCCATTCCATTCAACGCTGCCCTAATCAACAACGTGACACGGAGGAAAAATTCCCACTCTTCTCCTTTGTCCGCCTCTAACGCTGGAGCAGTTTTTCCAAAGAAACCCGCAGGACCTTACTCTACAATGCTGCCAACCTGGTGTGTCACCACCAGGTTTTTATTCATCCTGCATGAAGAGAAGCATTTATCAGCTGGTTTTGAAGCCTCATTTTGCATTTAAAAGTGCAATAATTGGACCAAAGACAATGCTCTTATATGCTTTTTAAAAAACCCCAAACAACCAAGTGAAGATGCTCTTACATGGGGTGCTACGTGACTGTGGGAATTTGCTTTTAGCTGGAACGAGTCCAAACACTATCGTCATGATCTGGGCTGTTTTGGGTGCTTTTCAAGCATTTATTTGCATTGATATGATCAAACACCCGGTTCAGAATGACTGCTTTAAACTCAACAAAACGAACACAGGGATTCACTCAGGGTGAATCCAAAATTGTGTCTGGAGCTTTGTGCCTCCTTTTTAACAAGACCTTTACTGTGTTCACTTTTAAAATGATGACACCATACCGGGGGTTGTCGTTCAACAGATTGTTGGTTCTTTTAACAATTTGTTCAATGGAGGAGGAGGAGGAGGGAGTAGAGGCAGCTATATTTGTAGCTACTGTTGTTCAGTAGAATAATTGATTTTTCCAGTTTGGCAACCAATCCCCATTTTCTGCTGCTTTACTATTCCTGCCCTCCCCTTCATATCTTCAACAAAAAGACACTTTTTCCTTCCAATTCTTACTAGCAATTTGTAGTTTCAGCTTTCTTGACTGAGCAAACTGGGTCCAAGAAGGAACCAGTGATTTTTCTTGGTGCTGGTCCAGGTGGGATGAGCATCTTCCTCAGAAGTGCCCTGCTGTGTGAGCACCCTCATCTTTCTGCACTGTTAACACAGGACTTTGACTTTGCAGCCTTAGCACTTGTTATTCAAGTTAGGGTTGTTTTTAGTGGGGTTTTTTTTTTGTTTGTTTGTTTTGGGGTGTTTTTTTGGTTTTTTGTTTTTTTTTTTTTCAATTGAAGTTTTAGGGAAGGAAGCACGGAGGTGTTGCACCCTCAGGGGAGATCTTTATGCTGTCTATTTGTCAGAGCAGACCAGGCTGTGGCCATGCCTTGCTCTCTGAGTTCTGAGGCTCCATGCTTTGGTGAGTCCTGGTTTTGTCCAGGGGCACTTACCAGTAGCAGTCTGCCAGTCAGCTGGGAGATGTCCTCTGGGTTCTGGGGGATATTAATGGTTCTGTACACTTCAATTATTCTTTTTTTTTTTTTTTTTTTTTTTTTTTTTTTTTTTTTTTTTTTTTTTTGGGGGTTTTTTTTTTTTTTTTTTTTTTAAATAATATAATTTTTATACATGTTTCTCTACCAATAGAAGCTCTGAATGTCAAGGTTCTGATGAGTTATTCCTGAGGTGCCTCCAGATACCTTCTGGATTTGCACAGTGCCAAAGCCCCTTCTTTGGAACCACAATAAAAAGGCTGTTCAGCCCTCACTGGAGGCACCCAGCAGTGTCTTACAGGGTGAATGCAGCCAGCTTCTGCTGAGCTTACTCCTTATCATCCTGTTAGCTTTTGGTGTTCAGGCTTAATGTCTCAAGGACTGTTGAGTGCCTTTTAAAAAAAATTATTAATTTAATAATTATCCCAGCTGGAGGCAGCACTCCATATAATAGGCTGGATAGGATATATATTTTTTTACCTTTTATTTTGGAGCTGTAAGGTGTTTCTCCTCATTCTTGACTTTCAATCCTGCAGCATCTGGGTGCTGGTCTGGGGTGTGTGGGAGGTTTGTGTCTCTGCTGTAAGAAACTCGTGCATCTATTTGCTGCCAAAATTTTAAAGCCCTTTTAATGTAAACACATACAAATGTCTCCAAAAAAGGCCTTAAAACTCCAGTGCAGAACTATATTTGCATTTTAAACTTAAGAACATATTTAATATATTACCAGTAATTGATTTAATGCCTAAGTAAGACTAACTATGCATAAATTAGTAAAATACTTGCAAGAGAAGTGCAATAATTGCCTTCGAGTGAATGAAGTAGTTAAAGCTTCTATTTACTAGCTTTGTTAAGCATAAATGTCTAACATTTAGACTTCAGCAATTTCCTCAGCACCAGCCCTCGAACAGTATTCAAAAATATGACTGAATTTTGCAAGTTACTGTAATTTGAGGCTTTTTCCAAAGCTTCTAAAGTCAGACAAAGTAATTAAAAAAAAAGTCCTTTCTTTTCCTCTCATTTTTGATTATTGCAAATTGGGTATAATAATCTTGGTTAGTTTGAGTATTAGAAAGGTGAACATGCATCATTAACAATAGGATTTTATGAACATTTTTGTAATATGTAATATTTAAATTTATGTTGCTTTCTTTTTTTTTCAATTTTACATGTAGTAATTAATTTTGTCTTACTGACAGATGATTCTCAATGACTGATTTTCAAGAAAAAATCCAGACAGGTATTTTAACCCTTTGTTTTCATTCTAGACACCTCACATTCATGGGTCTGGTTGTAATTAAGGGGCTCCATGCTCGGCTCAGTTGTGAATTAAAGTTCAGTGCTGTTTGAATGAGTTTCCAGAGCTGTAACTTCATGCTGTCCTTTTTCTGGATGGGTGGTGGGAGTGTGGACAGAGATGTCTGCTTTGCTCTGAGCAAAATATCCTCATGTCATGCATTGCCCAAGCCACCCCCTCTTGTTTTTTGGGTAACCCATAAAGGAGTGTGCTGGCAGGCGGAGGGATCCTCACCTTTCCTCTCCACCCTGCAAGAGATTCCAAATCCCAGCATGAATTGGGTTGTTGGCAATGTTTAGGTACAGAATGGGAAAGAAATAATGTGTGTCTCCCGTTAGGAATAGATGTGACTTTGCAAGAACCAAGGGAGGGAAGGGCAGGTGTGGGGCAGCCAGGACAGAGCACCTGTAACAGAGAGCCCTTGTGCTGCTGCTTGAGTCCTGTCTCCTCCTTCACCCTGCCTTTCCTTGCTATTGATCCCACTCTTAAGTCTTGCAATCTGTGTGTTTCCAGTATTTATCACACTGTGCTTGCAGAGGGTGACAGTGGCACATCTCTTGGGACTTCCACTACAAATCACTGTTTTTAAGGCTATACCCTGAAGGTGTAGCCCTGAAAACACTCAAGAATAAACAAGCATTAGGAGATAGGACAGCCCTTGCTGCCTATGAGTTACAGACAACAGTAGATACCAGTCTGTCACTTCACTGTGGCTGTACTGTTGCGTGTAATTCCCATTTGTCTCCGTGGTAGTAGAGCAACAGAATTTCTGGCCTCCCGTTTCTAGTAAGTTCATGCTGGGTTTTTAAGGCAGAAATATCATCCGGAGTCCTGCCTTATGGCCCTTTTTTGGGATGTGTTTTTCGCCTGGGAAATAATAAACCTCCTCACCAAAGCAGCTGAAGTGAGCTGGGTATGAGGGCAGCCTGCAGAGGCTGCCGGGCACTGGGGCTTCTTGGCAGCTCAGCTGTGGGCTGGTTCTTTGTGCATCCCCTAGCACCTCTCAGTTACCTGCTTTCACATGTTTGGTGCATGAAAATTTGCAGATTTGAGCTGGCTTACATTTTTTCCTGGCCCATGATACAAATTAACAGTCTTTATTTTATAATATTTCATTTGAATAGCAGCTCTCCTAGTTTTAAAGTACTGAAGGATGAAAAGTCAGGAACATAATTGCACTGTTTGGCTTTTGTTCTGAGTGAGTCACGGTGTAATATTTTTCCACAGGTTGCTAATGCTGCCCTGGTTGTGCGTGACATTGACTATCATCTCTGTGTAAAGAAATTCCACTTAAATTCCATTAGTGCCTGCTTTTCCTTCGCTTCAGCACGTGCCCGGTTGTCATTAGATGGGGCTGTAACTTGAGGCTACTTCAGCAGTTGTATTATCCCTACCTGGGCTTCTAAGGAAGACTGACCTGGTTTGGATTCTAACTAATTGGGCTCATTTTGTCACTTGGCTTTTTGGATGCTCTCTATAGGCCCAATGGTAAAGGTACCCAAAGTTAGGGTATGGTACAGAAAATATTTCCTTGTTGTCCTGTTAAACAGTACAGGAATGATCTTGCACAGTCAGTTTGGAAATTCCAGAAATATGTCTGCTTCTTTTTATGCTGATATTAAGTTCTAGGCTTAAGATTTTGAGTTTAATTTCTTGTTTTCCACACTGCTTCTGCCCCTTCTGCCTCCACTAAGAAGAGTAGCAAGTGTTGCCTGCCTTTTGTTCTTACCACTATGTCACTTGACATTTTTTCTGTATTGAATCATATCCCATCACTTTCTCTGCTCACTAAAAGACAGGCTGGATTTTTTTTTATTTATATATTGTCCTTTCATTCAAATTGTCAGCTTCTCCTCCATTTCCTACTCTGAATAAATTTAATTCCATTTCTGCATGCTGTTGAAATAGAAGCTGAATGAACTGAGGTTCTGTAGGGATCTTTGGGGCAGGCCAGCTCTCCCCTTGCACACTCTGCTCTTGCTGTTAGCATGCAGAGCACTCTGCCCTCACATGCTGTCGGGGTCGTGATGCATTATTTAGCTCAGCCTCTCGTCAGAACTTACGGTGTTGTAGCCTGTTAGGGGATCATGTGGCACTACCTTTCAGAGAGCCCACGTAAATCATGGTCATGAATTCCTTTGATTCTTTCTGAGTTTGGTTTTTTTGGTTGTTTTGGTTTGTTTAATTTTATTTTTTTTTTCCCCATGGATATTTTTCTTTCCCAAATATTCTATTAGTTTTGTTACGTATGATCTCCCTTTTGTGAATCCATACTGAATATCTTTAATTAAATCATAACTTTCCCTATTTTGTCCCTGATTAGTGTTTCCAATATCTTTCCCACTGCTGAAATCAGGCTGGCTGGTGTTTAATTTCCTTGATCTTCCCTAGAGCTGCTGTTATATATAGGTGTCACATAAGTCCTCCCATCCACAGCTACCTCCCCTGTTTCTGAAGATATTCCACAGATATTTGCTAAAGTATCCCCTTGCTTCTGCCTCTTCCTTCCAGATTCTGGCTGCCATCCCATCTGCAGTATTCTTTCAGACTTTAGCTGCTTGAAGAAGTGTGTTTTTACAGCTCCAACTTTTCCATTTATTGATCCTTCCCGTCCCTGGTAGCTGCTCCACGTGTTGGTGTTGGCAGCCGCCTCGGTGGCCGATCTCCGGCGGGGTGCCCACCTCGGCCGCTCGGTGTATGTGCAGTGCAGGACAGCCTCGTGCCATCCTCCCCGTGTGCACCCCAGCCCTCGATAACCCCAGCACTCCTGCTTGATGAGCTGAGGCCATCGTGCTGCCCTCAGACCATCCTTCCTCTTCAGTCTGAGATTTTCTGCTTTGCTGTTTTGGATTTCCCAAGACAGACATCTCTTTTCTGACCCTCCATGTATTTTTGTCAGGCCGCATGTGTATTTTCTGCTGATATGAACTCATCTTTGAATACTTGCCATTTCCGTATGGAGTTGTTTCCTCCGCTCCTTTATTCCATTCAGGGTCTGCTCCTCCTCTCATTGAAGTCAGCTGGGAGTTTTGCCATTGCCTTCCTCGAGAGCAGCAGTGAGCCTGCGATTCACTGACACTTCCAAGCATGCTCTCAAAATTAACCCTGCTGAAATTGGACATCGATATTGAGCTTTATATTTTAGTTGTAAATCCAACTCTAACTCCTTGAATGCTGCTTCTGTTTGAAGAATGGTGACTATGAAGGAGTCCATTAATTTTAATGCAACTCTCCATGGTTAGATTTGGGTCATAACATTTCCACTGTCATGACTGCAAAAACAACATCAATAGAAAACTCAGGTTTTCTGGATGTTTCACCAGATGCACAAAAATCTGTTTGTCCTTCTTCCTTGCATGACTAAGAAACTTGTAGTCATACAAAACTTGCTCAAATAGTGTTTAAATCTTTGGGAAGAGAGAGAGAAAAAAAAAATCTATGGAAATGAAGTTAAGTGTAGGATTTGGGGGTGTGAGGGGTTGGTTGTATGAACACTTTTATTTTTCCCTTGCAAATAATGCTGAGAGTCACATGCCTCTGTCCCCACAAACCATGGTGGAAATGAGCCCACAGGACCCGTGACTTCAAGCAGAAAACTGCTGCTCTGTCCTCAGCTCACCCCACTGTGAGGAAGGCTGGTACCACATATGGTATGTAAGCTCACACTCACTTCTCTGAGACCATGGAAACCCGAGCATGATGGAATACATCAGGGATGGAGTGGCAGCCTTGATTGCGAATATTTTTTGCTAAAGTCAGACACTGAATGTTACTGCAATGACATTTTATATCTCTCCTTCTATATTCTAGCAGAGAGAGCCACAGGTGTTCCACTGGAATTACTCACACATTTATAGAATTGGACATTCTGTCATTAAATGGACTTAAAACTAAAAAGCCTTTGTCTGCAAAAGGTGGCCAATAGAAAGGGACTTTGGATTATCTGATATCCCATAACTTAATCATATGGCTCTTAAGAGTAGGGCATAAGCAGCTGTGTCTCGCTAATATGCATGCAATATGTGTAAAGTGATATGCTTTAATTCTAAACTTGTTTTTAGTAGGAAGAAAAAAGCGTTTAGATGAGGAACATTAAGATTCAGCATTAACCATTTTTTTCCTCGGGGCAAAATTATTCATCACCTGATATTTATTAAGGCAACATTTTTATTTTATTGCTCTGTACTGTAAAGAGTCTTTCCAAACATTCTCAAAGTTGTGCAGGGAAGTTTTATAGGCAGACTTGCAGGCTGCATTTAAAGTGGTTTTCAAAATTTGGGAAAGATAGATAGATATTTTCCTTTTCCTAAATAGCAATGTTGTCAAATCTCATACTGGAAGTAACAGACATAAGCAGTCACTTAATTTATTATTTAATTTTTTTTTTTAAAAAAATCCATCCTCCCACATTATATAAACTTGATTTCTGTATTGTAGCTTTAATTGTTAGTTTGCGTTGGTTTAATATCTCTTATTTAAGTATGTTTGCTTTAATAATATATTTTAAAAAAAAACTAAGACAAAGAAACTGTAGATTAGAGACTTTATTTTCAGGGTAAAATGATACGGATAAGTGAGCGTCAACTGACCAGAAATTATTTGCTTCTGTCTGTTAGACACGTAATGGAGTCATTTAACTAGTCAAATTAGGAGCTGTAGAAATGCACCATGCTTCATTACTGAGTTCGAATGGGCACCATTTTACATTTACGTCAAAAATTATCTCATAGCAAATTAATGTTTTCATTGTGTGGGGAAGCGGGAGCTGTGCAGTATCAGCACCACCTAGAGGATGCGACACAGATGGCTTGGAGATGTTGGTCACAGAAAAAACAGAGACGAACAGATTATCTCTAGGAAGCAAAGTGCTTCAAACAAGCTGCTGCCTTCCCCAGAGCAGCCCTGCCGAAAGTTTTGCTGCCTCGTTCTCCCAAGCTGCGCCTGTCCCCATCAGCTCACACAAAGTCTGATTGTGGCACAGATTGGGTCGAGTCTCGTGTAAAATCCTTCCATGTTGATACTACAGGTTGTATATTTGTAGTGCAAAGAGATGCTGTTAGAAGTCAGAATATCACTTGAAAAAAAAAAAAATCAGAGAATCTGGGCAAACAGGAAGAATTTCCAGACGAGGTTACAGAGGCACGCTCATCCTTGAAGATTCCTGAAAAGTCAAAAAGTAAAAAGGAAGTTGTTTAACAAATTGCATCCTACTTTGACAACTGGAAACAGCTAGTGCCTTCCCGTGTATAAAAAGAAACAATGAGGCAAAGGTGAGGGCAGTGCATAGAGCTTCAGAGTGAAAAAGTTGTGGCAGTGAATAACCATCCTGCAGGAACTGAACAAGGTAACGTAGAGAATTAGTAGCACTAAGAAAAATTGGTCAGCAATAACTGTAAGCTGGTTAAAGCCCAGAATGGTTTTGGGAGGCTCAACGTGTGCTTTCCCAATGAAATAGCTGTCACACAGGAGGGATTATCAAACCTAAAAATAAACTCAAACCGCTCTGTGGAGGAGATGCTCCCAGGTGGAACCACGGCCTCCCCGGCAGCTCTGCCAGCAGGGCCAGGGCGTAGCAGGCACTCCGGGCATCAGACAGCCAGATGAGTGGCAAGGCAGGAAATTTTCATCCCTAAGTGTTCTGGGATGAAAGACTGCAGAGGCTAAGTGCCTCTGGCAGCATGGTTTAGTGTTTCAATACAACTCCTGGGCTTCTGGAAGGGAGAAAAGAGTCAGGAGCGGTCAGTGAGGGGCCTGGCTGTGTCCTGCTCCAGCAGGTGCTGCAGGCAGGGTCCTGAGCCCAGTGGGGGCTGCTCTGGGTCTGTCAGTGCTCCCACGTGAGCCCACCCACACAGAGCCTCTGCCCACCTGAGCCAAAATGCATTCCCCAGTGGCTCCTTCAAGGAAAGGTTCTTCTTGCACATGGAAACAGCACGCTGAGCAGAGATTTTTGCAGGGTTTGAGCCTCAGATATGATTTGCATTAAAGATATGTTGTAAATTGACCAGAATTTCAAAACATGTTCTCCAGCCTTATTAAATGTTGTGCATGCATAAGTGTATAATTCTCCATATTAATATTCTTGGAAGACATTTCCAGAACAAAACAAAAACATACACAAAGTACTTTGACACAAAGAACAGGAGCTAGAGACAAAGATGAGCTGAGAGGGCGAAAAAGACCAGAATTCATTTAGTATTACATTTATCTCTGGAGCAAATTATCACTCATTAATTAAAATGTTGCTGACCGTTGGAGTTTGAAGACAAAAATTCTTCACCGTTTAAAGTGTGTAATTTTTTGGTTATTTTTCATATTTCAATGAGTTGCTCTTCAGGACTCTTTGAAAAAATCAAATAATTGCCTGTGATATTACGTCATGGCTAAGTATAGCATCTTAAACACATACTGAGCTGCAGGTTCAAGAATCTGCCAGTGACTTTAGGACCACGGTTATGATAATGCCAAATTGGTAGATGATAGGACCATAGTCCACGCCTGTGAGCAAGTTTTCTTTTGTTCTAAGAAAAACTTTTTTTTTTTTTTTTTAAATGGCTTAAGCTTATTGTAGAAAAGGATTTCTTTGAAACAACGTGGAAAAAAGAGTCTTGTTTACAAGTACCCAAGTATTTCTTCCATTTTCTTTTCTTTTCTTTTTTTTCTTTTTTTTTTTTTTTTTTTTTTTTCTTTGTGGGGCCTTTTACCTTTNTTTTTTTTTTTTTGACTGTAGTGGCACTTTACCTGTTACCGTGAATCTTGTCTGCTGAGATAGTTCAGCCTTCATGTTATGTTTACCAAGGCCAGAGTAGAGGATCAAATAATTTATAACCATTCCTGTTGGGTTTTATGTAATAACTTTGGAACTCATATAAAGTAATGATCCACAAACTCTTTTAATGTTCATTATAAAATATGAAATATTTCTCAGAACCATTGCAATTATGTGACCAGACATAACTGTTTCACACATGAGTAAATACAGGGAGGTTTAACATAACTTTATTATCTTCCTGTCTTTTCTTCTCATTGATGTGATAATACTGTTTTAATATTTTTCCAAAGAAAAGTTAAGTAATTTCAGAATCTCTATTGAGGCCTAGTTTATTGGTTTTTGTAATAGAGTACTCAAGAATAATTGTATTTATGATTAGACTGATAGAAGTAAACGTTGTTGTGCCGAATAGGGGTAAAATACCCTGAAAGCTTTATATTATTATACAAATATACATGCATCCATCAGCAAAAAGAAATTATTAATATCTGTCTGTCTGTCTATGCATTTATTTTATGCTCATCATTGTATCAGTGCACCTCCTCTGGAGACTTTCAGGGGTTTAGCAGTTATTAAAATGTCAGTTGCTATACAATGGCAAAACTCATTAAGGCTACATTTAAAAAAAAACCCCATGTCTTGCCTGATACTCAGAGCTAACCTTTAATTTCCCCCTCCTGATTTTCTTGGATTTAGGCTAGACATAAAGTGGGTCTGCCACAAGCTAAACTCTCTGCTGAAGCTGATCAGTGCTTGTTAAACCTGGCTTGGAACTTGATGGACTTCTCAAGGTTTCCTGCCCTGTTCAGGGCAAGAGAAGCCCCTGAGCTTTGCAGTTGGCAGCCCTAAAACCTTTCACATGCCTTTCTCCACTCTCTACCTTGACAGGAGTGATGGACTGAAGCCTGACTCTGAGGCCCTGCCTGTGTCTCTGAGTTACAGCACTTGGTGCTAACACAGGGTGGAACAGGCCCCCCGAGAACGACAGCACTGAGGGAAGTCCCAAGCACACAGAAGGATTGGCACATTCCCACCTTCTCCCTTCCTTTCCGCAAGGAGCAGTGTGCAGCAGCAGGAGGAGGGTGAACATGTGCATTTAAATAAGAAAATATAACATTTTTGTTTACCAACACTAGCTGGTAACAGAAACTATCAGAATTTTGGTCTTCAGCTGAATATCATCACAAATATCATCAGAAAAACAATTAACAATTCTTTGGCTGAAAAAGCACAACTGAATTAAGAACTGACTTAAAAGTGTGAACTTTTTTTCCCCTGATTCTCCCCTTGTCTGCCTGCTGTCCTCCCCCTTGCTGACACCTGGGGGTGGGTGCTGTGGGTTTGTCACTGGTCTGTGCCGTGCTGAGGGGCAGGAGCAGGGACAGCCCCAGGGGTGACAGGAGAGGACACAAAGGGGATCTGCAGCAGGGCTTGGGCTGCCTTGGTAAAGCTGAGGCCCACTGACCCTCCTTGGCACTTTTTTTTCCTATTTTGCCTCTCTCTGACCACAGCAAATGGCGTGATGTGGTGTCATGGAGGGGCTTCACAACAGCTCCATGGACTTCCAGAGAAGGTTAAATCTCTGCAGTCCCACTGTCCTGCTTGCTTCTTACTACAGGTTTTGTGCAGGGCAGGGGTAGTTTTCATGCATTAAGAGAAGTGAATTTAGAAATGTTATTTTTAGGAGTCGGGGATAACCTGCAAGATACTAAGTGTAGAAGCAATGCATCTGTTACACCCTGTCATTCTGAACAAGAGAGGAATTATTTCAGAGAGTCCCTCTGTCGCGTGGAATACTTGTAGGACATTCTGTTCTCCTTACTTTTACATTAAAATGTCTTTATTTGTCATTATGAAATGCTGGCGCGTATTGAAAAATGAGTCCAGTTGTATTTAGCAGTAGCAAAATGTGATATAACTAATGATACGATGAGAGGTATAAAGTGTGCAGAAGATGCAATAGAGCTGGAAGGATACTGGCTCTCCATTTTAATATTTGAGTTTAGTACTAAATAGTTTGGTGGTGACAATTTTCTTATAAAGTTGTTTAAGTTTTGAAATTCAAGGACTGTACCAATTTTTAGTAATTTAGGCATTTTTAGTCCATCCAAATTAGTAAACTTTATAATTTTTTAAGGTTTGGGTTTGGCCAGGCAGAGTTACAATAGTTAATTTATTTGACACTGGAAACTAAATTTTTCCTTATCTTTGAAAATTATGAAAAAAAATCAAAGTCAGTGAAAGATTTTACTTTGCACACAATGGAATACAGGAATACAGGCCTGCATAGGACAGAGCTCTACATTTAAGGAGTTAGGAGGAGGCTCTGAAGACAAAAGTTTAGACGAACACCCAGGCCTTTTGGGTCCAGAGTTCAAAGCACTGGGTAGGTCCATGATGGAAAGGCCACTTTTGAGCTCAGCGCTGGATGTTCACCCTCAGTTTCATTTAACTCTTTTCTACAGAGAAGCATGTGATTTAGTCAACCAGGGATGGAATTTTTCACTCTGTGCACTTGACCCGAGGATGCAGTATCCAGATTCATAAAAAACCTGTTGATGAATTTCAACATGTTTAGGTCAAGTATGCATTGCAGAATTCCTAACCTGAGTGGATACTGCAGGTACGAGTAGCAGTTGTACATATTAAATGTGTTTACATGTGCTCTTTACCACAAACAAATTAAAGCTCTGGGTTTTTAGACAAGTTTCACTTTACTTTGGAGCTGCTAAACACTGAAAATTCAGGGCATATATGTATTAGTTCAGTAAACAGATAATTTTTTGGAACCTGGAACATATCAGGTATTTTAAAATCCATTTATTTTAAATCCACTTATCATTAGAGACAAGTTTATCATTTTTACATATGCACCTTTAGCATATGATCAGAGATGTCGTAGTTTATTATAGCATTTTTCTTGTGATATTATGAGCTAGAAAACCTATCTTCAGTCCTGTCAGCATAAAAACTACTCAGCAGGAGGTGAAGCACATGAAGCAGTTTCCAGGCCTCTTAACATACACAATTCATGCAGCTGAAAAAGGTTTTGATAGCTTAAGGTTTTTTTTTCTTTTTTCTTCTTTCTTTCTTTTTATTTTTTTTTTTTTTTCTCCATACCTTGGATGCCTAATGGTCAACTTTTTGTTGCTGTCTTGAGACACTGAGAATTTTTTTCTCAAGAAAGAATCCCTCATTATTTCCCACCCCCCTACGAAGTTAAACCAGTCTTTTCTGTTTTATTACGTGTTGGGCAAGAGATTACATCAGAGGTGAGAGGGGTCTATGTAGTTAAAAGCAGGGTATGATGAGATCACATAGGCTTAATTTTAGCTAAGGTTATGTCTGCTCCTGCCCCCTAAATCACTGGTGCCCAGGTAGCTGGTACCAGCTGTGCCCAGGCACCTCTTTCTCTGCCATGGTGGTTTGGAGAAAGAGCACTGAAGTTAAGAGCTCGTGGCCCCAGGGCAGCCTTCCCACCTGCTGCTGGCTTGGTGTGCAGGGTCTGTGACTCCTGGAAGGGAGCAGCAGAGCATAAGAAGTCTTCTTATTGGTTTTCTTTCTCTCCCTCTCTCTTTTTTTTTTTTTTTCTTTTTTTTTCCTCCCCTCTCCCCTTTGACTTAGGAAGGAGAAGGAGGGATTTCTTCAACTTTGCAAAAAGTCAGTGTTAACTGCCTTCCTGGGTGAGCTCCCAACCTCCCCCATTCTCCTGCTTTGTCTTTCTCTCCAACCCAAACACTTCTCTCACAAAAGGGTGCTGCCATTTCCAGGCATTTGCTTAAGGGTCTGTCTCCACCTCAACCTTTCCTTATTCTGCCAGCAAAGGGAGAATCCCTTTCAGGGGACAGCAGGAGCTAATTGCCCCCTCGACCCCTGCTCCCTGTTCCCCACCTCTACTAATAAGACTCAGCTGCCACTTCCCTGAGTCTGAATGCAAGAGCCAGCAGCTGATCCTGGGATGATTTATCAGGAGAGCCCCACATTTCTATATGGCTTTTCAAGTATGCCACCATATTTCAGGATCAGTGAAAAGGGCAAGTAGGTCCAATGACCTACTTACGTGAGACCAGTGACTATGAATAACATCGGTGGAGTGATGAACGCGCCACGACCTGTAAAATGCAGGGAGTGTGTCTCTCTGGGATTTTTTGTGGGTTTTTCTTTTTTTTTTTTTTTTTTTTTTTTTTTTTTTTTTTTTTTAATTGGTGCTGATTTTGGGAAATGTTCTATAAACTTCCATAAAGCCTGGAAAATATTGGAGGGTATTTAAGTAAAATTAGCCACAAAAGTATGTGACCTGCTTCAGAAATGAGGTAGATAATGTTAGTGTTGTGATGTCCCCCAGGACTTAGCTTATAATGTTATCTTTGGTCATACTCAAAAGAAAGCTAATTTATGGCCTTTCAAATCAGGACTAATTAATATAAAATGTTCTTATTTTATATGATAAATTCCTTTGTAAAGAATTTTAATGATGTGTCTTTCTGAATAATTCTCTCCGTAGTATAAGGATGTGAATATGGAACATTTAAAAAAAAAAAAAAAAAAAAGGAAAAAAAATTTTTGGGTAAATTNAAAAAAAAAAAGGCAAACAGAATTTTTGGGTAAATTTGAAGCCTTGAACATAAATATAGAATATTGCCTTCATTTATTGAAGTCTATTGTTCCCAGCAATCCCTCTCCCATATGAAATCTGAGATCTGCTGTCTTTAGAGCTCAGTGTTCCCCCACGACGGATGTACACGGAACTGCTGTCAATACCACTGAGCGTACGCCCGGCACGCCGAGGCTGCCTCGCCCTCGACGTTGTCTCTTGGGATTCAAAGGATGTCATTCCCATCCGAGTGGCAGAGTGGTGATACATCTGCACTCCCTGCCCGTGACACCTCGCTGTCATGTGGCTTTGTCACCGGACAGCAAGGCCTGTCATCTCGTTAGGGGGCCCAGCATAAAGCACACATCACCCCTGACACGCTACGAGGCGCGGCGTGTAAAGAGCTCTTGTTTTACGCCTGGTGTCCGTGTTGTGTTCTGAAGGCTCGTGATAAAAAATAAAATCCTCGTAAGGCCACGCTCTGTTCTCGGCCATGCCAACTGAAAACACACAAAAACTTCACAGGACTTGGAGGATCTAGCTCTGCCTCTGTTGGACACAGTAGGGTGTAAGACTAGGAGAATAAAGCATTTAGTGATGAATTTCAGCCCAGAAGAGTGAATCTAAAGTCAAGGAGCAGAGTTTCTTTTTTTTTAGTGCTCTGGGGCCCAGGCACATCCTATCCCAAGTCAGGCCTTGCTGCTGTTAGGCAGAGGAGAGGGAAGGGACAATCCAGTGGAGCTACTTGAAGCTTGCACTGATCTAATTGTAAGCCCACTTTCTTGGAAAGAGAACTCCTACAAGATTTTGAGCATGTTGAGGGTTAGCAGGTACTTACACTAAGGAAAGGAAAGTGTGAATTTTTCTTTTTCAGTCTTCCTCGTGACTCTCTCTAGTTATCTCCCCTGAAACACATCCTTTTCTGGACCTTTGTAATTAAAGGACAGTCACCAAAATAAGATTTTATTGTTCAGCGAGAATGTGAAATTATTTTCCTCATCCTTATCACTGCATGCTGTAAGCTGAGGCACCCATCACAAATATTTGAAATACTGCCTCAGCAATGTAGTACCTTTCCTCATTATACATCGTGTATAGAATTGCCATCGAGTTTTGAAGTTAACTACCCTCAAAGATAGGAGGCTTTGTGTCTGTGGCCATTTAAGCAGTGTTTTGTGGTAGCTAACCTAATGTTTGAAGGTGAAAGCAGGAAAGCGTTGAAAGCCTTCACATCTAGCAGTGAGGTTTTTGCAATTTATCTGACCATTTCCAGAATTAAATGAATCTTACCTAGCCTTATTTAGCTCATCAGTCAGCAGATGATGGGCCTCTTGTATGTGGTTGTATGTATCTGCCAGTAATGTGTGTTTGCACAGTGTGGGACACAACAATGCTCTCCTTACTGAGAATGTGGGTGCTATTGCTGAATAAATTTTAAGTTATGTTAATACTACTAAAGAGTTAACAGTATTCTTCTGTGCAGACAGCTCTGAAGGCCCGATTCTATCTGATTTATCGTTTAGTCAACTTTAAAATGCCCCAGAGATCCCAAAGATCCTCTTGGCTGTTGCTGGAGGGGTGGAACTTTTCTGAATGTGTTTGTACTTTGATAAGAAATAGTACTTTGTTAAAACATGCAAACAGCACACTTTGCCTTTTTAAAAAAAAAATAAAAAATTTCCCCCAGGGCCATCTTTTCTCCTAACTGTTGTTAAGTTCAGAGTTTATCAGCACGGTTAGTATTGGTTAACCTTTATTGCTACAAATATTTCATGTTCCCTCTCCATAACTGCCATCTGGAGACAGTCTGAATCTTTTAGCAAGGTATTTATCAGGCTGAAATCTGTGCTGAAATTGGCTGAATTGGTAGATATGGATTTCTAGGCTAACTTTTGATAGCCCTATGGTGAAAAAAAACATGTATATTGATTCTCACCAGGGACTATATTTTTAAAATACATAAATGTAAAAATTGACTTAGGAAATAAAAAATAAATGATGGCTATAAATCAGGGAGCTGATAAACAAATAAATATCTATCACTATTATATCTCGGTATTTCCCAAAGATATCTGAAGAACACTTAATTGTAACTGAGTAATCAATTAGTCAATTAACCTTCTTCTCATTGAATATATATTTGATATAACTTTTTGAAGCTTGGGCTCTAAAAGGTTTATATTGATTGCAGGATTCAAGGCCATATGTTTCAGTTATTGGATTTGTGTAGTCAAAATTGACATCCTAAGTTCACTAGAATATGTAAATATTTGACTGCAATGAGTTTTCAAGGCTGTTGGAGGGATGCAGTTAGTTTTCATTACTTTTTAAACCTACAATCTTTTGTGATTATGAAGTTCACCTTAGTAGAACATGTGTAATTTAAATACATTTCTTATTCAGAAGACACAAGCTTATTTTATGGTCTGTTTGTGAGCTTTAACAAACTCACTTTTCACACCACTTTGAATGGAGTTGACTGGGAAACATTTTAGTGGTTTGTTGGAAAATGGTGCAAACTCGGAATTGGAATGAACATGTAGAGAACAGTTTTGGATTTTGTTGTAGTGCTGTGGACAGCCTGGTGCTGTGCCAGGCTGCCCTTAGCAGGGTCAGGGTGTGGCCACTGCCCACCCTTGTGGAGGATCCAGACACGTTCACACCGAATTTCTAAATCAATCCATTCCTTCCGGGCTGTCCTTAGAGTCTGCCAGGTGTCATCCATCCAGCTGAGCTTCTGGAGGCTGTTTCTGTAGGTGTCTGCAGTGAGCACATGAGGATGTGTCATGCAAATGGGGCTCTCCCTCTCCATGGACACGTTTAAAATGCAGCTGCTGCTTGTACACTCAGCTCAAATGAGTTGGAGCTGGAATTGATGCCTCTGATTTCAACAGTTGCCCAGCTCTTGCAGTTTAGCACAGTAGTAAGGAGCAGCAAAACTCTGCTTTCACCGTTTACAAGGTCAAAATGGGACAGTGGAATGTGGGGAATTTAACCCTTCTGTTCCCATGAGGGGCACCTGATCTGGAGCCCCAGATACAAACCGGGGTAGAAATGGTTTATTCTTTTCTTTTAAATGCCACATTTCCTCCCAGGAGGAAGGAGCTATGATGCTTTTGGGTTAACTTCCATTAAGGGCCAAAACTGGTTGCCTCGCACAAGCAAGTTGAGCTCCTGTCTGCAGTGCTGGGTTTCATTCACCATTAGCCTCCAAATGAAAGGCAGCAGGAAAACACCAGCAGAGTTACCGATAGGATGGGAAATAGTAGTTTAGTTATTCCTTTGTTTCAATTTATGAGATATTGTGCATCTCTTAAGTAATACTTATTAATATTCTGATTGTATCAGGTAGGAAGAAATAGCTGACTAAGAAAATTCATATATTAAATGACATTAGATGGTCATCGGAATCTCAAGGTGCAAGGACCTGTCTGTTAAGGATAGAACTTACTATGTCTTCACTTTGGCTGGTTTTGTGCAGATAGCTTGGTGGATGAGCTCATGAGAGATGTATTGTTAAGTATTGATGATTTACAAAGATGCAAAACCCCTGCAGTGGTGTGGAACCTTACTAAATTCCTTCTACTTCTGTCTGGCTATGTCAAAAGAAAAGTGCTATAAGGGGTTAATAATAATCCTAGTGTCTTCAAAATTTGTTTGATATAGCAGTGAACAAAAAATATTCGTTTCTGGCAACTCTCTTGACAACCTTTTGATATTTAGATTTTTTGTGTGTGCGCTTCAGTGTGTAATAGATTAACTTGGCTCTGCGGAAAAGGTCTTTATAGAATCCTTAACTGTTGCACTCATTATTGAATAAACAGTGCTTTCTTCATGGG
>VWZN01012385.1:345056-365868 GCA_013396955.1 Regulus satrapa | reverse complement strand
GGGGCCCGGGCCGGGCCGCGCTGGGGGACGCGCGGGGCCGGGGCGCAGCGCGCTGAGAAATGTTTGTGCTTTCTCTTTCCCTATGGAGCGCTCGGAGCCGCTGGTGGTGCCCCGCACACTCCCCAGCCATTTGCATGGGGTTTTTATCAGGGCACACAGCTAAATGTTCCCGAGTCTGTCCTTTACAGTGCAGTGAAGGCTCTGCTTGTAGCTCTGCTTTTTTACCATTTTTAAATTGTTTAAAAAAAAAAATAAATTCTTTCTATTCTCCTTCTTATTTTTTTGAAGATAATTCCCGGTTAATTCAGTGTGAAATTATTAATGCACCGTTCAGGCGTTAATACTTATTTCACAGAATCATTTAGGTTGGAAAAGACCTCTAAGATCACTGAGTCCAACCTTTGACTGGTCACCATCTTGTCAATTAGACCACGGCACTGAGTGTCACATCCGGTCGTTTCTTGAACAGTTCCCACTGATTAAAAGCTCCAGGGATAACAAAAAGCTAAACTTTAGTTTATATTGCTGCTGCTGCTTGTTGAATGGCAGCTGTTACATCGCCCTTGTGGTCTGACCTGACAGCAGAATAAGCCTCAGCATCTTAATTTTATGTTCAAAACAAAACCTTAACATTGTGCTAATAACGAAACATTTTATTCTCATACTAGTAAAACTCTTTTCTATAGAGTTAAAAAAAATATTTTAAAGCTTGACTCTTGCAGTGTTTGTTCAAGCAAAATTCTAATACTCGTTTATTAGAATTGTGTTCAAGCACACACAACCACATGCTAATTGTAAGATTTTTTTTTTTCTTCTTCTTTTTATCCTTTTTATTAATTTGCCTTCTAGTTCATAAATATGCATAGCTTCTTCTGGTCACCTTTTGGAAAACAGAAGTGATATTGGTAGATAAAAGAAATATTTGTTTATCTGGGTTCAATATAAATAACAGGAAATTTTTTTTCAGGGAATTAGTACGTGCAGACAAGGGCAAAAATAAATTCTTCATGATTGTGTATCTCCTTTACCCAACATGTGTGATTGTATGTGCAAATTAAACTATTGCACGCACATGCTAAATTAGGTATTTGTGAGTGCAATTACTTAATTTGTCTGTACAGATTAAGTTAGCCCAATTAATCACTATGATAGTCCAATTTTACACACTTGTGAATCCGCCGATGGCAGCTGAGTTGTTTTGCCACAAATGCTGAAGTAATGTTAGAGGGAGCTGGGTCCAACTTGTGAAGCACATGCTCTTGCAAACAAACGCTGAAAAATGCACTTTATAGCGCGTCAGTTATCGTCGCTTCTGAGGATATGCTTCTTATGAAAACCCCTTGTAGCTATGCAGTATTTGATCAGTTGCTGTGAAGGCCCCGACATCAGAACCTTGCTTCTCACATCTGGCCCTTTTGTTTGTGCTAATTACAATGACAATCATGGATTCAACCTGCCTTAAATCTCAGATGTATGAAGTGGGCAGATTAAGGACATTTGTTCATAATTAGGATTCCTAAATGGATATCTGGGAAATTCTCCTTGGAATATTTATGGTCTTGTTCCAGCAGAGCTTCTCGTTGTGCACACACTCTCTGGGAGATGACTGCTGCATTTCTTGCACCAGCATAGTCCACTCCTTTCAAATCCAGCCTAACCTGTATATTCTCCATGCAAAAGCACAGGTGGAAGCCATCAAAATTAGAGAGCAGCTCCATAAAAGCTGAAGTTTGTCACTCAGAATGTTTTCTCTCCTTTGGGGACATGCTCTCTGTTAACCCAGTGGTGCCCCAGTAGCCCTAACACATGTCCTGACACATCCTTGCCTTCCCTTGGCATTGGGGTTGGAGCACCTCCTGCCCCAGCACCCAGGTAGCCCAGCACATGCTCAGGGCTTTAAGGCAGCTGTTACCCATGTAAGCATTTACAAATCTATTTAGGCTAATTCTTGCTACTGGATTTTTACCCCTACCTATTTTGTTTAACATATGCTGCCAAAATCCAGACCTCCTTTACTTGTAATATCTCTGGTAACAAGAAGCACCTGCTGGTGCTCCCAGTGCTTATTGGCACAGATCCCTTGGCCAACAGGAGCTGGTGTGACAGGGGACACTTGTCTTCGCGCTGCAGAAAATGCAGCTCTTTCCTGATGTGGTTTTTTTTGCTGATATATTTTTCTGACATTCCTGGAGCCAGGAAAAGTACAGGGAGTTTTACCATGGAGTCAGATGAAGTGGTGTTGGTATTTACACGTGTGACCTGCGCTCAGGTTTCCTACCTGGTGCTTTGTGTTTGCTCATGAACATGGAAAATGGTGCTCTCGAGGTCTCTGGCTGGTTTGTTCCTGTCCTTGGTGAGCAGGCAGAGCTGTTAACCCATCTCTGTGATGGACTGGACTGTCATCACCCCAAAATGAGCAGGGGTTTTGCTGGGAGCCTGTGCCCTGCTGTGGTGGGGAGAGGGCACAGGGGACAGCAAACCATGCCCGCTGCGCCCTCCTGGGCTGGAGCTAAACTCCCTTGGAGAGAAATGAGAGAATGGAAATGGCAGGCAGGAATGCAGAATATGTGTGACCTGTTTAGTGTGTGTAATTTTTAATTTTTTTTTTTTTTTTTTTAACAGAGCTGTTTATGACCTGGTTTTGTTAATTTTAGTTATCCTGGCTGGAAAACGTGGTGCTGTATTATGTGACTTTGTTTCTTCAAGAGAACCAGTGAGGAAAAGGGACAGGAAAGGGAAGTTTCAGTTAAAGCTCAAAGAAGAAATATTTCTTCAAAAAAATGTGATTTTTAGTATGTCAACATTTAAATGTGAATTGTTCTGATCAAATATTTACTGCTATCAGGAGCTGTGTAGAACATTAATCTTAATTTGTTTTTCTTTTTCTCCAAAGCAATGACTCCAACATAGCTAGGAGATTTGTGTCTTTAAAAATAAATAATGTAGCAGAACGGCATATTCTTTGGTACAGAAATGCTAGCCTGTGGCATCTTCTGCAACTACAAAGCAGTCTCGAGCGAACTTTCTTCCCTTTTTATTAATAATTCCCTAAATCAATGAAGAATCTTGAAAAGTTCCTCTTCACTTTGCTCCTGCACTCCTCGTAGCTGCAGCTCTTGCTCATGCTGGCTCATTCTCCACCACGAATCTTTCATTTGGATAAATGTGTGTGTGAAATTTTGGGAGCACAAGCTGCAACCCGCTAACCCTATGTGCAAATACAAAGGCCGTTTTCTCTTTTATTTTTTTGGTCAGCCCAGGGTTTTGGTATTTTTTCCTGAAGGTGGCAGTGAAAGAAAAAAAATAACTCCCTTTGAAGATTTAGGAATTTTATTACAAAACAGACGGACAAGTACTGTATTTTACCCATTTCCCCTTGTGCCCATGAGCGCTGACAATGAAAACTACAGCTCCTATAAAGTGCTGATCAAATTGCGAAAGGTGGCCTTTCCCAGCAGCCTGGCACACTCTAGCATTATCCCAGCTTATAAATAAACGGATGGGCTGAGCCACTTTGGCGCTTTTTTTTTTTCTTTGCTCTTTTTTTTTTTTTTTTTTTTTTTTTTTTTTTTCCCTTTGCNTTTTTTTTTTTTTTTTTTTTCCTCTTAGTCCTTAGCAAGATAATTGAGGATCATAATGGTGGGAAAGGACTGCAGTCATCATTCGCTGCCTGTCAGGTATCAGTACTCATCTTCGTGTCATCCGTCACCATTGAACCACTCTGTCATCTTTCCCCAGCCTTCAGCGCCGCTCCTTCTCATCGTGTTCATTATCTCCGGCTCCCACCCAGCCCCCTCCCCCAGCCCCTGTAAATGCATCTTTGTGCGACTCTCAGTCTTCTGATTATGAATCGATGATCATGTGGTGTAAGAGAGATAGATGGCTTTTAGTTCCATCTTGTCTTCTCTAATTGTAAAATATTAGTTACATTAGACTGTGTCTTTTGATTAATGGAACTTATTTGGAGTGGCCTCTCCCAGCCCTCCCCCTTCCAAAGTCCTCCACTGACTTTTGAGAATTGAGTGATTTCACTTAAAGCAGACAAATAGGCCCTTCAGCAAGGAGATAGCTGAGCTCTAATATTGTGGGCAAAGCAAGCTCACGGAGCCAGAGTTGTGTGTGTGTGTGTATGTGTGTGTGTTTTTAAAGAAAGGCTTCAACTCTGCCTAGACAAATACAGACCATTTATTAACGTGTGTACAGCCGTGCTATTTTGCAAATCCAGCAATTCTTATAAAGCTGCAAAACAGGACATAAGGCTGAATGCCTTCTGAATTAAATTAATCTTAGATAGGAATTAAGAGCATCCTCGCTTTCACTTTGGATGAAACAGGTCAGTCCAGAACTTTGATGTATTAATGCTAGCATAAAGTGTTATCTTAATACTCTCTTTTATACTTACAGGACATATCATCAGCCAAATGTCTCTTCCTTGTACATCTGACACTGCGAGACATTCGTCCTTTAATACAAAATTTATCTTATTTGGCACTATTTACCTAAACATGGTCTGTTGATAAAGTCCTTGCTGTACAAATGGAAAGGCAGTTGACTAAATCCCTTATTATAAATAATCACTGTCTATCTTTCAGTGTAAATTCAAGGACATGTTCACTTTCAAGCTATCAGTTCAATTAGAAAAGGTCTATTCACTGTCGATGTCTATATCTCATGGAAATAGGAAAGCACAGTTAATAAACAAATCAAACTATTTTAAAAAATAGCACAGTGGATTATGAATTCTAGGACCCATGCTGATGGCTACACTGTGAGGACACATGCTACACAAAAATATTTACAAACAGTGTTATCTAAATTTTTTATGCTACCTTCAGGATTTAAACCTGACCTTTGTGCCTTCCCTCCCCAAGTCTTTGACATTATTTCAGGAGAAAATGCCTACACTGTACCATATGTTAAAATTTATAGAATCAGTTTGCACACATAGAAAATGCGAGTTAAGCCTTTTACAATTTACTTCTTTCTATTAAGTATAGGAAAAGTGGTTTGAGGTTGGGAACAATTGTGTGTACAGTAAGGGCTTGGGATTGACGCCTGCCCCAGAGCTGGGGAGCAGGAGCAGGGGCTGCTCCTGCTTCTCCTGATTTTACTGTAATGGCCGGGGCAGTTTCTGTATCTGAAAGGCTTTCACTATGGTAGCCATGTGATTATAGAAAAATCTCTCTCTGTTCTTTCTGTAAGAAAAGAACTCTCTAGCCTTTCAGGTTACAGAAAATGCTTGAAAGTGGAAATTCAGAAAGCTGGAAAAAGTCCAGAAACACACACCTCCCTTACCCTAAGATTTTTAAAATATATAAATATTTTTATATATACCACACCATATTAATCACGTCCTGTGGAATTTAAAGGAGCCTATCCAGTGGCCTGGGTCTTGATATCTAGAGGCTCAGATGGAAGGGCTCTGTATGCAAGATTAGCACTGCTCTCCTCCATCCATGAGCTTGTGTGAGAGCAGAATTTGGCTCCTGATGGGTATTTCCACACAGTATTTACCACCCTAGAAGCAGCGATTATATTTAATGGCAGAATTTCAGTTGACTTCTCAATATGTATTGAGTTGACCTTTAAGTTAAACCACAGATTAATTTTTTTTAGTTGTCTCTTTAAGTACATTTATAGACCTCTCTGTTCTGATTAGCATAACGGTGGATAGAGGAAAGTTACCTGCCTCAGATTATTTGTTGAAATCAGAGAAATTGCATCCCTTCTCCAGAAGGCAAAATATTTTGGTCCCCTCTAACCACTGTATGCATTAGTTTTGTTGCAAAATTTATACACAGAGAAGCCCAAGTGGGTATCAGTTTGCTTGAAAGCCCAGAGCCTGCCATTGATTTCATATAAGCAAATCTTCTCCCTGGAAGTCGGTGGAAGTCAGTGAAGCTTCCTTGGGATTGAGTGGCTCCCCTGCAGGCAGCAGGAGCAAGGCTTTGGTGTGCTGGGTGCTGCTGGCAGGGACATTTGCCTCTTTGCTACTTGCTGTGATTTGAATAAGTTCTTCAGAGACAGGTAGGGAGCATATTGATTCTAAATCATTGCAAAAATACTCAGGCGCCCTAAATGGACACAGTGCCTCACTGCCTGTAGAAATTTGGACTTCTCCAATTTTGTTTAAAATAAAATCCTCAGTAGCGTCTGTTCTTCTGCATACTGACTGGCACAGGAATAGTTGGAAGGGAATTTTGGTTGTTTCCTTTGACATCTAAGGATTTTGCTGCTCTTTCCTGGGTGGCAACACGTGGCTTTAAGGATGTGGGTGACAGCAGCACTAGCTCTGGGTGTCAATTGTTGGTCTGTGTGTAACCCACAGAGCAACCAGCCGGCTCCGTGTGCCCCCAGTGATGGTAAAATCCCCACCCTCCCAATTAGCAACCCCTTGTGAGCCCCTCTGTGCCCGCAGGAGAGCTCGGGATGGCCGCAGGTGCCCCTCACAGATACCGGGCTGCTGGACCCTCGCCCACCCCACATCCTCGGCGCCCGCCGTCCCTCTCGTGCCCTGAGCGAGCACGGCGTAGAAAGAAACGCAAACACAAATGCAAAAAGGAGCACAGATTCACAAGGAGACGATGGAATGTGCCAGCTTTTACCTCCAGGCGAATTTTCATGTCTCTTTTATGAATCTTTGTAAGTAAGGGCCAAGTTCCGAGGCCCCAGCTCAGGGACAACTTGGGCTCATGCATTGTGTAAGCTCCTGTGCATTCCCCACACACAAGTCTGGGGGATGACTTACAGTCTTTGTAGCATGCATAACCTTCAGCAATTTGCTGAATCAGGGCCTAAATACTGAAATATTCTTCAATAGTTCTGGCTCCACTATGAAACTCTAGAAGGCACATTTCCCTCTCGGTGTCTCTCCATAAGACCCATCAATGATAATGGAGTTACATTAGGCACATCTAAAGTTAATTATACAGTTACCTCCCTCTTGGCCTGTTTGTCAAAAAGAATATGATAAAAAACAAAACAAAACAAAAAACCCGAAAAACCTCTCTGTCTTTTAATATCTATTTTTATTTGAATTTTGATCTGCCATGTAGGCAAAAGAGTAAAGGCCACACTGAGAAGACCTTTGATAGGTGGGTCTGGATGTTTGTTAGCTGAGAGCCAGCGTGGGAAATGTTGTGTTAAGAAAATTTGCAGAAAAAAATTCTATGGAAACCAAAGCAAAAGAAATATTTTGGGCAGGCTCTTCCTTTTAAAAATTAAGTGGGTGGCTTTAAGGGATGCTGATTTATTTTGGAGTGTGGGTTTTTTAGAGGCATGCTTCAATTGGAAAAAACAAATTCACTAAAAACTCAGGAATTTATAACACAGAGAAGAGATTGAATTAAACAGTAGATCCAGAAACAAAAATTTTGCAATTCACTGCATATTAAAAAGAAAGTATTTTTAGTGTTTGTTTGGCTTATTTTTTAAAAAAACATTATTTAACATTTAAATATGGTGAGCCAAAATCCTCTGTCCCAAACACAAGTCTCTGAATATCTTGATTTTGGTATGTGAGCATATTGCTGGGGGATGCCAGGTTTGTCTAGGGATCCAGTAGCTTTGACATACTCTAGTTTACAGTACCTGGAGTGTGCTCAGTTGCAGATGCGTTTTGCATGCAAGATCACCGTGCTTCAGCATGACAGCTAGGAAAAATGTAATTTTATTTTTAATTGCAGCAGGACGCAATTTGAGGGAGAAGAAAAAAAATCAAAAATTAAAATTGCATCCTTTGTCAGGGAATTGTTCTACAAGAGTCCAGTCAGAAAGCTTCTGGTACTTAATAAAGCCAAATTCCTCCCTGAGTGTTCCCGTGAGCTCTCATGGAAGCCAGCGGGAGTTGTGCAGGGGTACCGAGGGCAGCATTTTGCCCTTAGGACTGAATTTCCCAACTGACTATTCTTTTAGACTGTCTTTTGATTAACAATCTGTTTGCAGCAGGCTAGGGCCACAGAGGCAGTGTATACCCCACTGTTCTAATCTGTGGCAAAATATTCTACAGAGAGCTACTTAATAAATATCAACTTGCTCCAATAGTCATTGAGAAATACCTCAACAGATAGCAATCAATCGAGGGCTGAGTTGGGGAAAAAAAAATAAAAAAGGACATCGAAGAGGTTCTCATTCCCAGTCTATTGCTCTATTGAAGGGTCCTATAATTTGGTGAGGTTGTGTGCTAAATAATTTGTAAGCCTTCAGAACATCCAGGTTATTGTTTGTGGACAGATGGTGCATCACATTTTATTGCTTATTCCTTCTGTGGTTTCTCATATGCAGGACTGATGTGCACTCTGAAGTCTTTGTTTCCTTGCTAAAATCTCTAATCTAAAACAGGCAATCAAGCACACAGACAGTGCTTCAGAAAGCATAATCATACTTTTAAAAGGGGAAAAAAACATTTCAGCTGCAGTTAGGAAGCAGATGTGTTCCCTGAAAATGTAAAAGGTTATCAGAAGTATTAAAATAGGGAAACAGACACAGAATTTGGGAGCACCGGGGAGAGCATGTATTTTCTCCCTTTACTGCAGGGTAGGTGTGCCTTTTCCTAGGCTACCTGCTTTGTATCTGGCTCTCTGTGGAGCTGGTGTAGCAGAAGCCTTTGGAGACCGGCTCTTGCTTCCACCTTTCCCCTGAGATTGGCAGTCTTTGTCTTTTACAGGCAAGGAGCAGCCGTGTTGTGATCCTGGAACCGCTGCTGCCCCGAAGAGTTAAATCATGTTGATATACAGGAAGGAAATGGAATAGACTAACTCTACTCTTTTCTTCCTACGGATTTTTCTTTTTATTCTGAAGATAGAATTACTGTTTGTAAGCATCTGAAAGTCATTAGTGGCTCTGCAGTCTGTCAGGTGCCGACGCAAAAAACTGCTGAAACTGAACGGGTTCCTGTGCGGAGTGCTGGGAATTTGTCATGTGCTGATGAGCAGTTATAATAATATATGAGCAAATCACAAGCATTCTGCAAATTAATCAAATTTTTTTTCCCCTTCTCCCTTGTCTCTGGGAGAGTGGCTTTGCCGGCAGACGTAGGTGAAGCAGTTTTACTCACAGATGGTAGCTCTGGCATCAGATGGAATTTATATAACAGTAATTCTGATTTCCTGCCAAAGTAGCACTGAAAACACCAGGGAGATTGTACAAGACAAGTCATGTGGTTTTGCTGAGGTTGTTGTGGGAAGTTTAAGGGGGGAAATCTCAAATTTTCCTCTTTGCATTTATTGTTTTAGCCTGAAGGGCCAGAAATCGTACACCATTCTGCCATCGGCGAAATCCAACACATCTTTTTTTATGAATTGCGCTGAAAGAGTGCTTCCCAGCTGTTGGAACTGCTGGCGGGGAGGGAGCCACATGACTCCTCATCCTTTCCCTTTCCATACAAGGATTAAAGAGGGGAGGGTTCAAAAGGTTGCTGCACTACATGTTGGAGTGAGGCAGGGTCTCCCTTCCCAGGAAGCGATGCCATGTTCACTTAGGTTAAACTCCCTCTGGCATAACAAAACACGGGGGGGTGTTCAGGACTTGGGGAAACACACGAGCAGGGTGGGTCTCCCTCCTCATTAAAATGGGAGGGTTTTGAATGAGGTTAGTCGGGTAAATTAGGGCTATTAGTTGTGTCTCTGATGACACTTCCAGTTTGATCAGTAGAAAACAGACACGCGGGGGTTTTTTTACCCGTTAAGGTAAGTGCTTGGTGCACTTGTTATTTGGCTTTTGCACAGATGAAACATGCACTGATCTGATGGCAGATCCTATCCTGACTCAGAGCAGCACAGATCTGTTCAAGCTACGGGCTGGCAGCAAGGATAAGAGAGCAGAATAAGGCCCGGTGGCTTCTGAATTGGATCACGTTTTTAAAAACAAAAGCAGTCTTCCCTGGAAAAATATGACCGTGTTTTTATAATAGCCACATATTGAGTAATGCATGGAGCATCGCAGGACTGCTGTGACACTAAAAGAAAAAAATAGAGGCAAGCAGAACCGGAGAACTTTCAGGGGCTGTTTTTAATAAAGAGGTGAATTCTTTCTGCAGTAGGAAAAATGATAAAAAGATGGCGTATCAGCTACATTATGCAACAAAGTAATGCTGCTGTGTTTTTATAATGTAAGGCACTGCCCATTTGTTTTGGTTTACGTGACTGCAGTGAAATAAGTGGATTAGACTGAAACTTTAGCATGCTTCATTGCAGCTGGTTGCAGACATCTGTCATTCCTCAGCCATACATTCTGGATCATGCCAAGAAGAAAAAGCAAAGTCTGACACCTTTCATTTTAGAGAGCCTTTTATAGAAAAGAAAAGGAGAAAGGGAGAAAGCATTTCCTTTGTGACTTGATAAAAAAGACACTTCTTTTCTGTGACAACACCAACAGCACTTTCCAGAGGGAGAGGTCCTGCAAAGTTAATGCTCAATTTACTCTTTGCAGCCCTTTAATTTTTACTGTTTGATCTCCTGGTATGCTGAATGGGATATGATAAAAATATGCTGGTTTATTTTTTTACGGAAACATTAGCTATATGTACACCTACATGAGCAAAGTGCCTGGTGAAAGGTGGGTTGCTGTGAGTTCCCACTCAGGCTGTGCTCATGGTAATTCTGTGCTGTGATGGCACATAATGCAGAAGCACTGCCAATAATGAGTGGTTCTGAGAACTCCACTCACCAAATCCCATAAACAGATAATAGTGATGTTTTAGCAGAATGATTAGTGGGGTTGTGAGCTACTCCTGGATAATTTGAAGTATTAGCTATTAGTGAGCTAGATATTTATTTACTTAATGTGTTTTGTTCTTCTTCAGTCTGTCTACTAACATGATGCTGGAGTTAGAGAATCATGAGGTACATGACAAGAGATAATGTGGCAAAATACCATCTAAATTACCCCAGTTACATGAAAAAGCAACAACTAAAATGAAAGGAGAACATGGGGAGCCTAAGTGACATCATACATGCAGAAAACAGCTATTCTAGCTTAGGCTCTCCCTTCAACAAAAGCTATAGCACGAGAATAATTCCATCCCTTCCCACCCAGGTGATTTATGGACTGGGGAGCTGGTGGGGAGACCGGGTGTCCTTACAGGGCTGTGCACACAGGGGCAGGTCTTTGCATGGCTCGGGCTGTGTGATGGTCCAGTTTGACACCAGCTGAGGGTGTGACACATCCAAATGTCAGCAGGAAGGATTTAGAAAGCTGAATATGGGATTAAAAAAATTATATTCTGCCAGATAAAAGAAATAAACTCAAGGCAGTTGCCCAGAGTGAATGAGAAAATTCTGCTGTATTTATGAATTGCTAGGCAGAATAAAGGATATTTGGTAGCAAAATACCATCACTAACAAGATTTTTTCTATTAGCTTCTGAATTGAATGTTCTCTTTAGAAAAATCCCAGTGCCACCAGTATAGCATTTATTCTGGGAAATCATAGGTACATTAAATTCAAATACAGCTTCATTCAAGAAGTCGTAAATGCTCCCTGAAATAATAAATATTTACTGAGACAATTAAAAAATATGACAGAACATTAACGAGAAAACTTGTGAATGACCTAGTAGGAAAACTGAGATATTTTGCTCAAGGGGGTTAGAATGGGAATATAATGTTATTGAAGTGATTAAAACAAGTAAAGGAGTGAATAGGCATAGCAATTAATTGAAATATGTAAGTAAAGGCAAAGGTGGGACTCTGAGCATGTAATTTTGATGATCAGAAGAACTTAGGGTTACTTAATATTAAAGAAAAGTCTGCCACTTACCTTCAAAATGTGTTTCCTTAGTTGCAGTCTCCCCAAGCACGAGAGAAGGAGCTGTGAGGATGTACCCTACTCAATCCCTGGCTCGGGTACCTCTCCCCTCTCATATGGAGAGGACCAGCCTACAGAGATGAAGGGACACATTAGGTTTTGGGAGAACAGGGATTGGTACCAGAGGGGAGAAAATGGCTGGAAATGAAAACGTGGCCAAAAAGACAAGGTGCTGTGAGTTTAGGACTCTGAAAAGGATTATGATTTCTGTAACCATTGCCATTATGACTTTAGTCAGAGTTTGCTTGCTCTTTACAACAGGTATCTAGTGCCCTTGATAAGAACTCTGTCCTCTACTTATGTGTATAAACCAAAGTAAATAAATATGTAAAATTAAGTGTAATTAAATTTCCCAAAGCATGGGACAATGATAGTCTGGCATTTCAAGCTCAATCAATGACAGCATTCCCACTAACCTCGTTTGGAGCCCGCTGAGGCTCCGGGCTCGTAACTCATGTTTGTCATGTCAGAACCTGAACTGATGCCATTGTGCACAGGGCACTGTGTGTGCACCCACCAGCCGTGGTCTGAGACACATAGATCCTGAGAAAGCGCAGTCTCCTGCCTTTCTCTCTGAATTTTAGCTTTACAGGCTTCCCATAAAGTTTAATATTTGTTTAGGAAGACCTTTTCAGCTATTCTGCTGAGGCTATTCCTTTCTTCCAAGAAGAGATCCATATCCCTTCTAAATCAAAAGTTCCTGTGTGAATATCTTCTTCTGCAAAAGAAACAAATTCTGTGCTGAGTGGCCGGAGCTGAGTAATTCTGTTGTTTTAGCAACTCTGCAAGAAACAAGAAATGTTTGTTTTCCCAGCACTTGCAAGTCTCTGTTACACCATCAGTGATTTCTCTGGCCATCTCCTAATTCTGTTGTGTTTAGTGCACTACAGATGGCTAACAAGTTCCTCCCTCTACCTCCAAATAATTATAATTTCCATGTTCCACTTATCAAAGGCAAAAAATGTTAGCTTAGTGATATTTTCCATAATTTTCTGAGTGATTCATCCAGAAAAGTAAAACCACATCATTGAAGGACAACAGTAGAATTTATCAGGAGTGCCCAGGTGACTGTTAACCTTGTGTCAGACCAACCTGTGCTTGGCTGTTTTGCAGAGCAGGGTTGATTTGTTGGTGGTTTTTGCTTCTTTTGCTTTTAAAGTAAACTTCACTGTGTGATAATTAATGATTGTAGCCTTTTGAGACAGGAATTGAATAATTACTATGAGGACAGTTTTTATTTTAGGGGGAATGTGTGAAATTAACATAATATTTTAATAATATGTGTTAAAGGCAAAGTGTAGCTCCAACTTTAGCTTTTCTGTGTCATTATTAAACATTTTAGTGCACTTATCAGCAAGCTGAAGGTGACTGTTAACAACACCAAGTGCTTGGAAACACCAAGCACTGTGTAAGGCACTAACTTAAGCATAGACTCCACCTTTGATTACATTTCAAAAAAGCCATGTAGGTATTTGAAGGTTTAATTCAATCCAATGACTGAAGTGTTTTTGTTCAAGTAAAAATCTGATAAAAGTAGGTACAGATTAGGCATTTATATATATACAGACTTTTATTTTCCAGCTCTTCTGCAGCCAGTGATACTTCAGTGATTGCCACCCTGCTGTTGCAGGTGCCTATACAGGGTGTCCATCTCCCCAAGGTTATCCTCCCCTAATTGAGATCTCTCCAGTAACTCACAGCAAGAGAAGGGCTCCTGCAGGTGGCCGTGTGTATGTTCAGACCTGAGCTGCTCCAGAGTGCTCAGAGGTAGTGAGGAGGGCTTTAAGTAACCAGACTGGTGCCATGAGCAATTCATCTGGTGGCCTCTGCGGACTCTTTGCAGGATTGAGCCTGGCAATGAAGGAATTCAGCTGTGATGAGGGGGTTGGCCTCGCTTTAGGAGCCCCAGTGGAAATATGTAACCCAAAGCCTTAGCCTTGGTAGCTGGAAATATTCTCCCTGCCTTCCTAAAAAGCAGCTATTTCTGCATTTTGAAAAAATGTTGTCCCAGAGAAAATCACCCAAAAAGTCTCAGATAAGGCTTTTTGGTTTTATGACTTTTCTTGATCAACATGAAATAGAGTTTTTAAAATTTAATTTGGTTTTGTGGGTTTTTTTTTCTTTCTGTTTTGTTGGAGGTTTTGTGTTTTTTTTTTTTTTTTTTTTTTTTTTTTTTTTTTTTTTTTTTTTTTTCAATCCAAGTAACATATAAACTTCACAGAATATTGAAATGTTCCCAGAAGATCATCCTGGTTGGTCTTGGACCTGTGCATAAATAAACATATACTTTTCAATTGTTTTATAAAAACTTTTATTACAGATATGAACCTGATTGGGTGCATTTTAATCTGTCTGGTATTTGGGGAGTTTCATAAAATGCATATTTTGAGACCAATAAAGTGGAATGGCTCAATCAGAGCCATTATTGTCTATTGGACAAATATATTTATTCAGCATTTCCCATCCATACTGTTATGCTCCAGATCCGAATGGCTGCTTTAGAGCCATTCTGCTCTCCTGGGTAATGCATGCAGTACTCGGGATGTTTGCTGTGGATAGGAAATGTATTTATGAAAATTTATACGTTAAAAAAAGGAAATTGCACTAGCCAAGATTTAAATGAAAATAGTTTTCCCTTTGCAGATGCCTGTTATTATGCTCTAATATACTTTCAAATGGCAGTGTTCACCAAGATGCCTGGGACCTGGAGGCTGTGGTCTGAGAGACACATAAGCTCAGCCCAGCAGTCACTGCCAGAGAGCTGGAGATGCTCAAAAAGTCTCTCTTCAAACACAGAAAGCACCTGACCATCGTTGCCTGCTGTTGCTTCTGAGGCAGCACGCACTTCACGTGCTTAGAGATGATTGTACCTCAAACACAACCTTGTGTGGGGGAAAAAAAAAAGGATTCACAGCAGCTCTGAAGAGCACCTGGGGAGGTGCGGGCTTGCTGAAGGTGCGAGCGTAGGCTTTGCTGGGCAGCAGATGTGTGATTACATGGACCATTCCACCAGCAACGTTGTGGGACCAAGCATCCCCGTGCAGCAGGCAGTGCCCATCCATCCTGAGCCACTGCAGCCGGTCCTGCTCCAGCGCCTGGGCCTGGCCAGAGCTGCCCTGGCCAGGTGGGATTGCTGCCGTGGCCCTGCAAGTTGAGTCCCGATCTTCAGTGTCCAACATCCCAGCTAAAGAGATTTGTTTCTGAGAAATTCAAGCCTTTGAGGCTTTTTCAAATATCTCTTTGCGAGGGAATAATTTGTTTTAAAGAGGTAATTGCTGTTATTTTTGATTTTCACCAAAAGGATATTCTTAAACCAGGCAAAGAAATCTGAAATGAGTTTGCCGTATTGCATCTCAGTAAGTGCTATAGCCATTGGCCATCTAAGGAAAAACATTCTGTCAGATAATCATGGCCATTTTTGCATTTAAAGGGAACAAATGTCATATCTACGAAACACATTTTATTCAGGGCTTAATTATAATTTATAGTACATTGCACAGCATTTGTTTTCTGTTCATCATGTTATTGCTCTTCTGTCTTTCCCCTAAATTTATGCATTAAATCGTGTGTGTGTGTGTCTGTATGCGTGTATCTGTGTATATATGTACACATATGCAATATAATACAAAGTGGTGTAGTGGGGACAACAGACGGCTTGTGTGTGATGTATTATTGGCATTTTTCTTTCAAATTACCATTTTCTTGCTGCTTTGGGAGAAAGCCATGATTTTTCTGTGATTAGTACACTTTTAACAATCTGGAATAAATTCCTGATCTTATTCATGTGACTAGTTCAATGCCCATTTTTACGTTTTAGTGCAAACCCCCACATATGTGCCTCTAATGCCACAAAAATAAGATGTTTCTTTGCGAAAATTTTATAGAATTTGGATGCCGATCAAATATTTTTAAAAGTGCAGAATTAATGCAGCTTGACCATGTAAATGATTTTTTTAATGAAAAAGACTTTAGTATTCATCACTCTTTCTCTTTCTCGTTTGTGTATTCCTTTGTGCTAATCTTAAATAATGGATCCATATCAAAGTTAATAAATTAGTAACTATTAGCAGTGTTTGGATTACAGTGAGTAACCCAGTGCCACTTCATTGACATTGACTTTTTATGTGTTCCAGTAATACATTTTGAGTTTTAAAGATTAGACAAAGCAAAATACAGTTTGGCATGTACTTGAATCTTTAACAACTCTTGGGCAATGGCTTTGTTTAAATCCAAGGCCCTTACTTGAGATAAACTTTCATTTAAGTGGCCCTAAACCCCAGCCTGAGATCCATGTCTTTCTCAAAGCCTACAGTTTCTGCCTGTTCAGCTGATGCACCATGTTGGGCTGCATCAGTCATGCCACGTTATGAAACCTAACACGATGTGACTGATGCAGCCTGACATGAAGTGTCACAAAGCAACATATCACATCACAAACTTGAAAGAAAAGAAAACAAACTTTACTTTTTTTTTCTTTTTTTTTCCCCCCTCAAAGCCTAAATTAATGAAGCAGCATATATTTTTAAAAAGATGGACTAGTTTCAAACACTGAGGGATTTTTCTTAATATGGGCAGAAAACTTCTCCATCCCGGCCAGAGGAATCTCTTATCCATGCTCCTTGTGGTCCCTAAAATGCAGTCAAAACTAGAGAAGATGATGAGCCTGGGTCACGTCAGCACTGCCACCCTTCCTGGGTCTGGTCCTGGGAGATTTAGATCACTTGTAGAGGAGAGGCTCCAGCAGGTGCTGGAAGTGATTGCCCCTCCTGAGGAAATCCACACATGCTAAAACTGTTTCTTGAGTCCGGCCATCATTGTTGAAACTTCAGCTAATTTTGATTATTATTTTCTGCTGTTCCACTTCCTTAGACTGTCAGCTTCCATCCAGAGGACTGCAAAGTCTTTCCACATGCTCAGTCACAGATGTGATAGAACATAGCTCCACAACAGGATTATTTCAGCTGCAAACAATACATTGTCCTCTATCTTCAACTTTTCCTCACAGAAAAGTGCACACCATAGTTTGCCCCCCTAGTCCACCCAGTTCCAGTCTAATTCTTTTTACTACAATTGCAATGCATAACACATCATCTCCTGAACTATCAAAAAGATTCTTTTTTTTTTTCTTTTTTTCTGAAGGGCTTTTATATAATTTTATTGGGAGATATATGGTGGGTAAAATACATATGAACTCTAGCTTGCTGAGAAAGGACCTACCAACCACTGCTAGATAAAGCATTATAAATTTATTGCCAACTTATCTGGGAAGGGTTATTTTAAGAGCCTGCTGCCCACAACAAGCTTTGGAGCTAAAATTAATGAATGGGGATACCTAAAAGAAATGGGAATTTTCCTTCACCCCTTAGTTACAAACAAATTGCAGATATTGTTATCTTTGCAAGCAAGAATAATCTCTACTTTTTGTACTACTTCTGCTGTAAACAATGTACCGCTTGCTTTCCTATGACCCTCACTCTGTATACATATTTATATATTATTCATATCGGATTAAAAATGAATGTGCTCTTTACCACAGTTGTACTGCATAGTGACAATACAAATTAACTTATTGTGTACTTACTTTTCACAAGGCAGTGATGTGAAATTTTGATGGCCTGAAAAAGTAAGTCGTGGGGGAAGCAATGCAGAACTGAATCCTTGTAGGTGCACTTTGCATTGTCTGATTTATTAAAGTGCGTTGAATTAATAAATGACATTCTCTGCATGGAATTTTGAACACGGGTTTGAACTTGGTTCAGTGGTGGGCAAAAAGAGTTTGCTTTTAGTCTGGTGCATGTGAGGTGCTTAGCTCCAGCCATGCTTTGTGCATTCCTTGCCTAGAACTTTTCTCTGCAGGAAAGAGTTAGGATGGCTGTTTATTAAGAGCTGCTTGTGGGTGAAACATTAAGAGCATTAAGTCGGTGAGATCATAGCATCATGGAGCGGCTTGGGTGGATAGGGACACTAAAATCATCCAGTTCCCTCCTGCTGTGGGCAGGGACACCTTCCACTGTCCCAGGCTGCTCCAAGCCTCATCCAACCTGGAGGAATTCCAGGGATGGCTGCACCAGCTTCTCTGGGCAACCTGTGCTAGGGCCTCAGCATGCTCACAGGGAAGAGTTTTTCCTAATATCCAACCTAAGTCCACTGTCTGTCAGTTTGATGCCCTTCCCTCCTGTCCTGTCACTCTATGCCCTTGTAAACAGTACCTGTGCATCTTTCTTGTCAGCCTGTTTAGGTACTGAAAGGCCACAATTTCGTCACCCCTGAGCCTCCTCTACTCCAGGCTGAACCATCTCAGTTCTCCCCTCCTTTCAGGAAAGGTTCTCCGTCCCTCTGATCCTCTTGGTGCCTCCTCAGGACTGGCTCAAACAGCTCCATGTCCTTTCTGTACTGGAGGCATAACATGCACAAACATGCAGGTTGGAGGTTTTGGGGGGTGGTCACACTTTTAACAGCCTTCAGATCATGAAAACAGAGGGTAACAGTGAGCTTTCCATCTTTGAGGAAGGAAACAAGGCTGAAGTCCTGGGACAAGGGCTTAAGACACGGAGTATCTTTCCCTTGTGTAGAAACCTGCACGTTCTGGGGAACTCGGCCTGGTGTTGGTATTCCAGTAAAAATGGCAAGCTCTTTGAGCAGCCCAGGGCACTAATGCTGGTCCAGGTGAATTCAGACTGCTACGGAGATGCTCATGCTCCTGTGCCAGCAGCTGCCCATGCTCCCATCTCTGATGGGGGGACAATGGCAGGATTTTCACTCTAGTCCAGGTAGCATCAGATCAGTGCACAACAGGTGTCTATATTTTTAGCTGGTAAATTCCCACCTAAAACCAAGGGGAGAGAGTCCAGCTCCTTCTCCGTTGCAGGAAGCATAATTCTCCTCCTCTGCTGCCCCAGCATCTGTTTTATGCCTGCTAAGTAGTACCACAGCAGCAAGGGAAAATGTGCTCTTCAAATGTGGAGATAGGGTATTGTTTTTCACTTATCCTGGCTTTATGTAGATGGTCTGGCACATTTATTTATTCATTTATTTGAGCAAATTAAAGCAAGCTAAGCACATTTGACCTCAGATGGTCCTGGTTTAAGTTAATTTGAGAGAGAAAGCTCATAAAGTTCCAGTAAAACACATCAACAACTTCCCAGCATAGGTTGAAATGTGATTGTTGAAACATAACCTCCAAAACCAGATACAGCATGGAGATTTGAAGTCACAACAATCTGAAAAATATAGGAGAGCATATTGATAAGCCCTACTGAGAAGTGATACCTTTCATTCATGCTGTAGTCATGCGGTCGATTGCTGTTTTATCCACAAGAAGTGCATCTATCAGATTTTGTGCATTAACATTCCTTTTCTAATCTGGCTGGTACATTTTATTTTAAAGCTGATGATAACCTTGGGCCCTGGTCCAGCAAACACTTAGATGCTGCGTATCTTTACTCACAGGAGTAATCTCACTGGAGTAAATGTTTGCAGGTTTGAGGCCTTGGCTATCTCCATCCATTATTTCTTTCCATTAAAAAGTAATCTGGGCGATTGAAATAAAACATACAATTCCTTACCCAGAAACCCACCCAAAGACAAAGTGTGTTTATTAGACTAAGGGTCTGCACATTGTCATCCTTGAATTGCACTTCAATAAAAAAGATAATTAACAAATGTAAAAGAGGACAGTTTCGTACACACTGTATTTACAAGAGTTTGGGTTGGATCGTGGGCTGAAGGATTTACAGCTGGGGCTGAGGAGGGAGATGGATTAGCTGCACTGCTCTGGAAATCCTAAGCATAGAATTTTTAAAATGCAGTTTATTGAGGAAGAGCGCAGATTTCTTGTTCTCCCAGAGGCCAGAGAGCGATGCCCCTTCCCGGTAGGAGGAGTATCCCGTTTATCCGGGCTGCGCAACGTCCACGGGCTATAGCAAAAACTAACCAGGCTGTCGTCTGTCCCACAGGTCACCGGCCTTTCCAGTGCAGATACTGCCCCTACAGTGCCTCTCAGAAGGGAAACCTGAAGACCCACGTGCTCTGTGTCCATCGCATGCCTTTCGACAACAGCCAGTACCCCGACCGCAGGTTCAAGCGCTCCAGAGTCGACTCGGAAGCTGCTGGGAATTTGGAGGAGCCGGCGGCTGCCAAGGCGGGGAGCTCGGCAGAGCTGTCCGAGGAGGGCAGCAAGGCCCAGGAGTGAGGCCCAGGCCTGCTCCGCTGTAGCCTTTTACCCCGGCTTTGGACACGTGGCTGGCGAGGGCTGGCTTGAAGCCCTTCTGAGGAAAGGGGTGGCATGTGAGTTCCCAGAAGGGTCCAGAATGCTGAAACTATTCAGATATATCTATGTGTACATGTACCCACACATGTACATATATATATATATATATATATATATATTTATATATTTACAGACACAGAGATATCCCCTCATACCCACACTGAATATATAACTACACACGTGCACACACACAAAATACACACATTCCATACGTGTGTGTGTGTGTGTGTGTGTGTGTGTGTGTGTAAATATATATATTACACATGCAAAATAAATTTCCAGCCCTGGAAAATGGCTGCTAAACAGTTACCTGGCAACTAGTACTTCCAAACAATGTAGATGGGATAATAAAGTGATTGAAAAATGTTAGGAGGTCGTTAGTTATTTAAAAAGCAGGGCAATTTCAAACTTAAAAGTGGTCTTTGTCCAAAAATAATGCTCTTAACAGAAAAATGATACCCTCTAAACGATTTAGTGTTGCCTTGAAGATTGAGGGGCTGTGTTTTCATTGTTGAAAACACCTTTATAATATGACACCAGCTGCTGTCATTTGCCTAGCATAGTAATGAGATGTCTTGGTAGACTGCCATGGTGCCAGTCTGACTGGAGCTGTCATTGCAGAGAAAATCAATTCAAGTAGTGTTGCAACTGCAGTGTAGGAGAAACCTTAGACGGCCCATAAGCTGGGGTCAGTACTGACCTGTTTTGAAAAGTATTGTGATATTACATTTTCTTTTTT
>VWZN01012385.1:280595-343596 GCA_013396955.1 Regulus satrapa | reverse complement strand
AAAAACAAAAAAAAAAAGGAAAAAAAAAGAGAGAAAAAAAAAAAAAAAGCCACCCCCCACATTCCATTTCTTGCACTTTTTGAGCTCTTTCAGTATTCTTTTGTGTCTTCTGAGCATTTTCAGATACGACAGGCAATAATTCTGTTTGTGACACTGGAAACATCTCCCGCTCCTTGTGATGTGTGTGTTGATTCCATTTGGTCGGGTGCTACTGTCCCTATCCTCCCCTCTGACATAGCCCTTTTTTCCAGAACATTTGTAACTTGTAATACAAACAAGTGACAGCAGCAGTGATGCATTGTCAGTTTCTGAATATCATCATGCTTCTCATATCTAAACATGTCAAGTTTTTTCTCTGTAACTTCTGTAGTGTGTGATACTGGTCATAATACTGTCTACATTCCTACACAAAGAAAAATTTCTATCTTGGAGGAAATCTGAGATCAATAGAGTAGAGGATTTTGTTGCTATGCTTGTAACAATTAGAAAACTTTGTATTTAAAGTTTATTCTTGGTCATTATTTATTATTATAATACATCAGTTGACAGAACTTTATTCTGGTATAGAAGTATTAAAAGTTGTTTTTTCAGCAATGACTGTTTTCTTTCTGCTGTTAGAATAAAAATGTCTTTGAAGCAGTACAGTTTTATCCAGTGTTTTACGCAATAAAACCTCTACCTCTGAAAAAAAAGTTTTCCTACTTGCTTATGTTTATTAGGAACAGTTAAAACATTATTTTCTTCAGCTTTGTCAGGTTTAAAAAGAAAAAAAAAATAATGCCAGTAAATTCACCGTTGTTAGGCAGTTACTGGAGTGTATTATGCTGGGTGTGTGTGCTCAGTCCACTTATTAATCTGAACAAATATATATACAGTATATACAGATATATATTATATATATTGTGCTTAATTAAAAGACTGTGGAAATCTGTTTTAGCATGTAGTAATAATTGTTTTATATACTACTACTTATGTACTATAGAAAAAGTCGGGGTCAATCAAGCTTTGATTTGAAAGTGTTTGAAGTGTGTATCATACACTATGATGTATAAAGTCATGTTTTCACATTAAAAAATATTGTTTGTATAGATCATATATTTGGCTTTAGAAAATTGTGAGGTTTATTGTGATGGTGCATGTTAAGACAGCTGCTCACACTTCAAAGAATGTACAAGAGCAAGAGTGCTCCCATTCTCCTGGATGAATCTTTATTCTTCCCCTTTAAGGCTTTATCTGCACATTTGAAAGCAAATAAATTAAAGGTTTTTTCATTTAGAAAAGTTGGGATGATTAACATGGAAAAAAAAGATGCACCAAATCTGAGAAACTATAGCAAGTATGGGGAGGAGAGAGTAATGTGGCCTTTCTCCAAAAAATAGTGAGAAAGCAAACATCTTTAGAAAACAGACATTTTAATATTAAATTAATCCAGTCGCACCCACACTAATAAAGTTGTATTCTAGCTTGCATTCACCAGAAGGAAAAGGTACAAAAATCATCAGAAGAGTTAAGAATTAAAGCATAGAATCATAGAAATTCAGTTTTTCAGTGGCTGAAACTCACAGTGAAGAGATGCTGTTACCGGTGAACTGGTGGAAAATCTCTGCAGCCCGGGGAGCTACGGAGCTGGTGCCAAATTCCCTGGTCTGTGGGCAAATGCCACAGATCTCTTCATCCACAGAGAATAACATCTGCACTGCAATGCGCCAAATTTTAAACAAAATGCAAGAAGTGAATGTTTTTGGTTTGGTTTTTTTTTTTTTTTGTGTCACACTCTCTCTTGGGGGAGGAACAACCCTCCTTAGGCACCAAACAGCAGCATGTAAAAAGGTGTTTTGAGGAGAGCTGAGCTCCAGGCTCAGAGCTGAACTCTGCCTCACAACAGGATCATTGTCCTTCTAGGTAATTGCTGTGCCCTGGATCCAGGAAAAAAAACCAAAACAAAGCAACAAAATAAAACTGTCTGGGGAGAGAATGGTGGGGGGTGTCTCCCAAATATTTTTCTGCCTTCTGGTTTCAGCAGACAGTAAAGGAAAATGTGAAAAACCTGACTAAGGAGCAATGACCATCTCATTGCGCCTCCATGGAAATGCTTACAAGCACAGCCTCCTTTATGGATTTCTGCTGGGAACAGCGCATTGCACTGTGCACACAATCCCCTAGGAAATCTAAAAATGACCGTCAGTGGCTGTGTACCCAGTGTGGGGTTGCATTACCTGCGAAGGCAGGCGGGGAGAAGGTCTGAAGGAGGAAGGGGCTGTCTCACTGAAGGCTGTGGGGTTTTGTTTCCTGTGGGCAGCCTTCCTCACACAGATGCTGGGTGTCCTGAGTCTTCCCACCTAACATCAGCAGGCTGCTCCCAGCTCTAAGATAACATCTCTTGTTGAAACTTTTATAAGGACTTTAAGCCCTCTGTCTATTGTAATTTGGAAATTGAATATTTCCCCTCTCTGCTTAACATCTGTATTGTAACTGTATATTATAAAAACCTCACCTTGTGTATTGTAAGCATGCTCCCAGTGAAATTACTCGTAACTATTGTGATTTCCATTTCTGGATATCACTGCTCGGCATGATCCACCATACTATGTTTCCATCGGGAAGCCCGGGGAGAGGGAGGAGGGAGAATAAAGCTGTGGTGTAATGTACTAGAAATGTCACCCAGCTGAGTTTTCTGAGGGATGGTGAGAAGTTCTTTGGCTCCTCACCTGTTGGTGTGGCTCAGGGTATTGTTTGGAGGCTTTTTGCTTTTATTTTTTTTTTTGTTTGTTTTTTTGTTTTTTTTAACCAAAGGTTCTCAGTGAATAGGGAAATCACAGGAAAAGAGGAAGAAGAAAATTTAAATGATCCCAGAGTGAACTGTTTTGCTGTTAATACAGAAATACAGAGCAAGACACATTTAATGGGCTCTATTTTTTATTATACTATGCTGAATAATTAAGTTTGAGGCTAAGTGTCACATAGATTTATCTTTTAATTAAAAAAGCATGGTTCACGCGTATTTGAGTGGTAGTCCAAATAAATGCAATATAGAAATTTATGTTTGTTTATCTAGGTGTTAATTACCTAGAGATTGTTCTGGATTACTTCTTTTTATAAAGTGTCATAGGCTCATGTCACAAGTAATAAAGCTTAACAGTGGAACCTTATCAATTTGCTAACTATAACGCTAGTGTGACCTGGAGGAAAGGAAAAAAAAAAAAACCAACTTTGGAAAATGTTCTCTGCGTGCACCACATTCAACACATAAAAACCACGCAGTGAACAAAGCAATCATTTTAAAAACGTTCTCATAAGTAAAAGTACAAATATATCTTCGGTGTTTTACAGCCCTTCATATATGTAATTATTTATATAACACACTGTTATTTATGCCTGTGTACTACATGTTGTACAGAGACAGACATGGTAAGCAACAAAACGTCCTTTACCTGGTGGGCAAGCTATTCATTTAATGTACAAAGTAACACTTACAAAGACTGAACACCATATTTAAAGCAAGATGAAGCAGATGTAATTTTCTTAATATTTTAAGGGTTTTACAGCGCTGCTTGCAACCAAGAGTACTGGGAAGGCAAACTGAAGGCTAAAGATAAAAGATCATGAATTTCAGTGGCACAAACAGAGGGGAAAATTGTGCACAGATGTAAATTGTTCATCACATTCTCTGTCAGTGTGGTTTTTTTCTTTGTTTCTGACGAGAATTTATGTTGCTGATCCACGAAGCCATGTGGAAGGATGCTGAGTGCAGGCAGAGAAGCCAAACTCGATGCACTCCAAAGTTGAGGGGGTCTCCACTGCTGGTGTAAACCAAATGCCATCCACTCTATCACCCCAGGGGAAGATCTTCCCTGAGAATTTGGAAGACTAAGAATTTTATTTTTTTTAATCATAGGTGCAAACACTCCTCTCTTTAGGATCAATTATTTATGTTTTTCCTAGAATTTTGATGATTTAAAACAATACCAGCCCTGCATTGAGAATGCACTTGAGAATGTGAGAATGTTCATCTTCTGATACTGCAAAGAAATCCATGAAATCATCAGTCAGTAAACCTTACCTGCTTCTCACAACATGAAGAAGGCTGGAAACGAGAGTTTCTTCTACTTATTACGCATCAATTATTGGTACAGACACCTCAAGCTTTGCCTCGTGTAGACAGCAGTAGCAGGTAAGTTACATCTCAAAAGATGAGGTTGAAGGAAAATTTGATCTTTAAAAAGAGAACATGGGATTGTGAATGAAAACTGAAATGTTTTAAATTTTAAAGGACTGAAATTGTTAACCATGTTTATGCATATGTAATGACTTCGTGTTATGTACACAAACATATACACCCTGTAGTTTTTCTTTGAATAGGAACCTGGTTTAACTCTTTAACTCCAAAATAAGTTTCCTGAGATGTCTGATTTTCCACATTATGGAAAAGCCTCGTAGTGAATATGTGTTGATTCTTCAATACCTACTCCTTCCTGGGTGTTATGCCAAACATATCCTGATCTTCAGGAGCAGAGCCACGGCCTGAGTGTCTTCATGGTGGTCAGTGGCATTTGCTTTAGAGGAAACACTGCCACCTTTCCACAGCCTCATGGCCATGTTCAGTTCACTACAAGGAGTTCAGTAATCTCCATCTCAGCAAGCTCAAGAGTCAGTTGAGCAACTACATGTATTTGCAATTAAATCATAAATGCTTAGACTAATGCAATTGACTGATCCTGTCAATATTTCTGTTTGACAGAAGTGGGAGGACAAGTTGGAAAGGCTGCCCAGTACTTTGGGTTCCTGTTGGATGGGAGGACACCTAAGGTGTGCCTTGTCCTGGTGAAACTCCTACTGCTTGATGATCTCCAAGGTCTTTTGCAACTTAGTTGATTCTGTGATTGATCCTGTGATTCTGAGCTTGAGTAGGTGATGTGCTGTCCATGCTGACCAGTGCCACCCAGCACTGTCACACAGCCCGTGGCACTCTAGATGTGACAGCAACCGCCCAAATACAGTCAGTGTTAGGAACCATGAGGCTGTTCACTTCATCCAAATTGGAGAACAGCGTCTCCACAGAGAAACCAGCCCTCATTTCTTCCACTTTCAGACTACTGCTAATCTCCAACTAACATCAAAAGCACTAGGGCTGGGGGGCAGTGATTCTCAGTCCAGTGAGACTGGAAAAGTGAGCTAATGTGGGACAGCATTTGACTCAGAGATGAAAATCAGTCCTCATTAAATCTTTATTTACAGTTCATGCTGAAAATAGTTTTACTCCAATGCTTCAGAAACTTTTATGTCAAAGAAGTACTGCAGTAAATGAGAGATAACAGAGTAAATGCTACATGCATGCATATGCTTTATTGCTGACAATGTCCCCAGTTCCACCACTGTCTCAGCCCAGGTAGGCTTCAGCCAGCTTTTGGCTGCCGCCAAGGAGCACACACACACTTTCCGTTTCAATAAAAAAACAAAAACCAAAAAACACATCAGTATACAGTACATATTGTTCTACCTCTACTGATGTGTGCTATATGGTGAAATTATTTCATCCAAACAGCAAAGGGTGGAAATATGAAATGAAGAGCTGATGAATCATTCACGTGCCAAAGATCCAGCACTGCTTTCAGAGAAGGCTTCAGGTTGAAGGAGAGAAGTCTTCCTGGGGAAATGGCTAACTGCCAGGAATGGGAAGAGGAGCTCAGGATGGGGCTTCTGCAGGTGAAGGGAAGGTTCAGCTGGCTGGTGCGACTGCCTGTGTGTCCCTAATGCCCCCTGCCCTGGGCAGGAGCACTGTTGAACCATGGCACAATAACCCGGGCACAGAGTTGAGCATCCAGCTCCTGCCTTGGGCCCCAGAGAGAGCTTGAACCTCTGACACCAGAGCCAGCCCACTCCTGCAGGGCAGGTCCTGTACTCAGCTGCGTCCAGGAGGGGGGCAGAAAGGCAGGAGAAGAAAAAGGTAAACAAAGAGAAAGGGAGCCATCAAGATCATCTTTGCCTCTCTACCTGTAGTGATGCAATCCCTAATTCTCACAAATGAGGAAAAACAGCCTCAGCATCTGTCTAAATATTTGAATTTACCACCAAGTTTTTTCTGTGCATTAAAAAAATAGGCAAAATACCCAACAAATCCAACCTACAGTAAATTTAAATATTGAATTGTAATGTTTGCTTGGTTGCTATTTCTTAGTAGCAACCAATGTGTTAATCACTAGTATATAATTAGATGTCATTTTGGAGCAATTCAAAATCAAACAAAATCTCAACATGCTCTGAAGATGTTGTGAAATTTTACATTACAATTAATTTATGATTATCCAAATGCGCATCCAGTGATCTTAAGTCTTCCTTCATACATTACAAAGAAAAAAGACTTCTGTTTCCCCACACCTTAATGCCATAGAGCCCTCAGAAATAAGGCTCTCCTTTCAATAAATATATTATTTAAATTCTGTTTAAATAGCTGAGTATGAAATGAAGAAATGAGATTATTTTGATAAACTAGCACCTGTATATCCTTGGGCCTGTTTCCCTTCTTTACTTTGGTGTTTTGTTTTTTGTTTGTTTGGGGTTTTGTTGTTTTTTGGGTTTTTTTTTTGTTTGTTTTGTTTTTGTTTGTTTTGCTGGGGATTTTTTTTTTTTTTTGGTGTGGTTTGTTGTTGTTTCCCAAAACATTTGTGTTTTTCCTTGCTGTTTCTTCAGCAGATAGAAAACTAAGGTGAACTAGTATTATTGCATTTCACGCCAACTCACTAGAGCCATGAATTAATTTCAGCATGTTTTCCTGAAGGTGAAGAGAAGTGCACAGCCTTTTGTCCCAACAGTGAGCCAGTGCCATGAACTGCTGAGCGTTCCCAGACCTGTCAAAAATCAAAGGAACAAGGATGGCTAGCGAGTCATGGGAAATACTGGATGCATTAGTGGATGCAGCCAATATGCTGAATTATGGTTGTGTAATAAATGTACAAGCTGTTGTACCAGGACACAGCTACAGTAATCACAGTAAGTAAAGTTTTAAAAGCACTCATGCTCCTCTCCTTTGTTGGAAACAATGACCGTGTACATAAAAAGGTTAACAAATGGCTACACTTCACTCCTCTGCATCTAAACCAGAGAAAACCTTGCTGCTTCTGCTATAACAGGCTGCCAGCTGATGTCTGGTCTTGCTCCTTATCTATGTATTCTATATATCCAAGGAGAACAGGGAGGAGGACTATTTTTGGTGTGAAGTGAGCAAGTTGTTTTATGTTTTAATTGCCCATAATGAGCGTGGCAAATGCTGAAAGATGCAAGGAAGAGTCTTGTCCAATAATACAGTTCTTTATTACCTTTGGATCCCGTCTTCCTAACTATTTCGAGGATGTTGTTAGCAGAGGAAGGCATATTTTTATTTAACATCTTTATTAATGAGCTAAAGAAAGAAAGAAGTAAACACACTAATTGCATTTGCAAATGACAGTACATTAGTAGCTATTGCAAACATCACCGAAGACAGAAATAACAGAGGAAAATATGGGCAAGAATAAAAAATTCAACCTGGAGAAACACAAATTCAGGTCTGGAAGCAAAATTACTCCATGTTTATGCAAGCAATAGTAGAGAGAAATGCAGAAGCAGTAAAAGTGAGGGGGCTGGGGCAGGCAAGAGCACACAGCTGAGCTCCCTGGGTGTGCAGGTGGGAAGAGTGTGGGAGTTTTGAGGGACAGCAGCCAGCACCTCAGTGTCCCTCACTAGCAGAGAGCATGGGAAATAATGTTTTTGAGTTTAGAAGTGGTGCAAAGAGCAGCAACTAAGCTGTGTTCCTGGAAGGCTGGGCTGGGGGCAGCTCCCCACGCTGCCCAGGTGTGGGCAGGGATGAAGCCCCAGTGATAAAAGGGTGATGAAAGCTGAGCAGAGCCTGGCTGCTGGCAGAGGTGTGGGCGAGCTGCAGGGCTGTCCTGATGGCATGAAGGGGACCAAGTGGCTGCTCCCAGGGCTGGACCTTCCACTGAGTGATGGATGCAGTGAATAGTTTTCTGGCAACACTACCTAAACACTAAAATTAAGAGGGTAGTGAGCTATGTGTAGATGGTCTGAAAGACTCCAGGAGCAAGGAGATAAAACTGAGTAAAGGCAAACTTCCCAAATGCAGCTCTTCCAAACTCTTTAATAAGCTCCCCGGAGAGCTGGTAGATGTGCAATCACTCCAGTGACTTAAAATTAGACTGGATACAGGAGGGAGTAGCATGCCTGTGCCTGAAGGAAGAGGGGCAGAACGCCCTGGTACTGGGGGCTCTGAGCTCCTTCCTGGAGGTGGCTGCTGCCTGGTGTGGGATGGGCTCTGGGGCCGGCTGCTCCTGGCTCACCTGCCTGCCTGGTTTGTGGAACACAGCTTCGCTGGCCTACTTGTACAGTTGCTGGTTATTGCTGCTTAATTTCACAGAACTTACAAACCATAATTAGTTAAGAACCGGCTAATGAGTTATAACAAAGGAAGCAACCACTGATGCCTAAATACCGGTGAACCACAGTGTTGTGTGCCATCCCTACCATGTTAATGATTTAAAAAGAAAAAAAGGAAACTGGGCCTCACCCCAGCCCTCTGGAGCATGAATAACTTGGTACAGCTCCTTTCCCTGAAACACTTCCAGAGGCTCTCAAATCTCAGCCTTCCCTGTTTCAGTTGCAGTGTAGGGTTGCTGTCTGAAGTTTTAGCAGCTGTGAGAGGGAGCAGGCTGGCTGTCCTGAAGTACTCCCTTCCACCTCAGGCTGGGGACAGCGTGTGCTGCTGTGGCAGGCTGTAAGGAGCCGCACATGAGCTCTGGGGCGCTCGGTGGCGGAGGCAGCCAGGCCTGTGCCCCTCGCTGGCATTGTACGAGGGGTGGCAATGACACGGTCCATGCACTATGTGAGGGGTGACAATGACAAGGCCCGTGCCCCTCACTGGCACTGTGTGAGGGGTGGCAATAACACTTCCCACTGACGCCAATCACTGCGGTGACTTTTGCTACAGCATTACTTGTGCAGTGACAATTGAATTGAAGCTGCCACATCAGTTTGCATTAGGCCACTTAGCAGCTGATGTGGTTTCTCAGTAACACAGCAAAGGGAAGGGAGGGTGGCTTTGGTGGAGCCTCTGGGAAGTCAGGTTTGGAACTGGGACTGAGGGCACAACTGCACTCAGCTAAGTTAGTTGTAAGCTGGCTGGTTGGAAAACAATTTTCTTTGAGATTTCAAGTTCAAAAAGGTTGTTTTCCCCCACTAAGAAGTGGCAAGGTGGTAGCCTGTGAATCTCTGCAGCTGGAGCAGCTCTGCTGAGCATCCGTGGTGTCCCCAGCACAGCCAGGGCTCTGTGCCCATGTCACAGAGAGCAGCAAAGGCAGATGGGGATGGGATCAGAGAGCTCTCCCTACCTGCACCTTGCTGGGCAAACTAATTGCCATGAGATGGGTATTTGCCCCAGTCCTAAGTGTCACCTGTGTGGAGGAGGTGTCCCCTAGAGCTCAGGGCTCTTGTTTTGGGGCCAGAGCCCAGTTTGTGTCTGGCAATGGCCACAGCCTTCTCACCTTGAGGTGGGAGGGTCACTATCTCATTACTTATGGCCCTGCATCTCCAGAGCCTTAAATTTTGTGGGGTTTAATGTAATATACCCACTCTTTAAAATTTCAACATCTGAAACACTGATGTGAACAACATAAATTCATTTTTAGTTTAGTGAGGTGAATTAGCTAAGCATCTTTATGTTTTTCCAGTTATAGAATTGTTCTAATGCTTCTTTTGACCAGTCCTGGTTTAAAAAAAAGGCTTCGTCTTTAAAAATCCAATTTTACAAACAGTTAGTCTTTAGTGTGGACTGTTGCTTTTTAGCAATTTGGGGAAAAATTAATGGCTGATATATTTAATTTTCAGACACATCTAGTGCATATTTAAAGGGTCTTTTTTATAATTTTATTGTCAACAATATAGGTTGAACACTGCATAGATATTGCTCTAGCAGGCTTGTAAGATTAAAATCATAGTATTTCTGAAGAGCTGTTAAAGTGTCTGTGGAGCTATCTGCTACTGCAAAGCTCTGAACTAATTCAATGACTGCGTGCTTTAAATATCAGTACAACTTCTTTTCCAGCTAGACAGAAAGCTTCAAATTTAATGTTAGTATTCTTACTGACCTCGAAAGTGGGGCTGACCATGCTTAGCTTTCATTTTGTTTCTTCCTTTAAATATGGCTAAAGAGCAAAGGCTCTGAATCTGTGTAGTGTAACTTGAAACTAATGGGTAATTAATGTACAGTCAGATCTGTAGTAGCTCCAGGGTATGGGTACCTAGATTTTGCCTTTCTTCCCAGGACCTACTTTTTTTGAATCCTTTTATATCTGTATCTCTCACTTACATGGGTTAGTGTGTGTTTAAGCTGTGAATAATGCTTGAATTTATTCCTGCATGGGCAATACCATATTGCTTTAAAGTAGATCATTATTCTATATGGAATAAATACTGTTATCCAGTTGATAGGCTTTCAGGCTAATGAACCAAAGGCTACCGTCTAAGAAGCCAGATAACAAGACATGCTTTTCCACTGGTTTCTTCTGATATATTAATTAATGAAAACCAAGATCCCTCTCTGAGAGGGAAATACACTTCTGCAGTTCCTGTCTGGGAGTTTCGGGAGTTTTCTTCACTGCTTAACATTCATTAATGTGCATAGGGGAATGAGTGTCCCAGCGAGGTGGATAATGGAGAGCTTCTGCCTGCTCTGGGGATGTGTGTGTGAGTGAGAGGCAGCCCCTGGGAACTGTGCTGGGGCAGGGCAGAGCAGGAGTCCAGTGCTCACAAACTCCTCTGGCTCCATCCTGCCTGGCTCTCTGCCAAGGACAGGAGGTAGAAGGCAGACCACTCTTGGGCAGGTGAGCCTGTTCCTCAAAAATGTGTGCTGGGATCACAGCCCACACTGTGAGAGGGGGCCTCCCAGCACTGGCCAGTCCCTCCAGCAGCTGTGGAGCCTGGGGGGATCTGCCCCTCTTCCTTCAGCCCAGCTTCTGAATCCAGAAACCTGCCTCTCCCTAATCTCTGTTTATAGCATGGTCTGGAGTTCTGCCAGTTCTAAACATGAGACACTCCTAAATCTGGTTCAGGAAGCATGAGATTAGGTGGAAAAATACCAAGTACCTTTCTTATTTTTTGACCCTTTAGGATATACTGTCATTTATAGGAAGCTAAAGCTTCCTTGCAAATGTCAGATGGATGACTACCCCCTCCAAATAAAAGGAGGTCTTAGATTTGAGATATCAGTAGATCAATTCTATGGGGGCAACTGATCCCCAAGGCATGGTGGCATTTATCTGGAGACAGAGCTAAGATCCAGCTGTGGCTTACAAAGAGGGAGTGTGTTCTACATGCATTCTCCAGAATAAACAGCTACCACTGTATGTCACAACACAATTGCACAGACGGAAAGAATTTGCAACATCTTTTCTATGTTTTCTCAGTCTGAGGAGTTTTCTGACCTGTGGCAGGCTTCTGCTCCCTTGAAGATCACCTCAATTCCAGGGGGTCTTCAAACCCGAGGCACACTCCAGCAGAAACACCTGAAATACTCTTTGGTGTTGGCATTGCCCTGTAGCTTTCTGCTTTGTGTTGTGAGTTATTCCCTTTGGAGTCCAAGTACTGAGAGTTATTACATCTTTAAAGGCCTGCAGAGTTTGAGGAAAAGTAATTGGTTTGTTGCTCCAAACCTCTTGGTGGAATTATTGAGAAAAATCTTTTCAACTTAATTTTCTATCTATATCTGGAGCCGTTGGCATGAATTCAGCCTGCACCACATACCCACAAGCTCTGTGAATGTGTGCAACTGAGTATTACTAGAGCATATCTCGTTGGGATAGCCAGTAGGACTCTTTGCAAGGTGCAAGACTTTTCCACTCTGCAGAATGGCTGTTTTACACACTACGTGGCAAGTCTGTTTTTCATCTTTACTGGTTAGCTTGTTCAATTACAGCTTTATGTTAATGCAAAAGATAATTAATGCTGTAAGTTAACTATGCGTAGTGCTTTCCAAGAACAAAAGGAACTAAATCCCAAACCATATCTTCCTCTCTTGTTCTGGCTTGGAGTAATTCCTTGTTTATTAAGCTACAGAAGCCTGCTTGTTTCATGCTACAAAACATCCAGGTTCACCAGCTGTGGTTGGGATCCAGTGAGACATCTTAAAGCTTTCATCTGCCTCTAAGGTCAAATGTGCTGTTTCAGCAGATTAAAGCCTGAGGCCCTGGAAAGAAAGGCCAGGGGTTTGTTTCTGATGGTTTTGCACAGGCTGTCTGCTGCAATCAAGTGCCACCATCCCCCAAAGTCCTCTGGCTCACACACCAAGCAAAGCAGGTGCTCTGCAGTGACAGGACAGATGGGGTGAGTGTCACTGTGATGTGGCTTTTCTGATGAGTCATTGCAGAGGACTTCTGGGAGACAGAATATGTAATGACTAATAGGTGAATGGTGTGTGTGACATGGTCCTTTTTTCCAAAGTTTCATCTCTCCAGTAGGAAGCTCTAAAGTATGATGCTCAAACCAACAGCCTTAATGGTCCCAGTCTAATTTGTTCCTCTCACCAAGTCAGGTGGATTTTGACCTTTTCCGTTACCTTGACAGCCACATACACCAGATTTGCTCTGTGTGTGGCTTTTAACGGTTCTCTTGTGTCCTCCTCAGTGGACAGGAAGGAAAGCCATGATGGGTGCCTCAGTCTTGCACTGTCCACAAGCACCATCTGGGGACAGAGGGGAACAGCTGGGCCATTAAACACCCCTAAAAGATGCTGCTTAGTCAAAGCAGGAGAAACCTAAAATCTGTTTTAAACACACCTTGTAGTTCTGAAATATAACTTCTCTTGTTTAAGGGCATTTCCAGTGGCTTCAGCCCTTTCCTTCTCATGCTTCTCTTCTCACCAACATGAATTTCCGATGGTTTTATCTGATCTGTGTCACAGATTCAGTTTTCCAAGTTTTTATGCTTGGCAACTCCTCTCTTTGAATAACTAGCTTGGAAAGGTGGAATGGTGTGGACCTCCCAAGTTCATCCCTCCTACTGAAATTCAACACTGAAAAAAAAAATCAGTTCATGATTTTATCCAGTGAGTTACATCTGCTAAGATCTGTACTTACAGTTCTAGCTAGAGGAGATCAAGCAAATCCAGGTTAAATATACCCCTCATTCTGACAGAGCCTCTCTGGGCCTCCGCCAGACTATCATCAAAGGGAAGCTTACTCCTTTGGGGTCTAAACCAGCCTGCTTTTCCAGTGAATCTTATTGACTGAGAGTGGAGCAGGTCTGAGCTCTACAGCTGCAGAACTGATCATTGCATTTGATGTTATTGACAAAAAAATTGAGTAAATCAAAAACAAGGGAGACACTTGGGTAAAACCTGGTTGGTCTTCTTCCAGATACTTTCCTGGGTTTCATTAGGCCTGGTGGGGATTCCTCAAAAAATGGTGATTTCAAGTTATCTTTCAATGTTCTTCAACTGTTGAATCTAATAAACTTTTTAAGGAGTGAAAAATATGTGAGGATCTTAGTACCTGAGAAATCACTGATCCATTAGTCCAAATATTGGAACTTGAAGCAACATGCAACTTTCTGCTTCTGGCTTCCATTAAATATGGCCAATTTGTATTAGATCATCATGTATAATTAGGCCAATTTTTTTCCTAATCTTTGTTGAAATGGGTTCAATCAGGTTTACAAACGAACACTGGGGAGGTTTCTTTTTTATTTTTTTTTCTCTCCCCTCCATAGACTGCAATACACGATTCATTCAGTAGTAATATATCACACATGCTTCATATTTAGGCAGTTTTAGCCTTAAATGATTATCTCCAGTCTTTCTGCTCTTTCCTGTGCACAGCATGTGTGTGGTGTAAGTGTTTCTGTGTGGTAATGCAGCCAGTAGGACTTTCTGCTGCCCTTGTGAACCTCTTCTCAGGACCTGAGGACTGCTTAATGCGCCCATGTTTGAGGCTAATTGTCAGTGCTCAACAGGAGCTACCCAGTAACTGCAGCTTTTGTTACACTCAGGCAGCTGAGCAAGCCCCCAACATGCACACGGTCAGGTTACAAACTCTTCCTAACACCAGCACTTTTCCTGCAGTAGATATTCTTCCTCTTACCTAAATACGCTCATACAGAGCACTTGTCAGGTCACTCTAATGCTGAATCCTTTCAGCAGTGACACAGATCTCTTCTGATGCCACTCTTCAATCACTCTTAATTACTACTCAGAGTCTAATTTCAAGGTCTCCTTAGGTGTTGGTATTAGCTAATATTCAGTATGTAAGGCAAAATATAACACTGTCAGTCTCATTCGCCTTTCAAGTTCGTATCTCTCTTTTCCCTGCAGAACACAGTAGGGCTAAAACCTTCTTGTTTAGCTTGGGGCAAAACACACCCTGCAAAAGCTGAGAAATAATCTAATTTTTTCAATGAAAGTCAGTGCCAGTCAAAGAAGCTTTTACATACTTACAGTTAGGGTACATCAAAAATGTACAAATATTGGTAACCCCAGTTTATCATGTACAAGAGTCTAAAAGAAAACCAAAATAAGGGAGGATATTCACAAAGTTTTTGAAATAATGAAAAAATAGCAAATGCCGCTTCATTTTTATGTTCTGAAGTCACTGAAAATGAGGAAATTATTGTCAGTTTCATTGGATGACTTTCTTGGGTTTTAACACATTAATATTTATGCTGCTCAATTGTCTATGTTATAAATAGCCTCTCAGAAATCTCTGTGGGTCCCTTTTTAGTTTAGATATTTAAAACATAAGTAGCCTGAAAGCAGCTAAATATCAGCATTACATGCAACTTCATCAAAAGACAGAAAGAAGGTGCTCAAGCACTGGATCTTCTCTTCCTCCCAGGAAAGAGTTAACACAAAGAAATAAAATCAGATATGTGTAGCCTCCAGACGTCCATTAAAGTGCAGAATGCTGTTTTCTATCACAGATTATATGCCAGATGTTCAAACTATCTCTAATCATTGCAGATGTAATGGAGTAGAATGTTGCAGTTTGTGAGTTTACTGGCATTAATTCTGTATACTGCACAAGGGAAAAGATTTTAAATATATAATTATATCTCATTAATACTCAGGTTTTATTTCCTTTCAATGGAACAGGACTTATTAAAGCAACCATTTACCGCATGTTTTCTTTTAGTGTTTGGCCCCAGCATAATCCTGTGTGCATTGTACGTGTAAATATGTACTAACCTGAGTATATGGAAACACACACTACTGTATATAGCTCCACTGGTATAACCCCTCACTTTTTATATGTATGAGATGTTTTTATAATGTAAATTGACAAGGAAAAAGATCTTACTTATACAGTACAGTGCCAGTCTAACCACATGCTATCTTACTTGTTAATGAAGAACTGTAAAAAATACATATTTTAATGATATTTATTTAAATATGCCATGAGAAAACGGTGCAGTTCTGTGAAATGTCTTAGGCTACTTTCTTGTCCTCTGCTTGTTCCAGCCGAGCCCCAGTACCAGAGGCAGTTGTTACAGTGGGGACAGTGACTCGCTGAGGATGTTCCTTGCTGTTATTCAGCAGGCCAAGTGCAGGAGAGCTGGTCCTGCTCTATCTCCTCCCTTGTGCCCAAACACAGTGTGAAGGGACACTCCTGCTTTTTGATACTTCCTTTCTTCTCTCCTGCTTTGTATCCTTTGGGCTCAGCTTCCATCAAACGGTGTCCTCAGGGCATAGCATTTCCTTTGTCCTGTATCCTCTGCTGGAGCTGCCTATCCAGTGCAGAGTTCATCCACATCTGAGAGAGTCTTTTTACATTCTAAATCTATTGAAAACACTGTAAAAGTGTTCATCACTCTCAGTAAGCTGTAGACTTTGATGGCCTGTGAAGTCAGAGGCCAAGCTGTGAGGGTGAATTCCATGATGAAGTCCCTACATTTGCTTTCAGACACAGAATCTTAATTATAATTTCCCTAGGAGCCATCCCTACTTTGGATGATAATATTTGCCTTCCAGTTTTACCACGTAGCCTCAACCTGTGAAAAAAGTACTCCTTGTATGAAATGTGAGTGCTTTCTGGGAACTGTTTCTCTGGGAACTCTGTTGTCATTGTACCCAGCAACTCCACAAGCACTGACTTTCCTTTCCAGCCCCACAGACAGAGCAGTAGTAATCATGATCCAGTTTTTCTGCTGCAGGCCAGGAGCCAGTGAGGCCACAAGTGACTTTCCAGAGTCTGTGCCTGGATCTGGTGCACAGGGTGGGACACTTGGTGTTTGGGCTTGGGTGCCTGCCCCCTCCCACAGCTGCCTGGCAGCCTGTGTTCTGCTGAGGTGTTAAGAATGATTTGAGTAAAACAAGGTGGTTAAATTAAATTGCTTGAACTATTTCTCAATCCAGAGACTTTATTCACAAGAATTTAGCCCAAAGGTTTTCTTGCAAAATACCATGTGCCTTGATGTGCTGGGGAGCCTCAGTGTTGTGCTGCGGTATTTGGGTAAACACTTCTGGTGTTTTGGTGTTCTCGGGTACACTGGATATAGGCCCACGGTTCAGGAAACTACTCCTGTGGTTAAAGTTTTTAAGGCACACACTACTGAAGGACAAGAACTTTTTGGCCAAGACCTGCTGGGAAAGTCTTAGATGTGCACATAGCACATGTATAATTGTGCCACATCTCACTGTTTGAGAAAGCCAATAGAAAGAATCCTGCAAACAGCTTCCTTTCTCTCACAATTTATTGTCTCGTCTTTTTAAATATCAAATAAGTTCTTAACAATTTCCTTGAGAGGTAAGCAGCTCTCATAAAGTGTGATTTAGGCTCTGAAGTTGGCTGAGCACTGCACGGGTGTAGAGGTTGGCTGTTGTGGAACATGCTGCTGGCCTCTGCAGCTGTCTCCATCACACTGAAACCTTTGACTGGGAGAGGAATACCTTAATCTCAGTAATGTAGTTTTGGACAAGGGATACTGGGTAAAGCTCAGGTGTATTTAGAGAAACATATATGTATGCAGGTACAACAGCCCTGCTACTGATATTTTAACATGATTTGTGTATGATCTGCTTGATTAAAAACAGAAAACAGGCAATTTGCTCTATTCAGTTGCATATGGATACTGTTTTTAAACATAAGTGTTCAGGTGCACACAAACTGATCAGGCTTTGGAAAGCCACCAGGTCTCATCCAGACACTTCAACTTGAAAGAGGACCTTTTCAAGCACCTGATAATTTAGATAATGCTAATTGTGTAGTTATATACTATATTAAAAAAGTAACAGTACATGAGCCCTGTGTAAAATGAAGATGCTCTTCAAGGTTATTTTTATCTGTATTTCATTTTTTATGATTTGAGATGTGCTAATGCAATGCTTTTGCACTAAGACCTGTTTTTATGAATTTTCATGCCATGTGCATCATATCCTACACTGTATCTAATAAAGTAATTAATAGATGAGATACCATAAGAGCCCATCCAGTGAATTTAATAAGTTAAATAGTTAAAACATAGAAAATGTGACAACTTGAGCATGGTTCCATATGGTCCTGAGATGCAGAGCATCAACTGAAATCTCTCTTTTTAGTGGTGCACAAGGATTAAGTCAACCAGGTAATTTGTTTCAAGAGTCAACAACACTCCTTGTCAAAAAAAATAAGCCAACAAAGAACACCAACAGAAAACAAACCTGGCTTACAATCTCAAGAGCGAGGAGGTCAGGGATGGCCTCCTGATGAAGATCTGCAATGGCTGATAAGAAGAGAGGGCAATTTTAAAATCAATGCAATATTTTCTGGAGTACTGAAAATCTTTCCTACTTTATTTAAAGGGATGTTTAGTGGGTGTCTACAAATAACAGATCCCTTCCTTACATGCCAGCCCTTCAGAAACAAGGCAAAGATGTGAGACAGCAACCAAAGGTCTCACCATATCAGCACACAGGATGATGGACTGCTCCTCCAAGTGACACTTTCATTATCAGTAAATTTATGTTCCTATTTCAGTCTGTAATAATGACCATTCACAGCAAAAGCATGGTGGCTGTTAATGGACAGGAGTGGGGATAAAAATTCATTAATTAATGTGGAATTGAAGCATTTCCTCCACACACTTTGAGCAGCCAAGTATTTCACAGCAGATCTTGGCACCCGAGTGCAGGTATAATAATTATACACAATTTTCAGTGATTAAAAGGTTGTAAAGTAATTTTAGATACATCTCAAAATTATTTATCTTATAAATGAGGATAGAGTGAATATGAGCTGAATCATAAGTACCACTGTTCAGAGCTGAGCTGAAGAGCTTGCAGGGGGAGATTCCTGCTCCTCAGCAGTGATGTCTCAGTGCACCTCCATGGTGGCTATCAGCTCATCGTTTCTGCTTTTCACCTTTGAAAAGGCAGGTGACTGAATATTATGATTTTCAAATATCTGTACGATCTTTTATGTAACAGTAATTTAGGCAGTGGTGTTGTGGTTCTAACAGTGTGGTGGCCGGACTGATAACCAGCACACAATTGTCTGCTGTTGTGGTGAGGACTGCAATTTACATGGCACTTTGTCATTCTTCTCATCACACTGTGTTTTATTTTACCAGGGGTTCCCTTCCTGCTCCTGTTTTTTACCTTGTCACCTAAGAAAAGTTACCAAACTGAATCAAATGGGCAGCCCAGCTGCCTGCCACTCATGAAACCACTGCCTCCACTGTAACTGAGGGTCAATCTCTCCAGAAAGAAGAGAGGTCCTCTTTGCTTTGCCACCACGACCTAGACAGGGAGCTCCATGGGAAGATGGCAAGGTGTGGTGGGAACACCTATTTGGAAATAATCCTGTGGGTTTAGTCCTTGTGGAACATTTATCTTTCTTCTGGATGTGGAATTTTTATCTTTATTCTTTTATCTCTCTTCAAATATGGGCTTCAAATTTTTCCTTAACCTTTAGAGATAGACAACAAAAATAGGCCTGTCAGAGTCCCTGGGCTCTGATCCAAATAATTTCAGCATGGTACCATAGGCTATGCAAATGCAGAATGGATTCATTTCAGTGTTTAAGTTGAGGAATTTATGGAAAGACTGAATAGTCTCCAGTGGTAACCTGAAAGAAGATGGTATTCTAAACTGATTTGGGAGTTAGGAATGTCCTGTCTGTACCTGGTAGTCCTAAAGTTCAGAAGCAGAGAGTATGTCCAGTCTGCTTTCTCATGAATTCTCACTTACCTTTTGAGTGGAAGAGTGAAACCAAGGGAATTATGAACAAACTCAAGAAGCAAATGGACACTGTAAAGGAGGAAGGGGAAAAATCTTTAATTTGGGGTCAACTGTAAAAAATATCCACTTCTAAAACACATTTTCCTAAACAGGAATATGCAATCTCCCTGAATTTTAAATGCAGACAAAGTTGTTAGTGTCAATTATTCTCCTTGTGACTGATAAAACCAACTAGCTTTGTCCTTTATTTAGCTTAGCATGAATATACAATGAAACCAAGAAAATATATGATATAGAACCAACTGTAACAAGACACTAGGTGTGTTACATCACTTCAATCTTAGGTGTTTTAAACGGAGTGGAAATGTAATATTTTTTTGAAATCTCTCTGGGTGTGATTGAGTTAGTAATAGTACAGAAGTGGTGGGGGTCATAAAGCTGCTGCTCACTTGGTGATCTAGAGCACTTTTTTCTGTCACCTCAGTAGGCTCAGGTCACTTCTGAACCAAACCAGCTGGCAGCCGGATGTGTCAAAAATATAAAATGAGGCTTAAGAAGGAAGGGAACAGCTCCAAATTGTATTGCATCCAGCTAAAAAGCAGTGTTTCTCCCCTAAGACCTGAAGATCACTATGAATAGAAGAGAAGGTTGAATTTGGGGGGCTGTTTTATTGATCTCTCAAAAAATCCACGTATCTTAATGTAAAGCTACTAAGAAAAAACAGACTTTGCAGAAAGCTTCATGATGTGAAGAGGAATGGAGCTCCTGGCCAGAGCTCACGGGAGCATTGTAGGTCTCAGATCTGATAGTAATTTTTATCAAGCATATGTTTCAGTTCTTCCCCCTATTATTTCTATAAATCAGAGACAGAATTATGATAGTTAATGACTAATACCTGCTTATAACATTAGCTGTTTTATTTTAAAGGGTATTTACTTCTCTCTACTTTTTTTTATTTTTTTTTTTTTGGTAGAAAATTTAGAAGACTGAATTCCCTTTATAATAATGTAAAAAAATCCACAAGAAGTGAGATGCAGGATTTACGTACTTGAAAGTGGAAGATAGTTCTTCCACATTGCAAAGATATAAATTAAAGGGCATCTGAGCTCCCCAAAATAATCTGTTCATATCAACAAAGTGAATATTAATGAAAAACAAAATTGAGTTCTTCCTGTGGTTGATTTTCATCGCAGTACCCAGGTAATAAAAATGGCCATAGAAATTGAATCCATCAGTCATTAAAATAACTTTGGCTTCTTCTCTGTAGCAGACAAGCACCAGTGCTGCCTGCACAGGCACAAGGCTGTTACGTGGAGTCTATTTGGACACTTTATACCACGTAATGGAAAGGGAGGCAAAACCATCCAACTTCTGCTGTCCCCATAACATAATCCAATGCTGGTGAGGAAATGTGTTTGTTCCAGAAAGCACATTAGCACAGATCAGTCAACCCTCCCACCCTGGCTGTCTCTGCTCCATGTGCCTGCGCAGTGGGGTTGTGCCCTAGAAGTTAATTGGATCACTTCATCCCTGAGACAAGACCAATCACCACACAAGGACTTAGGCATCTGAAGGAGGATGTAGGCATGTATGTCAAAATGGAGCTCTACAAAGCTCCTGTTCAGCTTGTTGGAAAGGGGGAATATTGCCTGTTTGGCCGTGAGAACATTGTCTGGAGAAATAAGAGGCAATGCTTTCAGATTATTTCAGATACCTGGGATCAGTTCCCATCTATCATCCTTCATGTTTGTGGGTATCTCATTTTGTGCATTTATCACTCATTTTCAGGCCAAGTTCTCTGAGCAGCAAAGTAACTTGTAACTTATATAAAAATTCCCTTTCCCCACTTTACTTTCTGCATCAAAGATAAGAAACAGAAGCAGTGGAGTAAATTTTCCAAAAAGCCTGGTATAATCAAGGTAAAATAGAGATGTCATTTGGAGAGATGTCTCACTCATGCTGCTGTTAAATTCTAGATCACCCGATTACCAAAAGTGCACAAGGCAAATGCACAGCTCGTACCAAATTAGGGGCAATTATTTCAGCAGAGGCTGTGTAATACAGCCCCAGTAGTAACTGGGAATCTTTGTTTCTCCTGCAAGGTTTGGTTGATCTTATCTTTAGCCCAAATCCTGCAAAACATTGAAGTTCTTCAGTAGCAAGAACTTACAGGGGCATTCTTAAAAACACATTTTGTCCCACCTGTGTTTGTAGGTTTCACCTGCTGTAACTGATCACACTGAGCTAAACCCATTGAACCCATTGTTTCCCCTTTTTTGGCTTATTTACATGTAGCAGCATTCTGCTTATGTACAGTGTCACTGCTTTTCCCCTAGTTGTCTTGATCATATGACTGCTTAATTAAGTATGTGCTTAATTTTGTATAACTTACTTATTCAGGAAAGTTTCTCACTTGATTAAAATTAAGCATATGAATGTTGCATATCTGGGGTTCTAATTAGTTTTTTTGGCTGCTTGAGGTTTTTTTTTTTATAAACCATGAAGGAAGCAAATAAAGACAAAGGAAAACTATGTCTTCAAAAGTAGTTTGGGGCTTAGCAATGGCACCTGGCATGGTTTTTACTTCATTGTGATTAACAAATCAAGTCAAAGCTTCTTTTAAGGCTGCTTAAGGATTTAAAAACTCCAGGACAGAATGAAGTAACTGCTTCAAGCTTTGCTTTAAGGATTTAGAGCCCGATGCAAATCCTATTGGAATCAATGGAAATAATTTAAGGGATTTTTCTGGGCTTTGGATCAGGTCCTCATGGCAAACGAGAGCCTTAACCACGTTAAGGAGTTAATGTCCTTAGAGCTGTTCTGGACCCAAAGTGGTTTAAGACCTTATGGTGTGTTTTCAGGTATCATGGTGTAATTCAGAGGAGCTAAACTCTTGCTTTAAATGTGCTGCTCCATGCTGGTAGCCCTTGTAGGACATAGCCTTGAGGACATCTGTCAGGATGCCTCTAACTCATTTATTTGTTTGGACTGAGGTCTGTGTGCAAAGAAGTTTCTGCCCTGCACGTGTCAGAGCCCCATCACACACATCGCCCGTGGCTGAGCAGCTGGGGCCATGATTTTCAGAAGCTTTCATGACCCCTGCTCAGGCAGGTAGTTTGGGAGGATTTGTTAAGGTATGTGTGAAGATGCATACACACACAGTCTGTAGGGAAAAAAAGAAAAAAAAAATCAACAACCTTATAAATAAAAGCAATTCAGTTTTCTAGCTATCTTCACCGTTGTGATGAGCAGCTGCTCCTTTGGGGACAGGAAGGCTGAGGCTTTATGGACTGGACACTGTCACTGGTTTCTGCTGTTGGGACCTTTTCCTCCAGCTGCCATCAGGCTTGAGCGCTGATTTTTGTCAGCAGGTCCTAGTTGAGAAGGCTGGCATTCTTTCGTCTGGTACGGACCAGTGCAGGCAAATTTCAATTCAGACTTTGCTATCCCACCACTGAAAATTTACCACATTCTCCTGTTTTAATCTGTTATCTTTGCAGTCTGCATCTAGTCACAAACTAAATTATGTTTTGTGTTTTCAATGATAGGCACAGAATACCGGAGGACCCTTTTACAGCCTTTGATTACATGCTATTTCTCCCTGCCTGGGTAATTGTTGAGGAGTGAGTCAGAAAGATGTTCTGATTAATTAGAAATGGTATTTTAGGATGCTTCAGTCTGAGAAAGTATGGACTAGAATCCAGATTTCCCACTTATCTGCCTTAAATACTCTGACCCTACCCTGAACTTCACACTTGCTCTATGAGTGTTTGTTTATGCTGGAATTTGCTACAGGAGGCCTTATTAACTGGTGGTCAAGATTTTATTTTTAAATGGATCGTTAACTTGTTACATACTCAAAGAGAGTGCTGATTCCTCTCTGCGTAGGAATCCTTCCCTCCCATCCCTGCACCCTCCCTGTGTGCCCATAATATGAACCTGTTTAGAGACCTTATAGATTTCCTTTCATTCACGAGAAAATAATAAAAAAAATGAAGCATAGGAAAAGCAAACCAGGGAAGTAGCAGCAGTAGAAGTGAAAACACATTCTTTAATCATGGTAATGGAGCAGATGCTTCAATAGCAACAGCAGCAGGTCCAGTAAGTGCTGCATCTTCTTCTTTCATCCCCCTCTAACCAGAGCTGCTAGCAACATGCCATCTTTCCTTCTCAGGATTTTGCTTCCAGTAGCATCTGCTGTGCCTCTTTCTCCTACATGCTGCGACATATGTAGCTGCATCACAAGAAGCAGCCAAGTCATACACTAAGGTAATTTCTATTAATGATTTGTACTTGCTTAGTGGATAAAATCCCTTTTTGTAGCCCTGATTCATCACAGCTGCTTTGTGCTATTAATGTGAGCAGAGGAAGTGCTAGCAGAACAGGTGGATGATTATTGGGTAGCCCGGGACTGACAGCAGAGCATGAGTGCTTGGATTGAGGGAAATCACTTCACTGAGGGCAATAAGATGATAGAGACTTTATGTTTGTTGCAAGAGATGGTGGATACTGGATTTTCACATGAAATTCTTCTCTGCTCTCACTGGCTTTGTTGGAGAATCAATTGATAGAAATTTCCAATCTAATTTCCAGAAAAACTGGTTTGCATATTTTAGGTTATAAAAGAGAAAAGGTCGGGAAGGGAGAAACTCTTATCTGTTGTGGTATTTGTAAACTGTAAGTAAACTGACTCTCAGAGCTGTCCCCGTGTATCCATCACACATTTGCCTCTAGAATTATCCAAACCTTGGCTGTGGCAGAGCCCATGTTTTGTCATCTCCTGAGCTGGTGTATTTCAGTCTGAAGGCTGAAGTCTCAACATTCCCTCTTTTGCTGCCACAAACGGGTGTGTTTGCCCACCTTCTGTTCCATGGATGACAAATGTGGGAACATGGGTGCAGCACTCAGCACCTCCTGGGAGCTCCGTGTTGGTGTCCCTTGGATTCCGGGCAGCTGGATCCCTCCCGGGGAGCTCGCAGGATCCGGCCCACCAAGAACACAGTGTTTGAGCTAATATGCAAATTCTAGGTAGTGCAAACACCAACACAGTCAATTACACACAGCAAAAACATACACAACAGCCAGGAAGCCATATGATAGATATCATGTTGTGACTATGTTGTGGGACTTTCATCTTTATTGGCAAACATTTCAGGCAGCAGTTCAGATTTACATAGAATCACATATGTGCTTAAGAAAGCATTTTATCTCCCCCTTCCTTTACCGAGCTGCAGTTACCAATACCCTGCTACCAGTAAGCAATTAAGATATTTCAGTGCTCTTCAGCTAATCACTCAAAATGTCAGTATCCTTTCCAACCCTCATCTAAATTTCTTCAAGTTTTAAAACCAAGCTGGAAATTTTAGGCAAATTGGAAATTCTGCTTCTTCTTAAGCTGATTTGTCTTTTTTATTTATGATGTTTTGGCTTGCAAGAGCCCAAAGGAAAGTGTGCGGAAAGAAACCTTACTGCATTGAAAGAAGCTTCCCAGAAATAATATTTTTATTTAGAAACTTATGAAAAGAAACAGACTTATTGTCAATAAAATAATTCTGGTGTGATTTTTGTCATGTAAGAGCTTTGCAACTTAGATCATGTTTCTCCAGCTTTTTCTACTTCCTTAGTTATAATACCTTAAAAGTTTATTTATATTAACTTTCAAATAACTTTTCTGGATTTAGATCTAAAGGGGGTTTAGTGGTTATTGAAAGTCATGCTCTTAATGATAGTCTTAAATAGAATGAGTATTATGTACTCTAGTCATAATTTAAGTTCTCTAGCAAAATCATTAATATATTTTATAATATTACTTACACCTCTATACATGATAGACCATCTATTCCGAATATCAGCTAATTTTTCATTTTTCTCTCCATTGTTCAGTTTCCATTTAAAACGATGGAAACATTTATAAGCACTCTTCTAGTTGAGATACTCAGTACCTAAAGAATTTGGAGTATCAGAAATCCTAATGTTGTACAGAGATTTTTTATAAGGAAAGTTTTCCCAAATAGCACATATATCACTTAGAAAACTTCCATAAGATTCTTTCCAAATGAGAGGTATTTAAGTATTTTTACAAAGAGCAATCAAAGCATGTAGCACTTGAATTTGTTACATTAAAGCTCCCTGATTGTGCAATAATAAAAGATGAATGTGGATTTATATTGTATGCAAATTAATTAATCTTTTCATAGCATTGCTCAATAAAAAACCTGGGGTAGAATCACAGTGCTTATCTGCTAGTACTGAAAGGCAAACAACAGAAGACTTCATAAAACATCCATGTGCAGGCATAATATACAATTGTGTACTATGTATACAGCAACTTTTCTCATCTTTAATATAAAATATGTACAGTATGTGTAGTAGCTGCAAAAATTACCCAAGAACTTTAGTCGCAGGGCATGGGTTAGGACTGTCACTGCAGCCCTTCGGGACAACATGCTCTCAAGTGCCTTTTGCAGAGTCCTTGTAGCAGCAGATATTGGGGAGTGCGGGACTATCAGCTTCTGTTTTGTGACGGTATGTCTTGGAGGATGATGAGCCCATTCCTAGTGTGACATTTGGGGCAAATATGTAAGAGATCTCGTCCTAAAAGTTCAAGAGAAAATGATGTCTACCATTACAACCTCTGGAAGTGTGGTGAAAAACACGTTGAGAATAAAGACGACAGGCTGGTGGAAGTGCAAACCTCAGGCACAGAAAGAGTTACCATGCCAAAATGGGCATATTTTAATAGCAAGGATCATTAACAGCAAATGTTCTTAGCAAAATGGTTTGTTGCAAATAGAGGGCGCTGGGGCTCCTCAGGTGTCCTTAAATGTGAATTAGATTGTGTTTGCAAACTTTTTTTCTGGTTCATTGTACTGATCAGAGAGCAGTGGATCCGGAGAGGAACATAGATTTCTGTATATGATTAAGATGTTGTAGCTGAGCGAGTTAGACTGGGGTTAAAACAGAAGCATTTGAATTTACACAATTAAGTGATTCTGGTCAGCAGTCTCTCAGTTCAGTAAGTCACTTAACAGTGTGTTTGAATGTTTGCCTGAATAGCATGCAAGTGTTTATATCCATCAGCCATTGTGTGAATTCAGCCTATATCCCTCAGACCCATTTTCAGACGTGCTACCACATTTCAGGGGCTACCACACTCCAGAGGGTTCCCACCTTCTGCAGAGGTGACTTGCTGGACTGTCTGTTACTGCTGCAACAGAACTGTATACTAATCAGCTATCAATGACTGCCTCTAATGGTGCAAAATATGCAGGAATAAATTTTGCAACAGAAATTGTATGACATGGATTTCTGAGATCGGCAACATAGAACTGTCTGAAAAAGACAGTTTTGTTCTTACCCTGCTTTTTCAAGACCTCTCTCACAAAGGTTTTCCTGCTATGCTCTTCTGCACTGGTTAAAAAAGGAAAAAAATTGGTGCAGATGCAGTTAATTGGTTAAAAGGTGAAGTACAACCAGTCCTGGTGCCCATTTGGGTGTCAGAAATATCCCCTGCTCCTCTAGTTCTATACTGAGAAAAAAGAAAAAAAAAAAAAAAAGCAATATTGAAGTTCAGACATCTCCAAAGCCTTAGCTATTTTTCCTTTCTTGACCAATTCTATTTTGTTTCACCTTATTGATGTCAAAATTGAAGTTGCAATTAATGTCTTTTTCTGAGAATACTTGGAGCTGATGACTCAGAGCTTTGAACTCGGGGGCATTGCTGTTCTTTGGCACTGGGCTGGCTGAACCCCACTCACCTTCCAGCAGCAGAGTGAGAAAGAGGAGTTGGGTGTGTTTATAGCAGGGCTGGCTCATGTCTGACGTGAAAGAAATGAAAGCACACAGGGACTGTTTGCTCTTAGCAATGAACACTTGGCCATGGAGTTAAGGTGATACCCTAACAGGTCAGAAAAAATAATAGAATAACCCAGATTTTTCCCCAGTTAATTACTTTTTGTGACCATCTGTTGAAAGTATTACGGGAAGTTTTCTATAGTGATCTACTTTTATTCTCTTATTTGCTTATTTAAAAGTAGTAAATTCATATTTGTTCACAGAGCACAATGCTTTTTTGTCATAAAATAAATAACTCAGCAAAATATCAGCATTACAAAGTGATATTATTTTTCCTTTGAAGGTTCACTTTACACAGTGTGTCATACCAGAGACAGTGCTGCTTTCAGATGCTGAATATTTTTTTCCTTTCCCCCACGCTTTTCATTCCTTTTTGGCTAAAGGTAATGGAAGTGCATATTGATACCTCTATTAGAGGTAACTTTGTATTTATCTACCAAAGTGTTTACTATTCCAGTGACACCAGAGGACATGGTAGAGGTGTTTACAGTAAGGAGTGGGCTGGAGAAGGTGACCTGCACACCATCCCTCACCAAATGTCAGATCACAGACTTGCAGGCTTGAGTGAGGATTAAATGTGCTGGTTCTTTGCCTTTCCCCTGGGCACTGCTTGGTCATCGGGTCTTGCTAGGAAAAGGCCCAACATGGGCATATGTCCTTCCTATAAAATTCTGCAAAACACACCCACTGAAGGCTGGGCACCAGTGGCAAGCCTCTGGCCTGGTTTGCTGTGGTCTTTTTTAGAGCAGCAAGCCCTGGGGCCTGCAGGACATCAGGGCAGCTCCAGCCCATTTAAATTAATCGCTTGCCAGGAAAATACAGCTTACTGCTGCAAGAGAAATTCACCTGCTGCAAACCCTTCATGTTTGACAGGAAAAGTGTGCTTCTCTTTAGGACTCTAAACAATGGGTTGAGAAGCCTTTATAATTAACAGTTTATTAAAAGATTCTAGATAAAGAGAAAAGCCATTGTCAGAGTGCGCTCCGTGTCCTCGGCCGGCGCCTGGCTACATGTACATCATTTCCTCATACAAATCCTAAACCTGAAAAAAGATCTGTTTAACCCATCCACTCCTTGTGTGACATCCTGTGTGCTTTACTGCACCTGCATTGCTTTAATAGCACTACAAGCAGATCTTTTGTAGTTTTAGTTCTAATTCTGCAAAAAGGTTCATCTGTGGGAGAAGTGGGAGCCTGGCCTGTGTCCTGAGTGCAGAGTAATACCTAGGGAATGTGTGGGTAGTACTGTTTTTTGGAAATAGCAATCAGTTTAATCTTGGTCTCATGAGTGACCTCTAAAGCACTATTGATTGGGAATGTTTTAAAAAATAAGTGAGGTTTTTGTTGTTGTTTGTTTGTTTGTTTTTCTTTTAATTATTTTTCACATTATTTAAAATCCTATTTCATCTCAGTTTGGCAGAGAACTAGATAGAAGGAGATTACACAAGTTTCTGAACTGGTGAAAACTATGTATATAGGGAAACAGAAAACAAACATGCACGTGTGACTCTCAGCAGTGTTTGGGACAGTGGTTCCCATCTAAGATGTACAAAACACAAGTGGTCAGAGAGGCTTCTGCGTGTGGAAAGTCCTCCCATGCTCTCATATCCCTCTGGGGGAGCAATCATAGTCATTCATCCCACAGAACTGGCTTCTGTAGCAAATAAACATATTTACATAGTGAGAGCTGAAGCCACCACATCAAAGACCCAGCTGAGGTCAGGTGCCTGTTCATTTCAGAAAGGTATGGTGGATGCTGTCACTGAGGCTGTGAACACTTTACATCTATAAAACATCAGTTATAAAAGCACAGAGCTTTTATAAAGCTTTCAATTTAAAGGCTAGTAGCAGATCCCTCACTTGCTGATAATCTCCCTCCCCCACGGGCAGGCTCACCCACCTCCTCCTGCAGGTCAGCCAACACCCAGCCAGGCAGGCAGGAACCCTGCTCTGTCTCCAGCTTTGTACACCAAAGCCTCAGCACCACAAAGCTGGGCTCCTCAGGGTCAAGGGTCAAGATTCTTTTTCCTCATCCAAAAAAAAAAAAAAAAAAAAAAATTAACCAATCCACCCTTCTCCCTCCAAAGCCCCACTCAGCGTGAGTGGAGCAACCACCTGAAATAATGCCAAGGTGCCATCAGTAATGCTGATGCACTGTGAATTTTGGAGAAAGATCAAGAAAAAGGAAATTTTGTGGTTGAATGGTCTCAAGTAATATTAAACCTCGAAATATCAAAGCGCTGATGGCCTCATAGAGGTGGAGCAATGCCTGAAAGGTATGACATTCCTATGCATTATTGAGTACTATGCATGTTTGCTCATCCCCTTAAAAGAGTATGAGCCATGCAACACAGAGCATCTGCCACTAGTTGTGAAATTCCTGGAAAAGCAAAGAAAAAAAATGAAAAAAAAGTTTTTCTCTAAATAAAACAAAACATGGGAAGTTGCTTCTTTTTGCTAAGTCACTGCTTTCTGTGGCTTTTTGATCCATTTCTGAAGGGATTGGCAGCTCAGTTGGTAATTAATAGTCTCTGGAAGAACACAGGCCTTTTGGAGTGTTTCGAACAGTCTCTCCGTTTTCACCTCTCCTCAGGATTTCTTTGAAGAACCAAAGTCAAAGATGCATTTTCAAAACATGTCTCAACTCTGTGAGTTGCAGACAGAAAGATCTCGTTGAGTTCCATTGCACAGGGGGTATTTCATGCTGTACAGGGCTCAGACAGGTACAAATGTAACCGAATATCCTTTGGGTTGGAACTATTTTGACTGTTCAGAGCTCAAGACATGTCGGATGCCTCTCATAATACTTTCTGGGTCATTTTTTTTAAAAAAAATTCTTTTTAACAAAAAAGAGGAAAAATTATACAGTATTTGTATATAAATGGAAAATCTTAACTATCATTTCAGAGCACTGAATTACAGTATATTTCAGAAAAGAAAATTCTTTGTTTGCCACATGATTTTCAGTTTAGCAGGGGTATTATATGATCTTATATATTTAAATAAAAGTAGTTAGTTTTGCTTGATACTGTAGTAATTTAGGATTGAATTCTCTAAAGTGGTAGGCACTGGCCTGTCACTGCTCCCTGTGTGCTCTGGGATAAAGTCATTGACTCCAGTGGTGGCAGAGCTGTAATGCTGCAGCTTTTCGGGGACTCTCCAAGACTTGTGTATTCTTAGATTTGGAACATGAATACCCTGGTGGGTATCCAGAATCCACAGAAAGTAACTCCTCAAGCAGATCAGAAATCACTGTAGGTACCACCCAGAGCCGGTGAAATTCCCTTTGGCTCATTTTGCTCTGCTGGAACACACAAATCTCCACAAAATCTGCATCGGCTCTTTAGGGAAGATCCCTGGGAAACAAAGGGGGAGAGGCCTTCTGATGATCAGTGGCATAAGAGACATTTCATTGGTACCTAACAAAGTTGTACCCAAGGTTTTGGAATTTAGCCACAGCAGCGTGCAGTCATCTATTCAGCAAGTGGATATAATCAACCTGGAAATATATCTGTATTTTGCAAATAATTTTGAGTGTTCTGAAAAGACTCATTAGGAACATTCCCATTTATAACCCCCCATCTACGGCACTATGATTTAATTGTACTTGCAGATTTAACTGTACTTGCAAATAATTAAACAAATCCACAAAATGTTTGCATTACATTAATTTACTTCACTTGGCCTCACAATACGAGAACCATAATTACTTACATATTCCCCTTTACTATTTTCTAACCCCTTTTTGTAAATTGTCAGTAAGCATTCTAGAGACAGTTGGATTAAAAAAAAAATACTGAGCATGTGTCTGATTAATATTTTAAGACCAGGAGGATCAAATCTAAAAATGTGGCTTTTTTTTCTGCAAGTTCAAATTAACTGATAAAGCTGCCAGTGTGTATTAACAAGCTCTTTTTTAAACGTTGAATGATATAGGTTTTATCTTTCAAAGTGCATCCATCAATACAGGAACTATAAAAAAAGAGGTCAGGTTTCAGCTCGCACTGGTGGGGTGGCCATGGAACAAGGAGAAGGTGTAAATGTCCCTCCCATGCTGTCCTGGACACTGCTGTGGGGCAGACAACAACCCCAGAGCCAGGCTGGCAGTGATGGATGTAGGATCCCTCCTCTCCTCCAAGCAGCACAGCCCCTCCATGTTAGCCCAGGGCAATTCCCCATGGTAAGAGAGGGGATATCCTGAAGGGCTAGGCAGGAATGGTGATATGGAATCTTCTTAACTGCTTCCTTGAGACTTTTGGTCAGGGTAGGTAATCACATGGATTGTGATTCAGCCTTCTGCAGAGGAACTAGGTGATTTCAGTGTCTGAAGGTGTCATATTTTTTACACATTTTGTTTCAAAAAAGAGAATTTAGTTCCACTTTTCAGTGCAGTGTCTGTCCCCGTGTCCCAGTCGATGTTAATTTGTGCTAATAAAGTCTCCTTGTATCAGCAAAGATTTCCTGCACTTTCCCACATTTCAGCTGCGCCGTGTCTTCCTGCCGCCACAGGGTCCCATGGGAGGCTTGGCAAGAACAGACCCGTATCAGGGGGACGAGCTCCTGATAACATCAGCCCCCTTGCTGTAGGGCCAGTGTTCCACTCGCAGTAACTGGGTGGTTCTTCATTCCCCAAGGCCCAATTCCTCCATGTTATAACACTTTGAGAGGATATCATGTTCCCCTCCAGAGGAAAGTGTGTTTCAGTGAGGGGGGAACCCATTCTTATTATTTCTGCTTCATTGATATAATGGGGCATCATTAATCTTTATAAGGTCTTTGGAGATGGTCATATGGGAAATAGTGCCCAAGTGACAAATATTAAATTAATTAGGACTAGTGGCATTCTGATTAAAAAAAAAAAAAGAAAAAAAATCTACAAATCTACCTGAATTGCCCATGTAGTGACTGTTTTGCTGTTTATTGCTTTTGTGAGTGGCACTGAAGGATCTGTGCAGAGTGAGATCATGTCAGAGAACACAGTGATGATCTGAAAGGTAAAACTATGCTTTGCTGATAAACTTTTACTGCCATCAGTTGAGGAACAGTTCATTCTCTGCACTAAATTCAAAACCATAATCCCTTAGGGAAAAGACTAGTGCATTAAGGACAGTGCATCCATCAAATGTACCACCCAGTCCCCTCAAGCTTTCTCTTTTTGGAATGGCACGATTTATGGGATTTCTGCCACTTAGTACCTTACAAGAAAAGAAATCCCAGTGTTAAGAAAGGATAAAAAGCTGCCAAATTTGGTATATGCCCTACCAGCTTTCCTGGATTTTGACACAACCACGAACTAAGGACTCCAGACAGAGTACTCCTAACTTTCTCCTGGTTAGACCAGTCCTGGAGTCTTTCCCCTGGGAAAAAAAATGACATTTGACATCAGACAGGAATTACCTGGGTGAAGACCCCAATATTTCCTCAGGGTTTTTAGGAGTATCTGTGAGTATCACAGTCACACTGCTAATGGAGGAAGAGATACAAAGGGCAATGGCACTGGTAAATGTCTGCTTGTCATTCAGGTAGTTGGGCTGCTGCAAATATTTTGGGCTCTGGAGGACTGCAGGGCAGTTGCTGAGACCTAAGGAGCCTTCAAAACAGATTTAGGTGTCACCCACAGCAACACTTCTCATTGCAGTGTTACAGGACTTAGAGTACAGCTACAATTATTGAAAGTATAGAGCTGGATTATTTTTTTTTAAAGAAAATAATTTTTGTACTTTCGTGTGTGTGTATGTGTTTGTGTGTCTGAAATTGCATTTCACATATCTTTAGGGAAATCTTTGGTTGTCTAATCAGAATAGAAAAATAAAAGCATGCCTTGAATTTAACTGTATTAGCCAGCATAGTATCAGGCAGTAACGCCTTCATTATAGCAATCTGAATACTTCCTGAATAATTCAGAAGTGCCAAACAGAAGACTTGTTGCTTGGATGTGCTAATGAAAATATCAAGGGAATTAATTAATAGTCAATTATATCAATTTTAGATTTGGACATTGATTATGACGCTAAAAGCAAAATCTACTTTCTTTACTATACATAATTCCTTACTTCTGAATGCTATAGCTCAGTTTAATAGTTCCAGTTAAAAGTGAAAAATAAATAGAAATTCAGAATATTTTTCACTATTTCTCCCTCCTTTTTGAGCATGCTCAACATAAATGAGATAAAAAGCAGGAAGGAACATATATGTACATCTTATAAGTGTTGATGCAGATTTTGCTAGGATTAACTTCTTAATAATATGTATTGTGAAACACATATGTATTGAATTCACAGGAGAATAAAAATGTGACAAGGATGTGTATATTTATATTTTAAAGTTTATTTCTAAACTGGAAAAATAATTATTTGGTATTATTTGATATTTAAATGGACCTCATTTTTAAAGGGAAGTTTTGACTTTTTTTTTTAAACATCCCACAAACAGAAAAAGTTTATCTAGAAGTGTTTTATTAAACTCCACATGTGTTTTTAAAAAAAGGGAAAAAAAATAAAGAAAAAAGAATGAAAACATTTTCTGGTCTTTGGTGCTAAAGGAAAGAATTTCATTGAGATCAGTTTTTGCATGATTTGGCACGAGTTGTCTAGACTGGTTTATGAAAAATGACAGCTAGTAGGAAAGTAATTAAAAATGTATTTTGCTGAAAGCAAAAATATTTTTGGAATCTATAACAACCATCTTTAATTTGCCAACAATTTCCACAATTATTTTATATTAACTGGAGGATTTTGTATTCTAGAAAATATGTATATTGATACCTGAGCATTGATAGCTTTCTGGTTTGATCTTCTTATAAACTCTGCTCTTGTAAGACACTGGCAAGAGCTGAAAAAGCCATCAAATGGTACATTCAAATCTCTGTGGCACCCTTTATGAATTATTATGATTGGCAGTAGATGGGGATAGGACTCTCTTCCACGGATGAGATGTTTCAATATTTTGGCTGCAGCTGAAGGAAGCTTTGCTTTACTTGGAGCTAGTAGAGTGTTTCAGGTTTGAATGCAGTAAAGAAGTGTTCCCATTTAAGCAAAAACAAAATCAAAAAAGCCCAACAATGCAAAAGTCAAATATATGTAAAAAAAAATCATAACATGAAAGCAAAGCCAATCATTATTATATGGGTTCTTGCTGAGTGATGAAGGAGTTGAATTCTTATTAGTGTTGTAGAGCCCTTGGCATATTGCTCAGGAAATTATTGGCAATATCAGAATAATTAGGTAACCTCTGCACTTCACTGAATCACTGCACTGGTGCAACCTAGCAGCCAGCCAAATGCAGCCAAAATCTAAATGTCACTTATTTCAGATAATGTTGAGGTGGGAGCAAGTACAGGGCATGGCTTTGCACTGGGAGGTCAAGGAGTTAGGCTCCAGTATGGAAATGTCTGAGCATCACCCAGTTTTGGGCCCGCTCTTTGGTGGTGTTTTTAATTGAATGCTCACTAACTGCATGGTAAGATTTAGTCTCAAGAGGCCACTATTTACTTTTTCAGGTGACAGTGGGAGAGTGTGGGGCCTTAGGGTGGGCAGGTGAGACAAGGCCTTCCCCTGTGTTCAGCCAAGCCTAGTCCCTTCCAAGAATGGTATAAGTAATTCAATTCAAAGGGTTTATGACATTGGTGAAAATGTGTCATTGTCGTGTTGGGTTTCTGATTCAGTGTTTTAGAGATGAGAAATCAAACCTGAAAGACAGCGGTTAATGCATTATTATTTATTTTAAAGCTGGAGATTAGGTTAAAATATTAATAACAATAAACTGATGGCTGAAAACATCCTTGATAGCCCATTGATCAGTACGTGTCATTCATTGCTCCCTGGTATTCTCGGTGAGCACTTTATTTATCACGCTGTCATTCTCCTATCAAGGATCCATTCCATTCTGGATCAGTGGTTAGCAGTCCAGAGCCGGTTCTCCTACGAAGAAATTCAACTATTGTTTCACCATGACAAGTACCTCTAAAAATTACAACATAAGTAGCGCTGTACATGGTATTTTCTAAGCCATATTCCAGCTCTGAGCAATACTGGAAACGCCGTAAACTTCTATGTTTAGATATAGGGAATTACAGTGAGTGTGCAGCCCTTGGTGCATTAATTCTGTCTCCTTCAGGCATTTTTCCATAGGAAATTTGGATTTGGTTGGGATACCTGCAACAAACACTAACAAAGTGCTTTGAAATTCCTCAGTGCAAAATGTCTCTGTCGGATTGGCCAAGCAGGTGATAACTGCTCACCTGTGCAGGAAAGGTTTTACCCATCCCTCCTTCCACAGGGATGGTGCTGTGCACCACCCTCTGCTGCATGGGGCTGCAGGCACCTGGCTCCCCATTTATGTCAGTAAAGAAAGTGGCTGCGCAGGGTTACTAAAAAAAAAAAAAAGTCTAAATTATGTCTTCCTCTGACAGTTCACACTGACTGTCACAGTCGTGTCTGTTCCTGCCTGCCCTCAGTTAGCCAGCCACCTTTCCCCTGCCATGGTGTGTCCCATCATGTGCCAGTGTCAGAAACAGTCAGCCTCCTCTCCTCTGTGCTTCTGCCTGTCCTGCCTTGTGGGTTTTCATTGCTGCCTTTTCTCAGAGCAGAATTCTCTCCTCAATTGATATGCATAGTCAGACATAGCTAATCCATGCTTATCTTATCCATACATCTAAATATCCCAGAGATTTAAGGAACACCAGTAATCAGTTTTATAAGGGACAGCAGACAACTCCCAAACTTTTTGCAAAGGTTTGGAGCTCTGATAAACTAGTAAATGCAGCTCACAATTTATTTTTGTGTTGGGACCCCAAACTAAGGTGTCAGTGGCCTTTTATCTGCACAGACTTGAAGAGAAAGTCCTGAAATCAGTGAAATTATTGCAGGTTTTCATGCGTTTAACTGGCAGATTGTGTCCTTGATACTCATGCTTTTTCCTGTGGCTTTAACTAAATGTGCATAATAATTTATGCTGTCATTTAAATTTAAAAGAGAGACTTTCTGGGCAGCAGTATTTTGCCTATTAATTCTTATGGAGCACACTTTGAACAGCATTTTACAATGAATAGGTAAGTAATGCAGATCACAGTAAAACAAGCAGTGTATGATGTGTGAAGAACCAACCAAAAAAGTCCCGGGTTTTACATGAGCTGAAGTTTGTGAATGATTTTCCAGCGCAAAGCATATTGTACTAATCCAGTTTTGTGTGAAATGTTCTTAGGATAAGCTCCTATCAAGTGACCCACCGTTTGTGTATGATATACACAGGCAGGATATTAGTTATGGATTACAGACATCTTTGTACAAAGCATTTTGTTAAGTCCTGCCAATTGCCAGACAACGGCTATTGTTCTATATTGGCCTCTCTGGCTAAGCCTGTCTCTGGATTAGTCTGTGCCTCTCTTGGAGTGTCACTTGTGCAGTGCAGGAGCTCAGATGACTACACAGGTGTCCTCAGCAGAGGTGGGGCTGCAGACGTCTCCTCTGTGCACCCAGACGTCTCAGTCACCGACCAGAGGCGCTTGTCACGGCTGGGATTTCTATCTAGCGCCGCAGGCAGTTGAAACACAGTCACTTGGGAGTGGTGGGGTTGCTGTTCATTTTCCAGTGGGGGTGAATCTGCAGCCCAGCAGCCTGTCACAGGTCCAGCAGGAGACCCACCCTGCCTTTCGCCCTCACTGTTGGGCAGTGCAGTTTGGAAACCTGGCACTGGAGGAGAGGCAGATTGGCACCTTTACTCACCCCTTACCCCCAGCTGGGAGAGGACGGGTGCAGAGCGGCGATGTGCTGGTGCCCCTGCAGCTTCTCCTGGGGCTGCTGGGCTCTGGCCATTGCAGAGCCGTAGACAAGAAACAGATGTTGACGAGTGGAGTTTCTCCACCATCCCCAACCTTTGCGTTTCTTCTTTCCCTGCTCCAGCTCCTCCCCGCCTCCCTCTCCTGCCTTATTGGAGTCATTAATGAGGGTGTAAGCCATCCCCTTACTAGACAGGCGTACATTTTGGGCTTGATGACCCTGATCCTCCTCATGCTCAGCCTATCTCCTTTCAATTGTTTCATCAGCGGCGTGACTGCCGGCTCACACCTGACAAGTGACAAGTCTCAGGCTCCTGCTGACTAGATAATCAAAGTCTTGTCAGAGCTGTCAATACCCTGCAGATAGGAGAGGACAAAGAGAGGAAAGGTTTCTACAGAAACCACTGCCTTCAAAAAATACTGTCGATTCTTCTTACAGAAATCACCTGTTTGTTTCAAAACATTATTTATTACTGAAAATACGGTCGGTGAAGAACAAGCATGTAAGCAGAATAATGACAGCGGCTGTTAATGACACAGCCCTCGAAATCTGCCGGCCTTCGTGTTTTGTTGGGAATTGTTTTGAATCCCCGATTAAAGGGAAAATATTAATATTCAGCCATTTCATTCATTTAACCTTCCTGAAGAATTTGAGGGGGATCGTTTAAAGCACAACCATAATTATCATTTGATANTTTTTTTTTTTTTTAAGTAGAGAAGGCACAAGTATGTTCTAGTATAATATAGCAGACCAAGGTTATTTATGATCTCTTCCAATTCTGGCACATTTTCAAATGCAGATTTGATTTAAAATGTTAATTAAAGTGCAGGGCCAATTTTTTCCCTTATTTACAGAACTCTAAATCTGCAATCTACTGAAGTTGATGAATTTCATCTGGGTTTCACTAGCACAAGAAAGTGTCATATTTGACACACAGTTATTTGGATATTCTAACATATTTACAGTCAAAGAATGTGTTAATGTTTTGAGACTTTGGGACAGACAGATGTTCTGAATGTGACGGATTCGAGACATTTTTTTTAAAAAACTTTGCGTATCAAAAAATAAAACCTTTAATTTGAAAGATAGCTATGTCTAGAAAATCAAATGGCATTGCTTTTTGCCGCTGAAACTCCTTTAAAATTATATTGGATATGAAGTTTCTGAAGACCTAGTGACTATTTAATGTGTACCATTTACTTAGCACCAGAAATAAAGTAGTGGGTCTGGCTTGCTGCTAAGAGAAAGACATACAGCATTTCTTGCCTCAGAAAAAGAAGTCTTTAAAGCAGAGTTTTCATCAGCACTTTTCATGTGCTCGCCTTCAGTGCCACTTCCAGATAACTCATGGTATGAAAGAAGCACCACCGTTCAGTCAGTCCCCAAGCCCTGCGTGCAGCACAGTCCTTTTCTCTGCTTTTATGCCTCTTTCTTTTATTAGGAATGGCTTTGTTAGACACAAGCCGTTATCCGTCTGAGCTGTGTTCAGCTGTCAAGCGCCGGCTGCCTTTTGCTGCTCGTGTCAGCAGACAGCAGAAGGTGGCAGGAAGGGCTGGAAGTTAAAGCTCGTCAGGTTCCCGGTGTGCTGCCACCGGGGCTGTGCAGGGTTTGCCGGGGGCATGGCACAGCCCCAGGCAGGGGCACCCCACCAGCAGCTCCCTGCCGGCTCTTGTGCCAGCCCGGGGGATGAGGGGAAGGCAGGTATGGTGCTGATCCCAGGAAAATCCATCCCCAGGGCATTGCCAGCCTGCTGAGTGTCCACGCTGGGGCTGGTTTAAGGAGAGAGGGCTGTGGAGAGACCCTGCAGGTACCGCAGTGGTTGCTGCTGCTCTGCTCCGCTCGCTGTGGAGCCGGTGTTTGTGTCTGAGCACCAGTGCTGGGGATGGCTGGCTGTGGGCCAGTTCCCACTGCTGCGGTGGATGGAGGAGAGCAGCAGGACCCATCCTGGAACCTCAGCTCTGGTGGGCAGCCCTGGTCAGAGGGAGGGGATCAGGAGCTGGGAGGCCCTGGGACACTGTCCCTAACCTTGCTGTGTTGCTCCTACTGGCAGCAGCAGCTGCCGGCAGAGCTCAGAGGAAGCTTTTGGAGAGAAAGTTTGGTGGGGTTTTAATTTTTTTTTTTTTTTCTCCATCAGAAAATGCCGATTCGTCAAAAGCAAAACATTTCACAAAAACATCTGGCTTTCAATGAATCTTCCCAGAGAACCTAGCCTGCTAAGCAGATTTTCATTGTAAATCTGTCTGGTTCCCTGCCAGGTCACCTGCGTGGCTCCGTGGCTGCCTGCCAGCACTGGCGGCTCGAAGGGTAGCCACAGCAGAAAGCCTGCCCCACATCCCAGGCCTCGGCGCTCTGGATTTACATCTGCACTGGAACATCCCAGCCCTGAACACAAGGAGAATTCCCAGACAGACCCTCAGGCTTCCAGCAGGCATAGCCCTGGGCAGCTCTGATGGATTTCCATTCTGTAAAAAGTTCAGGCAAGAGAGAAGGGGGAAGAAAAAAATGGGAGAGGGGGGATTAAATAAAATACTGATCTGGATTTGAATGGAAAATTATTTCAAAAAATGCTCATGCTTTCTGCAGACCACAAATCCCCAAATTCCAGTAGAAATAATCCAGCAAGGCTCTGAGGTAGAAATGTGGGAAGCCCAGCTGTATGCTTCCAGGTTAAGTATGTTTATATATATCATATGGAAACAATCTGAATTTTTGTGACATTTTGTGATATTTATCCACAAAGCAAGTATAAGTTATATCAGTGGACTGAAACATTTATTTCATTAGTGATATTTAAAGTAAATTGAAATTATAATATATGACAGATCTAAAAAAAAATATTTTTTTCTCTATAATTCTCGAACCTGATAAATCCCTTTTAAGTAATCTAATTTTTTTGTTTAGTTAGCATACTATGCATGTCCTGTTAATCCTGATTAAATACATAATTAGGTGTATTTAAAGTACTTAATTTAAAGTATTAGTGCTTATTTAGACAATAGTTTTCTTATTAAGGGTTAGTTTATTTGTTAATCAAATGTCACTTAAAATGTAGAGTGGGTGTGAAAGAGTAATTGTATGATTTACTTGAAAGAAAGCTGTACACAAAGTAGGTGGCAGAGGGTAAACAAGGAACTGTTTGAATGAAGATCACTATTATGTGCATGTTTCTAATTTTATCCATGTGCCTCGAGCGAAGAAATGGAAAGGAAGGGAGAAGATCAAAGGCTGGAGCCTGAGCTGGGTTGGACTGCTCAGCTGTGTACCGGGAATTTTTAATTCCCTTAATTTTTCTGAAGCAAAGTTTTCAGTGTGTAACTGGTGGAAGCCTTTTATTAAAGCTGCTGTATCTAGAGATAAGGCCATGCATTCCCTGCTGGTGAGACGCAGCCACTTTTGTCACTGTGCCCTCCCTAAGTGTGGCTGGAGGGAACGTGGATGAGAGAGCTGGTGCTTAACAGTGCTCAAGTTTGGGCTTCCTGGCTGTGTGACAGGCTGGTCACACTGCCTGCTCTTGGACAGGCATTACTAGGGATGCTTACTAGATAGAAAAGTTTTAAAAGGTCTTTTTCCAGAACGTCTGAAGTTTTGAGGCTGAGCACTGCTCCAGGTTTTGCAAATACTCTCATTTATGTTCTGCTGATTGTTTTCCGGTTTAATCATAAGGTAAAATACTATTTGCATTAAAAATTATACCAGAAGGATTAGATTGTCTGCAACCTTCCTCAATGAAGAGATATTCCTGTTTAATATGGTGTGTCTCTGATGCCTTTGTTTATGGTAATGTGACAAGCAGCCCTTCCCTTGGCATGGTATTGCTACTTTCCCTTTCTTTTCTGCACTTCAGACGCTGAGAAAAGTCTCAGCTGACTGGCAGGAGCAGAAGCTGATGAAGCCTCAGCTCCTCTGAAAGGTGGGAGTCGCAGAGCAGCAAATGGAGCTGCAGTCACATTCCCCAGCCCCACAGGCTGCCTCTGTGCTCTGGGGGATGCTCAGCACTCCTCTCGCTTCCCGGTGGGATGGTGAAGTGAAGAGATGGGTATGTCTCCTGTCACTTGTTAATTAATGGATTCTCTGCATCATCCGAGAGCTAAACAGCCCATTTCCAAATCCAGAATCCTCAAATTGCATTTGCAACACGCTGAGACGTCTCTCTGGCAGCACATGGGGTCCTGACATCCAGGGGGTTTGGGGACTTCTGAAGCTTCCCCCTTCTTCATTTGTCCTGCGTGGAAAAGGCACGGGTAATGAGGGATGTGAGGATGATATGGCACTGATGCACAGAATTATTCAGAGATAAAGTCAGTAATGCATTTTGTCTTTAGGGATTCTCTTTGTGGACTGCTTGGTGATTGTGGAACTCTTACAAAATCAAAATTGGCTAAATTTTTTATTTTCTTCTGGAAGAAGGTTATAACACCATTGAAATTTGATCTATAACATGTACGTTGAATGCTTGCAAATCTGGTAGTTAGATTGTCTAAAACCCTTTTTAACAGTTATTTCAAGGTTATAGCCAGAACTGAGTGGGGCTCCAATAACATTCTGGGGAGGTTTGTACTGGAATCTCTTTCCAAGAAGTATCTGGGCTATCTGCAGGTTGTGTGAAGAATGCCAGGTGCTGCACTGTGCCAGAACATGATAATGGACATGCTCCCAAGGAGGCTGCTGTGGCAGAGGGTTGTTTTTTCTTCCTCTGAGAGAAGATAAGCAATCTTAAAGCTCTGTGTTTTGACATGGAGAAGATATGTATTTTTGTGGAAGTGTCATGACAGTTATATACGAAATGTTACTGGTCTGGAAAGGCAGGCAGGGTAACTCTTGAGGTTGTGCATCAGTGCTGTCTTGTGTTGAGTAGGTTNCGAAATGTTACTGGTCTGGAAAGGAAGGCAGGGTAACTCTTGAGGTCTTGTGTTGAGTAGGTCATTGCCTTCTCTGGGTTGAGAAAAATAGGTATTCTGTAAGTGATATTGCTGGTTTTGTGTGACTGCTTCAGCTCATCTGGGGTGGTACATCCCCTAAATAAATAATTCACTGTTAATTTAGACTCTGTTTTGTTAACCGTTTTCAAAGCTCATTTTACTGAAGAGATGGCCAATTATTAAACAAGTATTTATTTCCCTTTCCCATGTCAAGAATCTTGTCCCGATGCAAAACTAGAGCAAATAGTAGAGCTTGTTCTAGATAATTTTTTCTGGTCTTCTGGTGGTTTCTAATGCATTTCTTCATGTCTTGGGATGCTCCAGCCTCTGTGGCCCACTCCCATTGCAGAAATTCTTCCTGCTGCTTTGAAGTGTTTGCCAGGAACTGTACAGAGATGAAAATTGGGGCAGTACTCACAAAGCTTTTGGCATTGATTGTATTGTAGGCGTTTGTACTGGTGATGCTCAAAAGTTTCTTAATTGTATAAACTCATGTTCCAGGACTGCTTTGCCTAATACTCTCAGGTAGAGTCCATCTTTCATTCACTCTTTGTCTCTTTGGACTGCTTTTATAGGACAGTAGGATGTATTTATCCTTGAAAAATGAGAGTGAATGAAAAATGCTAAGGCTTCAAGTTCTTGAAAGTTTGAGTTAGGTGTTTTTTTTTTTTTTTTAATAATAAAAATTTAAAACTGATATTGTTATGGTAATGTGTTGTTGTTAGTAGTATTAAAAAGGAGGAATGGAGTGAGGGAAGTCCAAAACAAGACTGTCTGGCAAGGGTGAGAACTAGCCTCACCCTGATGGATTTAGGGGCTCCTATTTCTTGCCCTTGTTGCTACCACCAGGATGTAATTCCCTCCTTCCCCCTCCCACCTCTGAGCCCCTGTCCCTAGGGACACTGATGTGAGTACACGAAACATTTCTGTTGTATTACACTGCATTTTTCAATGGAGAAATTTCATTGAAGAGTTCTCATAATCACCTTTTGATTTACACCTTTTATTTTTTAATTTCATTTCTTTACCTATCCCAAAATATTATTTAGGCAGGACTTTGGGTCATGGCTCCTTGCAGAATTCATATTTAATATTTCCTTAATAGAGAATCTAAATTATTTTTGATAATCTATGTAAAGATTATGTATAATACAATTAATTGATATAAGTGGTTTCAATTCTCCTTAATATGACAAATCTCTAGTGTGAAATATTCTTAGTTAATGATCAACATAAAATAGATAGAGTTCATTTTTAATGCAAGTACAAGATTTGAATTAATTTGTAGTTACAGCAGAGTTATTAAACTGTATGATATACACACACATACATCCCTTTCTTTTGTTTTTAAAGCTTTTCACATTGAGCAGATAGGATGATGGGATAGGGAACTTCCGATCTAAATTCTTTTGCTTTTCCAAACTGGACTACTAACAGATATTTATTTAGGGTTTCTCTACAATATACTGATACTTCTTTGTGCTAGTACTCTTATAATTGGCATGAGATAAGGTTTGCGGTGATTCATGTTTCCAGTTTGTCATGATTTAACCCAGACAGGACCTAAACCCCACACGGGTGCTTGCTCACTGCCGTCTTGATGGGATGGATAAGAGAATCAGAGAAAACTTGTGCACTGAGAACAGTTTAATAATTAAAATAAAATAATGATGATGATGATGATGATGATGATGACAATAATACTAAATTATAATGAAGAGGAAAATAAAAAGAGGGAGAGAAATAAAACCCAAGAAAAACAAGCGATGCCGATAAAAAGCACCTGCTCACCACCCGCCAAGGGATGCCCAGCCTGTTCCTAAGCAGTGGACCCCGGCCAGCTTTGCCCCCAGTGTTTCTGGTGAGCATGATGCCCTGTGCTATGGGCTATCCTTTTGGCCAGCTGGGGCCTGCTGTCCTGGCTGCATCCCCTCCCAGCTTTGCATGCCTCCAGCCCCCTTTGCTGGAGCAGCTGAAACATCACCGTGTTGCTATCGTTGTTCTCATCCCAAACCCAAAACACAGCACTCAAACAGCTGCTAGGAAGGAAACAAACTCCTCTGCAGCTGAAACAGGACAGAGTTAACACAGTAAGGAGTGCAGGTATGAGCCACAGGCTCAGATTCCAGCTGCCACACAAGTACTCCTGGCTCTAGGGCAGAGTGCAGCAGGCATGGCAGGTTTGCACAGGCTAATCTACTTTGAGCAGAGTACTAATGCAAGCACAAGAGAGCACACAAGAGTACTGGTAAGGGATTAGCATAAAACTATGTACATTATCATGGTCTCAGTTTCTTAGATTTAATGTGAGTGATGTTCCTTAATATTGCTATTAAATTTATAGCAGTAAGATAAGCATCAAATTTTCCTACAGTTGCATTAAAGATGGGAAAAAATATTGGGAGAAGTGCCAAATGGAATCTGAATGTTGCTTAAAAGACACGTGGGATGGAAAAAGCAAGTTGCAGGGAACATCTGTTTCTGCTGGACCTTGTCACTTTTCTGTCAGTTGTAACACTGAGTTAATCAGATTCCTTTAAAAACTGTTGTTTAAAATGCAGCACAGATCAAAAATAACTATCCAATGTGCTGGAGTCTGTACAAGCTATGGAATAATTTAAAAATGAGGACAGAACTCGTTGTAAATGTATCCCCTTGTATTTTCTCCCAGTACAGTGTATTAGTACGAGCTGGAGGGATTTAAAGTGGTTTTAATCCTCACTCTTCCTTTTGCTCTCACTGCTTTACAGGTCAGTGAGCTGCAACACTTGTGTTGTGCTTAAAAATACATATTTTAAGGTATTGGCTAGATACCAAAATTTTTTCCAAAGAATACAATTGAAAAATTTCTTTACTCTTAAATGCCTTGTTCAGTTAATTTAGATCCCCAAAGTATATTGACATAGAAGTGGAATGCCAGTCTGTGTTACTGCAGAGGCTCTTTGCCTTGGGGGAGCTGTGCCAGGCCCAGAACCAAAGCAGCCCAAGGGTTTGGGCCAGTGTCTTCTACCCTGGGAGTAGAAGTAGTGGAAGTAGTTGATGTCTTGTTGTTTTCTGATAAGTCCCTCTACTATGTACTGAGGGAGGAACAAGAACCTCTATCTTCTCTTGAGAGGACCAACACATATCCTTTACTATAAATTTCCTAAATGTTTTCTGAGAGAAGTATTTTTTTCCTGTCATGATATACTTAAAAAAAACCCAAACAAATATTCCTTAAGGAAAGGAAATATCTCCTTGAAACATTTTCCACAGAACAAATGTGAATTTTTTTTTCTGAAAACTCTCTGATGGACAATGTTAGACCTGTGGTACTATAAAATCTTTTTTAATATAAAGAGAATCATGACAGTAGATTAAGATTGATACTTCTTTTTTTTTTTCTGGGGAACAAATTTCAATGTAGATGTAATAAGAAATTTAATAGTTTGCTGTATCTCTCTTCACACACTTTCAACAAATTATTATCTGTGTTTATTACTGTAATGTTCAAAAGTACAATAAAATATATCTGTTATTATTGATGAAAAGCTAAAGTTAATATCTTAAGAAAGTATTTTGGGAAGTACAGGACCTTTGTGCTGCAGTTGCAATTATGCCAATTAATGCTGTGATATTGTTAAAGCTCACAAGCTGCAAGGCATCATTGTTTGAGTAAGGGACCTTCAAAGAGACTCATCACACTTTGCGTAGTAGTGCTGGTAAATCAGAGGGCAATAGTCTCCCCTTGGAGTCAACACAGACCAAAAGTCCCAGTATGGTGCTGGGAGAGGGCAGTATTGCTGGAAAGACCATGCTTAGATGTCTGTAAGTCATAAATTTGAGGTCATGATTATTTGCAGTTCACACACCTCATTGCATTATTTTTGCAGGACAGGGGTGTGAATCCTGGTGTGCTGGCTAAACTCCAGTTGGAGCAATTATGTTTTATGCCTGAAATTCCCCTGTAGTTCCAGCTCGATATGTTTCCCATCTCGGTTTGTAGTGTTGCTGTGTAGTGTTAAGCAGCTGACATTTTCAACTCTACGAGTTGCTGCACTCTCCATGTGAGTCTCGTGTGTGATCGTAGGCCAGCACTTTTCAAAAGACTCCGAGTGAAACCTTTTGTGCAAGAAAAAGTTGATACAAACGTTGTGGGAGCACTCCAGAAGTTTTGTGTGAGTGTGCTGTATATATATAAGCTGTATAACTCTGTCCTTGCACTCCTCCCTCGTCTCCCATTTGGACCTGTAACCCTTATGGGGCATTCCCAACCACCCAGGAGATGTGGGTGCAGCACAGAGAAAAGCTTGAGCTGCGGGAATCTTGGTGTCAGCTTTTAAGAGACTCCTTTGGGAAAATGCAGTCGCCCAGGAGGAAGCTAGCAGTGCCAAGCACTGCTGAGGTCTCTCCCCACCGTGCCTGGCCAATTGCCCTGGCTGTGCTTTGCACGGGATCCTGCACACCTTCCCAGGGCACTGCCAAGCCTCAGGGTGTGGAGCGCTCAGGAGTGACCCTGGTGCAGACAAAGCTCTGCGCCAGAGTGCCAGCCCATGCCCTTTCCATCAGCTGCAGGAAACCACTGATAGCCAACCCCCATGGCCCAGCCAGGGGTCTGTGTCACAAAATGCATCCCCCAAGGCCCAGCTGGGGGTCAGTGTCAGGACCCAGGGCCCCCATGCACGAAGCTGCAGGGCCAGGTGGGTTCCTGCATGGCAGGGGAGCTCATCACTGCCCTGGAGCAGCTACAGTGGCACACACGCTGCTGTAAATAGGATTGTCTAGGATTGCTCTCTGTTTTCTTTCTTTTTCTTTCCAAAGAAGAGGCCAAGATCAAAAGCCTTTACCCAATCAGGCAGGCTTTAATCAAATGAAGCACTTGAGCACATGCCTTACGTTAAGCACATAAGGATTATTGCTGATTTCCAGGAGATAAACACATGCTGAAGCAGGGACTCGGATCTGGTTCATGGCAACCTCATATCCCCGTGTCTGTCTGTAACACAGGCTGCTCCACCCTTGCTTTAGAGGGAGGTGCACATGCTGCATGATCCAAAATAAGCAGATGAAGGTATTAAACCACAAAAGACTTGTTGCTCTGAGACCAGTTTTAATTAAAACACAGGTAAAATGTAAGCCAATAGAAAGGCTCGGTGTGACTTATGTGGGCTTTGTAATAGGCATTGTATCATGGCATCTAAGCAGACCCTTGTCTCCTCTGAACTTCTGTGATGAGTCAGAATTTGTTTTTTCACTCCTTTCATTTAAATTCGGGAGGCACTTGCAAGGACAATATGCACAGAGGGCTGACACTGTGCACACAGAGAGCAGAAATTCCCCCCTTCCCATCAATGATTAGCTTAAAATTAAATGGTTTTGAGATCTTTTGCTTAACCGGAAGTTAGTGTATATCAGAATATAGTGTTTGGGTAGTATTCTATGATCAATTCTATATTGTATTCTATGATCAAAGGTTGTTGCTGCATGCAAGACAGATTCAGCAAACTATATTCGGGTGAATCCTTGTTTCCACTTCTAAGTTTGTACATTATCTTCCTGGTTGCTTTTCTGTTAATGACACAACCAGACAATGAATCCCAGCTTCTAAAAGCAGAAATAACAAGTCTGGGAGAAGTCATAGGGTTAACATCCTAACTTACAGACTTGGTCTACCTTTAATTGAAGTGGGTGTCCTCAGCAAGTGGCTTCTCCCATTAGAAATTATTTTCTGCCAGAAATCTATATTCTGTCATACCCAATTATGCACCCTACTAATCAACAGAGAACTTGGTAGCACCCCAACATGGAGAAGTCTGCATCTGTTCTAAATCCTGCCCTTCTAAGCAGGATTATTGCCAAGCACTGTGAAGATTGCTTAGCTGGGTACAAAAGATGCTGTACCCTAGCCAAAAGAGGGAAGTATTTCTGATTTTATTTGAATGAGCTTATTTTATTGGGTAGGAAGAAGTAATTGAATTATGTAAAATAAAATAAGGTTCTGTGTTTTTAAGAAAAACATCAGCAAACACTATCTCATAAAAATCTCTTGAAAAAACAGAATGCAAGGGTCTTTGGCAGTTCAAATATCTCAGTTGTTTTTATGCTTCTCTGAAAGTACTACTAGGTGTATTTTTGACTACAGTAGTAGCCTCCTATCAGCTCATTTATCAAACCTGTCAGGTGTTAAAATGTTTAAGCATATGCTTACTGTTAAGCACTCAAGCATTAAAATCCATCCCAACCAACTGCTTAAAGTGTTCTGTGGGACACTTCTGGCTGGTGCCTGGTCCCCATGCCAGGAGCACAGAAGTAAATTGTGATTTTTGAGGTTTTTTTGTGACATCCGCAGTATTTCCATAGTTTATAGGCCATCTTGGAGGCACCAGCTCTATCTCTGAACTGGAGAAGGTTCTGAGGAAGCCCACAAGACACCAGATAGCTTCCTGCATGAAGAAAGATTAAATAGATCAGCACTTTTTGGCTTAGAAAAGAGATGGCCCTGAGAAGATGAGACAGGTGTGCAAAACGGGGAGGTGGGAAGGATTGTTCAAGAGCTAGTGGGTGTTGTGTGAAACAGAGCAGGTTTAAAATTTAACGTCCTAGTAGTAAAAAAACCCTTGTTTTTTTTATTTTTTTTATTTCTACCCGTCATCACGGAATCTCAGCACACAGAACATCGTGGAGGCCAGGAGCACGAGTAATTTGACTAGGAATTCAATAACGTGGAGTGCAATAGTCCACTGATTGCAGCTGCAGGTATGACTGCCACAAATCACCACCTGCAGGCAGCACAAGGACCTGGCTGGTCTGCAGGTGCTCCTCACATGGGCTGTGTCCTGTAGCCAAGCCCTGCTGCCCTTCTGGAGTAACTGCAGTGCAGTTGGTTGTCTTGGGGTGCTTTCGTTTTGTTCTGTTTTGTTGTTTCAAGACCTGGATGATCTTCAAGGCCATTCTGTGGTTCTGTGATTCTATGTTTATTCTTCCAAAAGGTAGGATTGTTTTTCCCCCATGAAAATAGTAAAACAAGGTTCAGTCATCCATTCCTCCTTTCCCATGTGGTCACAGGACAGTGTTGGAGAGGCAGCTACAAGGTGAGGCTGATGGAAACAACTTCTAACAAACCAGCTGAGCTGTTACTGTGCAGCACGTTTGATGAGGGTGCCCATTGTCTCTCCCCACTGCACTGCTGCTAACAGCTCTACTTTGTTTACTGCAGGATGGGAAGGAAGCTTTTGAGTGTTTTTGAAAATGAGATGTGTTTTCCAAAGCAGAGATCCTATAACTGTTGCACCTGCCTGATGTACATTCCTATCCCTGAAGGCGTCCTGTCAGTGTTTGAGCACTCCCTCTGTCCAGGGAGTGTGTGAAAGGTGAATGGTGCAGCTCACGATGGTTTTGGTTAAGCACTGAGACCATGTATAACTCCTTTGTGGTTTTACACTGCTGTTAACAAGCAAGGGGCTCTATGGGCTGGCACTGGGGCTGAGAACAGCTGTCCAGGCACAGGGAAGGGCTCTCCAGACAGAGCTCAGCAGGGGGATGCTACACATGCAGCAGGGCAGCAGGCCTTACCTGTGCCACTGCTATTCTAAGGCCTTGTTCTACTTTTCCCTTTACCATCCTGAAAGGATTAAACCCAACAGAAATATTTCACATCTGAGATGCACTTTCTCATTATCGGAACAATTTGCAAAAAGAAAAAAAAAAAAGTCTCGTTCCTGAGGAATAAAAGGATCCAAGTGAGAAAAAGTAGAAGTATGCCTCTGCTTGCAACAAAGTCCCTTCAATCTGCATTTAAATAAAGGTATTGACTATGTAAAACACAAGGCTGCCCAAGGAAGAACATAAATAGTGTTTGCCAGGCATAGTGTTTGATGTGGGCTTCCACATAAGGTATTGAAGGCACACATCGGTAAATCCTGAACCTGCCAACTCTTTCCTGTGCAGTGTCACTCCAGTCTAGTTAGAGTGTATTTAGAAAGTAGCTAAACACACTTTTGTGGAAATCATTAAATAACACAGCAATTCATACGTTTGCAGCAGACAGCTTCTAATGCACATTATTAACTGAAAATAAAATCTCAGCATTTATCTTATATGTTATTTTATCCTTAAGAAATCAGATGCCCAGTATGACTGAGAATATAATACCCTAAAGTTTAAGACTGGTTTGTAAACACAGTCCCTAGTGTCTGCTATTGATCTTTTGCTATTTTAATGCATTTTTACTGACCGACATGTCCTGTGGTAAAGAATATTGCCTAAATTAGTTATCTGATTGGTTCTTTTGATTAATGATGGGACTGTGCTTCATTACACATGACAACATGATCAGAATAATCACTGCAGCCATAGAAGTTGGGACTGGCATTTTTTATTCCTTCATTTTTAAAGTTCATTTATAAAATTATTTAATGTATACGTCCTAAGTTGTAATTTATTTACATGACACTTTTTTCGATGGGAACTGTTGTACTGTGTCACAAATGGCTAAGAAAACAAGGTAAACTAGATGTACAAATCAATGTCTTCTGGCTCAAGGGGAAAAAAACATAATCAAGATTCAAGAGCTGACCTTGTCCAAAGTCCAACTTGTCACACAACAAACAGTGAAGTGCCCAAGAAATCACTGGGATCAGCAGGATGCATTCGAAGGAATGTTTAAATGATGTTATTCCTTGTTGAAGTTCTTACCAAAACTTCAGAGCTTGTGTGTTGGGGTGGATTCAGCCCAGGACTCCGAGTGCGGGGTGGGCACAATGAAGTGGGGAAATGCCTCCCCCAGCACCTGCTGGGATTCCACCAGAGGCAGCACAGCGTTTGTAGCATCCCCTCCTGGCTGGGGCCATTCCCAGCCACTGCCCTGCAAGCCATACGAGGCTGCAAATGGGTCTGCAGGGCAAAAAGGTTTCTTCATTTAACCCCAGAGCCAATCTGAGCAAACACTGACAACCTGCAATCGTACATCCTTAAATTCTGCAAAATTAAACCGCGCTTTGTGTGGAGACCATGACCAGATGTGCTGCTCAGCATCATCTTATCCCTGTGCTATCTGCCATGGTTTATAGCACCTTCACATGCGTTGAGGTTCTTGATTGCTTTTTAGTAGGTCATTCTAGGATTGATCTGTTTGAATTTATAAGGACATGCATGCCACCTTATGTCATGTTGATGAATGATTCAAAATTTTAAATGGCAATTCAACATTTAATGTTTTGAAAAATGTTTAAATGGTGTCATGCACAGAATAAATGGCAGCTTTCATTTTCTTTCTTCAAAATTCCCTGCCAGCCTGTTTACATGATGTTGACAGACATTTTAGCGTTTGCCAGAGAAATAATGTGAAGGGTTGGATACTTGCCATAAAATGGTTTCCTCTCTACGGCAAGTGTGGAAACAAATGTGTGCATGCACAGTACATACACACACATATATTTTTAACACATTTCCAAACAACAACAAAAAAATAGTTTGTTTGCTATTACAAATACGGAAATGTATCTCCAAGCAGGACTAACTCCAAAAGAGGTAGGAACTCAGAGCTGGCAGGAGCCAGAGCATGACTGACTCCTGACCGTGTCCAGCTCACTGTGTACAAAGCGACACACTGTTTGCAAGGCTCAGGAATGCCCTTGCTGGTCAGCAGCTCAACAACTTGAATTTCAACCCCAAGTTTTGTTAAGTTTTGAGGCAACAACTGAAAAGAGCATTTGTAACCTGGATACTTCCTATGCAGATATACTCATCTTGTAACTCTCCCATTTTTTATTATGCTTTGTCTCACTTGAGGACTTTATTGTACTGGCTCCATATAACACATTATCTGCATATAAAAGTAAACGTCTATCCAGATTTAGGGCCCAATCCTTTACATACAAATGCTCTTCAAATGGATCTCAGCATTACTGCAATAGATTTTCCTTCTGGGATTGCAAGGGGAAGGCTGATTTTTGTTGTGCACAGTAAATCTGAAACTTTAATATGCCAATAATGCCGTTTCCATGGAATAACTATAGATCTAGGGTGTTTCACTGAATCCATTTTAGCTTGTGTTTTGATGGTCATTTTGTGACTAACATTTGATAATTGTGGTGGCATACCAAGTTTTTGTCTCGTGGGAAGGGATTGCTCCTGTGTGAAATATATTTAACCATGGTTAAACACCCTTTGACTCCTCATATAACTGGTTCAAGCTGTATAAAGGCTGTTTGGTGTTACCCTCACATGTAGCTGACTGAAACATTGTTTCTTTTATGAAAAAAATCCTGAATAATGGATTGATACACAGAGTTTATAATTCTTGTAGTCCAGGATTGTTTTGTTACCAGCACATTAGAAATTGTGACCAGTTAATGCAATGTCAGCATTTCAGTGCCTTTCAAATCAGGGCCTATCTCAAAAGCAGTTTCAAACTGTTGAATGGGTCACTGAGTTTTAGTATAAGAGGTATATGAAATATTAGAGGTCATTGAAGGTTTCACACTGTACTTAAAAAGTAAATTTTTAATTGGCAGATGCACAAACGGAAGGATTTTTTTTTTCTCTTGTAATTGATGAATATGTTGTATGTAGAGCATGGACCTTTACTTCCGAAAGGAAGTGATATATTTATAAATTCAGAAGTTCTTGTCTATAAATACTAGTGGATAACTGGTTACCCTAGTCAAATCTCTGTATGTGTTTGTATGTGCTGCTTAAAAGTTTACCAATGGGCACAGTACTTTTAGGAGCTTGTTGTTTGGCAATGCAACTTTTTATGCATTATGGGATTAGAGAATGGGAAATGGATGTTGAAGATGCAAGTTATATGTTAATCTGATTAAATTAATGGAGGATTGCCCAATGCAATCAATTTCTATATTCAATAACTTCGCATTTGTTATGATATTTGCCTATTTTTAATTAAAAATCATAGATATATAGATAGAGATAGATGATAGTTAGATGATAGATAGATAGATAGATAGATAGATAGATAGATAGATAGATAGATAGATAGATAGAGTTTTTGTAATGAATAAGGGCTAGTCCATCAAGGAGAGGTTTGATAGAACTGGAAATGTAACAGTCCCCACTACCTAGGTATGTTAAATGTTGGATGAAGTGTGATAGAGGGGTTTTACTTATATTGCATGTTTTCTTACAAAAAGAAATGCAAAGGCATCTATATTATTTTATCACTTTATTATTTGTTTATTTTCCCTAAAAATAAAATGACTTGATTTAAGTGTGTGATGTTATTTACTTGTATTTTAAAGCCTCGCATAAGATTATACAGCAGATTGGAATGCATACTTATGTCTGTTTCTTTCATTGGACAGCTATGCTAAAGCAAATAAAATCAAACACATACATTCCCTCTCAGTGGTTTACAAACTGTAAGTGATGGGAGGAAAAACCTGCAGCCATTCCACTGAATTCTATTATTGACAACAGTAGAAGTAAAAAAATTAGAAAACAAATCCCTTTTTAAATAGAATGAAGTAAAAGACTTACATTGCTTGGAGGAAATGCTAATTGAAAATACCTTGCTAATGCTAGCTAGTCACAGGAAGGAAACATTAAGTTATTATTTTTAATAATGTTTACAAGTATATCCAGCCATTTCCAGCCAGTGAAAAATGTTAGCCTTGGTAAAATGTGGCAGTGCTACTTTTCACTGGTGATGCTGCTCATCTTCTCTCTGATAGCAATCATTAATTTTATTTTTTAACCCAGTCTTCAAATGAAGACAGATGAGCAGGAGAGTTTTAAATGCAAGCTGCTTATGTTCAGAAAAATGGCTGCGAGATTACAGATCACTGTGCCTGAGCTGAGTCCAGCCACTGTTTGGAGAGGGGGAGAAAAAAACAAACAAGCATTAGGTGAGCAACAAACAGGCAGAGCCCAAGTGTGAGGGTGTGAGAGTGTGTATTGAGGGGTATGTGCCCCCGGCTGCATTTTGGGATGTGAGGGGACCACAGGGAGGGAGAGGTAAAAGAGTCCTGCACAATGGTACAGCAATCCAATTAATTTGCTAATTGCTATGGAGACCCACAGATATGATTCTTGCTAATTGCGCTTGATAATTTTAATGCTACGTTTTAACATCTATTTTTCATTTGTACCAGCAGGATTGTTAGAGACCAGAGTGTGCAATGTATCACATCACTGGTAACATCATCCGGAAGCCTTTTATTTTTCCTTTTAGCATCACCAGTGTTGTCTTTTTAGTCAAGTGTCAAGGAGCACAATGTAGTTTCTACATCTTTTAAGCTGTGATTTTTAGTATCTGACAGCTTTACCTCAGTTATTTCTTACCACAGACACACTGGATTTGTCCTCATGCTCACAGGACTGAAGTTTTTAGACTGGGTCCTGGCCACAGTGAGTGACCTCGTGACTACTTATTCGGGTACACCTTGTCATACTTTTGGAAAGGAAGAAGTGACTTGGGCATTAATAACAACAAGAGGTAGTTAAAAGTCTCCTCATTTAGAGTAGCAGAGAGTTGATTGTGGCTCTGCAGAGCCAGTCCCACGCTGTCAATGCCTCCCCAGCACCCTCCTCTCTGTGTCCCCACGGGTGACCAAGCCCCACCAGCAGGAGCTGGGTGTTCCTGTGTAGCCCATGACAGAACTCCTCTGTCTCATTGAAGGGAGATTCTTAAAATAAAATTCCAAAACTGATTAGATCAAGCCAGAACTTTCCTGTGAAAGGATGGAAGGGTGGATCTGGGACTTTGACTCAGCTCAGGTACAGGAGTTTGGTACCTGCAGTCAGGGAGAGCAGTCCCTGTAGCTCCTCTAACGTGCAATTTTTGATGAGTTCTTCTAAGGAGTTCTGCTGGCTCAGAGTTGAGCAAAGACAGCATCGAACATGCCTCCCCTACACTTCAGGGTTTTCTGCCAGCCCAACTGCTCCTGGGGAGTGACCTTGTCTCTAGGAATTAGGCCTTTCGTTACAGTCCCTTGTAAGGAGTTGAGAGAGGATTAATTGGTTTGCTCACTGCAGTTTCTGGAAGTATCTCACATTTTTCAGTGGAAGATGACTCTGGAAGTACTTTCCTACAGTGAAACAAATCCCTGCCAAAATAAAATGATGAATCCTGAATATTACTGGCAGCATTTCATGCCAATTTTTGAACAGTTCGTTTCTCTCTGCACCTACGTTCGGTGAGTTTAATGCCCAGCTGTCAGTGTTTTCCTCCTGAGCTGACCATCAGTATGGGAAGCACAGGTGCAAGTGTCCTGAGCTCCCCCAGGCCTCATGGGAGGCATGAACTGGACTCAGCAGAAACCCTTCACCCTGTCAGGGCAGATGTGAGTCTGCATCTCAGACTGAGGGTGGCTCCTGGGAGGAAATGCTTAGAGGATGAAGTAACATTTCACAGCAAAGGTGAAATGTACTTAAGACTTTTTTTTTTTTTTTTTTTTCCCTACACTCACAGCACCTGTAACTGGGAGACCACTAAAAAATTCTTCAAGAGAAAATATTTTTTTCAGGAATTACCAGAATAGCCTAATCCTTTTGGAGGGGTATCATACCCATCCACACCTGGCAGAGGGTGAGCAGACACCCTGCTGAGCCAGGTGAGGTTTGGTTGTCTTGATGCTCAAGGTGGGAGATGTTTTGTCCTTGGCAGTGAGGAGGAAAGGGGTTGCTGCCCTTCCTGGGGCCAGCAGCAGCCAGAGGAAGTGTTTTGGTGCTTGTCCTTGAAAGGGTGCAAAACCTGAAAGATGCCTGGCAGCTTGAAGGGTCTGCCTGAAGGGTCTTCATGGGTTAGCAATGGGAGTGAGTCAAATAACCCATGGATATTTAACTCCTGCTCTAACTCTCTCTCCACCCTTAGCTGAAAGGAGGTTGTTTGGTGCAAAACCAGCCCTTGAAAGGTGAAAGCATCTTCTGAATGATGGTAAGTCCTGGGTGGTGGCAGTGGCGGCTCTCTCGCACTTCTCACAAGGTGAATGCAGAGGTAAAGTTGGAGAGTGGTGGGAGGTGTGCTGAGAGCTAACAAAGGCCTTCAAAGTAAGAGTGATGTTAGAGGGTGTCAGGAGGCAGAAGGTGCCAGCTGCCTGACAAAAGAAATATCATTACTCACTATTAAAGAACACTCCAGATGCTTGATATAGTCATGGGTGTTCTTCTGAAAATTTTTTTAGCAAAGCTCCTAGCCTGCCTACAATATTGTTTTCTGGAGTGCAGGCCAAAATCTGTGAGCTTTTGTTCAAGCAAACAGACCATGAATCTCATGAGTAAGAGCCAGTCTTATTGTCTAATGCTGCAGAGTGGTGGTTGCCTCTTCAAAAATACTAAAATCCTCTTCACACTGTCTTATTCCTCTGGGACATCATTACTAACAGGGACAGATTGTGCAGATCCTCTCTCAGCAGTCCAGGGTGGGATGAACATTTGCTCTAGGCACTCTCCAGTGTTTCTGCATCATAGATCTCTCTCCATCTCCACTCTCTTCCATGCCTTTATAATGAGCTAATGGACAACTGTTACTCATGCCTAGAGATGTGTCTGTATCAAGAAAGATGAAAGCATGAAAAAATGAAAAAGTTCATCTGTTAACTTTCATTGGCAGAAATGTTATAGCGGGTTGTACTCAAACTGCAGGACTCTTCCCAGACTTTACAAGTACAGGGGTGATTGAAACAGAATAGGAAAAAAATGGTGTTAAAACAGGACTGCTGAAATTAAACAGGTTGAAAGTTGTCTGGCAGCTCCAAATACAGCAGAGAAGTATAGCCCTAGAGTGCAGCAAATTTAATCTTTGAACAGGTTTATTGTTTTATCAGGTTTTTGTTTAAGAAGGGTTTCATTATATATAACATTGAGATAAATTTTTACATAGCAGATTTATTCAACAGGTTTATCCTTTTAACAGCCCTCATTGTATTTCAGCAGTTGGTGCGTGGGGTCTTATACATCAAGCAAGTTTATTACTTTATCAAGTATGAATTTTAAGAAGTTTTCCTAATAATAGAAGATGTGTGGAGATTTATAGGCGGCACATTGTTCTATTCAGTGTTTGAGCTGTTTTACCTAATGTAAGCTACATCGTAGCTACATGACAATGCTGCTCCAAATGGTGGTAATTGTGCTGTAACTCATACTATCTTCCCACCACTGTAATAGATCTCACTTTGCTGTCCCAGTGTTTTAAAAACCTTTAAAAGTCCAAGTACAACTACCCTGACTAAATTGTCTCTGTAAATTAGAAGAACAAAGTGAGGTGAAAAGCAGTATTGACATTAGTAAGTAAAAGGATTGTGCTGAGCTGTTTTGATAAAAATTCAGTACTTCTGGACTGCAGGAATTACAAATTCTCTGAAAAGGGATGGAGAGCTTGCTCTTGCATCTGTGATAGGGAGCTAGCAATGCTTGGTGTGATCATAAAGTTTTGATCCAAGGGTTTTCTTCCAAAAATATCCATTACTGATAATTCAGCCCGGAAATCGGTTTTGGAAGTTATATCTTCCAGAGGGAATGGCATGAAAATTCAGGCAGCTGTCCCTGATTTGTGGCTCTTGCTAAGGAAAGTAATTAAAGAATACTTGGGGTTTATGGCTTTTTTTAGAATTGTTTTAATCTTTCTGCTTCTTCTTGGAAGGAGAAAAGTAATATTAAAAAAACCCAATCCTTTGAGATGTTAAGTCAGTTCCCTATAAATGTTATTATTATTTTTGTACTTTTACAGCATGCAATTCAAATCGAGCTGTATCTCACTGATTTGTTCTAATGACAAAAGAAAGATCTGTTGCAAATTTCTTTATGTTGTGAAGTAGCAATTAATTTGTAGAGCTGGTTCAGTGTTTGCTGATGAAATGTCTTCTTACCAGAAAATGCTGATTCATCAAAACTAGCCTGTTTATAGATAAAACTTAATTTACATTTATTTCTCTCAGAAATATCGGAGGAAATCTGAAATTTGGTTGAATGGCAACCTATATGTCTGCAGTTTAGGTTAAAAGGATTTTTTTTCCTTTTTCTTTTTTTTTTTTTATTTTTTAAGAAACCTAAAACAATTCAAACAGAAATTAAGTGCTTCAAAAATGAATAGATGGTTTGCTTTGTACTGGGTCATTTTTCTTTCTATTTAACACTTTGAGTCATTAACACATTTGAGAGTTCATGTTTTCATAATGGCTTTGGACAAGACATTTGTGGTACTTCACATTTTTACAGATAAGGAGAGTTTTCCTCCTAGCACTTTGGAAACAAAGGTATAAAAACAGTATTCCACTGCAAAATACATGGAAGATTTATATTATGATACAAATAATATTGCAAATTAATCCTTGCCTCTAACAGGTCCTGTTTTCCTGACACCTTTGCTCGCATGAGGAGTTCTGACCCAAGGAAATCCATTTGTGCTTATGAGATACATCCAGTAATTTATGCTCAATTGGCATGTTTATTCTGAACATATTGTCTTGCTGCTCTCATACTAAAACTTCTGAACAGTGGGATGCTGCCATCTAAAATGTGAAAATTCCTGGACTTGTTTATTTGAGAAGGGAACATTAGCCATGTCCTAGTTTAGACATGGCTATATTTGTACTTATAAAATCCTTCTTGTGAACACAGGAATTAGTACAATGTCATAGCTCTAGCAAAATAGGTGTACTTCTATCCAGTAATCACATAGCTCTTTTCAGTGGTTCTAGTATAAAAGTTGTTACTTTTAAAGACTAATTTGATTGACATCTACTTGATATTCTGTGATGACTTTGACATATAGTATATCTGGTTGACAGGTGCGTTGGGTGTACTCTACAGATATAGATAGACTTTAAAAATGTATTTTCTAGAGGTAATTGTATGGTTTAGATAAAATCTGCAGTTCCTCCCAGTGTAACTGTTATAACTGGCAGCTCTCAGCTCATGAAATATTCTAGTTTAAGACCACTTAAAAAAAGAGACTGACACTTTGGATGAACAGATAAATTCAGTGAGAGTTTTGTCGCTGTCTTTAGTGTGGCCAGGAGCTATGGCAGATCTCCTGCTTCCACGGGACTTGGGTAGACAGGGAATTGGCACTTTACCTTGTTCCTACTTCCCAAACATTGCTGGGCTGTGCCCTGAGCTTTCCTCCTTGCCTTCCCACTGTGTATAGTTGGTCTTTATACCACTCCCAGTGGGACAAAACCACCTTTCATTTATGTTAACTTGATTTCATTGACATCACTGGGTTTTTTTTTCATTTCAAACACTTAAATTGGCGCAATAAATAGGTCAAATTTCTGTCGCATCTTTAGTCAGAGGGTGGGAGGAAGATGTTAAAGGGAGATGTTAAGTATTTCCCTGTTAAGTATTGTTTCTAAATTATGAGGCTCTTGAAGCTAGGAGTTTGCTCTTTGCTATGAACATTTGTTTCATGCTTCAGGAAAGGCCTGGGTACATTCACCTTAAATTGTGGGGTTTTTTGCATGAATGTCGTGCTCTTAATTTAACAGGCAGGCTTGAAGATGACAAGCACTGTCCTCATTTACCAGACTACTGATAATCCAGCTCTGGTGAGTTCCAGTGTGATGTTGATGGTGCCTTTCTGCTTGCATTGTTTCCTACTAATTGGTGTTCTTCCTCTTCCTGAATCATCATAACTACTGGTGTCTTCCTTGAAAGTTTTGATGTGTCTAACGCAGGTGAGGGTCTGGCACGGTGGCTCTGCCACGTGAAGTGTTGTGGTGCAAAGTTACAGCAGCACTGGAACCAGCCAGGCTCTGCCTTTCCTCTGTTCCTGGATAACCTTCCTTCTCCCATACTTCTAAATTGCTCTATGGAGATGATCCATTAAGAATCACAATAAAGCATGAACGTTTGAATAACCTTTGAAATTATTGACAAATTGGCCCCAGTGGACTGCCTAGGAGCCTAATGTTGAAGAAAGATCGATGACAATGCTGCAGAGACAGGATCCAGGCTGCACAAGCAAGGGGAGATGTTATATGATTTTTTGCATGCTGCCACTGGAGCACAAACATAGCAGGAACGATGCAGTCTTTGAGTGGACCTGCTTTTCTTCTCCTGTCCTTGTGGCAGGTTGGCTTCACCAGGTGCCTTCTCACAGCAGGGCCTGGGTTTGTCAGGAACTTTGGAAGAAGAGACAAGCTGAAGCCACCAAGGGCTATAACTCAGTGAGGACTTCACATAAGCTTGAAGCTTATGTTGTGTGGACCTGGGAACTCCAATGCACCTTCTCATCTCTGCAATTTCTCCCACCACGTGATGTGAGTGAAAAATTCACTCCAAATCCTTGTGTGTTCCCTTCTGCCATCACATAGAAGCATCTAGAATCTAAAACATCAATTCAGCCACAAACTAGCCTCAAATTATTTCCAGTTTTCAACTGGGGAAGACGTAGTTTGCTCAGAATCTCAAAAGAAATATGTTTTAAAACCCAAGTTATCACTGTTTCAGTCAAGTTACCTTTCTTCCTACCTTTCTCATGAGGGCTTAGGTCCCTGAGTTTAACCATTTCTATGGGAGTCCTGGCTGTTGGCAGGGGTTGCCACAAGGGCCGTGTTCATGTTTTTGGCTTGCTCTGATTTTTCTGGGCCACCCAGGATGTTTGAAGTCAATATGCACACACTTGAAAGGTAGGTAACAAAGTTAATTTATTAATGTCTGTTACACCCTACTCTATAGGAAAAGTGCTATTTAGCAGAGTTTATTCATAAAGCTTAGATGTTTGGTGGACTAATGCTCCTTTACTCCACTATTTTCTTTTACCAGATAAATGTGTCCCTCCCAGGCCTGTTTGGCACAACAGTGACCTCTAAAGGTTCATTAGATTAATGGTGTCTCCAGAGTTATCTAGCTTTAATTCTTATTTAAAGGTAGATGTGTGGATCTGTATCCGGTATTACCCCCTTCATGCTGAGCACATCTTTAGAAAGGTCAGCTCTTGGTAGGATCTGAAAGCCTGCTCCTTTTCCCTTGTGCTGTATAAAGGCACCTGACCTTTCAGCGATCCTAATTTCTCTTCCCTTCCTCTTCCCTCTACCCTCCCTCCAGCCTAATATCTATTGAAGTGGAAAGGACTTTTTCCCCCCCACACTCATCCCTTTTTTTTTTTTTTCCTCCAAATGTTTTCTAAAATAATGACCAAAACCAGTGACAACACAAGTTAAAATCCAGAGTACCTTGATATTTCACCAGGAACCTCCTCTTTTCAGGGCAATCCCATTGTGCAAAATTTGGAGCTGTTGATATGGTTGTGCTCTGTCTTGTACTGGGGAACCCTATGTTATTTTTAGTAGATGAGTGCATTTAACTGCAAGATATGTATATTTGGGTGGTTTTCACTTTAAAATGTATTTTCCACTAATACCAAGAAACTGGTGTTTGATTGGGCTGGTTAAAGATGGAAAGAAAAAGAAGAAGAAGGAATAAAACTCAGGGGAAGAGGCAAGAGAGGATAATGGGTTAGTGAGGGTTGAAATAAAGCAGAGGAAGCAGAGTGTAAATATGAGCAAAGGGGCAAAGTGAGAAAGGGGACAGTGAAGACCTGGGGGAAATAGAAAAGCCTTGAGTAATTGCAGGATTTTAAGGACAGCTGCAGTGGGCAGGAGGCAAAAGTTGAAGCAAAACCTGTGATCCTACCTAGACACCTTAATTATCACTGCAGCTTTGCAGCTGTGGGTTGTACATGTCTCCTGTTCAATTGACTTGCTGTCCCTTTCCCCAAACCACTTTACCTCTGTTTCTAAAGGGGAAGTTTTCTAGTTTAACAGTTGTATTTTTTTTTTTTTAATTGAAAAGTGACATGGGTTTGGCAAACTTGTTTTCTGTCAGCAAGAAGCTGGTTAGCTCTTTGGTTGGTTTCACTTCCCTGGGAATTATCACTAATTGATTTTAATTTTTTTTCCCCAAATCACTGCACTCCAGGGGCTTGTCTTTCCTGCTAAAATAAGACTAAAACCAACTGCAGTTGAAGGTGGTATCCCTGCCTGGGCTGTTGAGTTCTTAGACTTTTATCACAAACATCTTTGCCCTTTTTGTATGGTCCTGATGGCATTCTTTGCTTGAGAGTTTGTCTCCCAAAAGGTTGGTCTCTCCCACTTATCTTAGCTGGGGATTTCCTGCTTGTTTTTCTATGGATCTGGGTTCATCTGGGATTAATAAAAAAGTCTTTTAATTCAGTTGGCCAACTCCAGCATAGAATGATTGAGAGAAGCACATTATAGATAAAATGATTTTGTTTTGGACCTCACAAGAGCACCCTTTTGCCCAGGTCTGGGACTCAGAACAATGAGATTCTGCTGGAGATTTATCACGTGCCTGGTGACAAGGAGCTGGAAAATTATCCAATATTACTCAAAAAGAGTGCACAATGCATGCAAAGCTGTTCAGAAACAATATTAGCCAGACTCATTATTAAAAACCTTCTAGAATTCAAAGTGTGACCGTAGACAAAAACTTAGCTTGAGGGGATGGGAAGGAAATGAAACACCCTGTGCTTTAAAGAACTCATACGAAAATGTTGTGAAGGAGAACTAGCTCCAGTTTACAGGGAAAAAAGCAACAGCTGAGAGATCTGAGGAAGACAATGCTGTTCCAATTGCTGAGCAAAGCCCGTTGGGGTCTGAGGAGTGGGTTCACCTCCAGAGAGAGGTGGTTCCTCCCCAGAGAGAGGAGCAGACCCCCAGGAGCACCGAGGGCTCCCGGCTGTGGTGGCCAAGTGCAGGGTGGCAACACAAGCGTGTGTGGAGCTGAATGCAGAGGGAGCACAGGTGGCTGGTGAGGCTGGCACAGGGCAGCCTGCAGTGAAGCCGTGGCGGCTCTCCCTGAGGAAGGGCTCGAGGGCTGTCGGGTTTGCCTCTGCTTGATTAGCACTCCCTGTGACCAGGGGCACTTCAGATGTATCTCACTCTGTTTATGTTTTTGGTTCTTATAATGAAAATGAGATCCCTCGTGTAGCCCTCTGCCATTTTGCACGTCAAACTGAAAGTATATATGCTCGTTGTGGGTATTAGTGTCTCAGCTTAATGACAGAAGCCTCGGACAAATAAATCCGTGTGCCATGGAGGATTTTCCTAATGAAACTGAAGTACAATACTGTTTACATAATGTCCTTTAGACTCTATTCAAAACAGCAAATGCTGGACGTCGCCGTTATCCACCGACACCAGCTAATACAGGCAGAAATGAAAATGTAATGCAAAGTGGCAGTTCCTTTTAACTTTTCTCCAAGTCTCTCTGTAGTGGCTCTGAGCATCCCTTCTGAACTTTTCCCCTCCTGGGTACTGGGGTTTTTAATATGTTGGTTTTTTTGTTGGCTTTTTCTTTTTCTCC
>VWZN01012385.1:257240-269740 GCA_013396955.1 Regulus satrapa | reverse complement strand
AAAATCACTCCTTTAAGCCTGAAATACAAAGGAAACAGAAAGTCTCTAGGCTTTTTTAAACTTGTAATATTTGTTTAGTTCTTGAAATCTGTTCTCTGACAGAAGTGAAGGAGGTGACTACCACAGAGGGGGAGGTGACTGCCACAGAGGGGCTTGTAACTGTTATCTGACAGGGGTGGAAGGGGATTTGCAGGAAATGTGAATATTACTTCTCTCAATTGGAATTAAAACAGTGTCTGAGCACTTTATTTGCTTAAAAGTATTCCTTCCTGCTTTTAACATAGACTATTTTTTACCCTTTGTCCTGATATATTTTCTTACATTTTAAGGCTTTTTTCCCCTTTTTTATCCATCACAATGAGACACCTGTGTTTTCTTTGAGACCCAAACAGATGCATATTCATACCATCCATGAACAGTGAGCACCTTTCATTTCCAGTTGTGTAAAAAAAGACTGACAGCAGAGCATCTGTAATGCTGCTGTGGTGGGAGGCAAGCCCTGTGTTCATCCACAGGTTTCCATGAAGGCACAGTGCAGCATGTTCCGATCCATATTGTCAGGAAAGGTCACTGAGATTGTTGCATTTGACTTCTGCCTTTCTGAATATTGAGGGGTAGCAGAACAAACAGTGCTGGAGGCATTAGAAATACATCTTGGGAATTCCACGCTGGAATGTGTGCTCCAGATTGGTCCAGAGACTGTGGCCACATCTTTGGAAGCAGCATCAGGGAGCAGTTGTTGTGTTTCCACATCACTTAGAGTGGCCTTCACCAGGGGTTTGGCACAGTTTTCCTTACCCTGGGGAGAAGGCAAAGGAGGGAGCTGGCTCCCAAGCTCTTGAGGCTTGAATGTGGTGGGAAGATGCAATGAAATGTGAAAGGTGAGTTGAGGGTGAGGGACTGGTGCACTGTGTGCTGTGCTGAATAGCTCCCATTTCCAAAGAGGACACCCAGGAACTGTGGCACTTCACTATATTAGGCCAGTGAAAGTCAGATTTGCTCCTACCTGGGGCATCCCTTGGCCTACCTCTGTGTGGAGTGAGCCTGAAAATTAACGTGTTTATTCTTCCCTGACTTTGTTTTGAACCATCTTGCTGCTCTGTCTTGAGGCCTTTGCCTGCCCGGTGCTGGCCACAGGAGAGCGGATGGTGCAGTTTCTGTGGCTGTGCAGTTATGGGCCGCCGGGCACGGGCTGTCCCCTCCAGCAGCATTCCCAAGGTGACCTCTGCACAGGAAGCCATCACAGACTGGGTTTGGGCAGTAGCCTGATGTGTTAGCTCTGAATTAGGTGGTAAGAAACTGCTTGCTACAATTTCCCAATACAGAGGTCATGCTGACAAGGTGTGACACTCTGGGAGATGCTCCCAAGGATGTGGGTGCCAGAAACTGTCCAAAGAGCTCAGAGAGCTCCTGGGATTATCTTAGCAAGTTGCTGCTGAGAGGTAAATCAGCTACCAGGAGGAGAGCAGATGAGGGGCAATGGTGGGGTTCAGAAAACATGGCACAGTGTGTAGAGATCCTAACATGCCTGGCAGTTCACTTCTGGTACTGCATTTTGTCTAAATATAGGACTCATCTCAAAGCCTCACATGAGAAGTTGCAGATCTAATCAAGGTCAGAAGAACATTAAAAAAAATTGGAACAGGAAAAGGCCATCAGGACCAATGTTTCTGTTCCTTTTTTCCTCCTGTCTTAGCTCTGGATCTTGGCTCTAATTGCCATTTATTTTTTATTGCTCTCACTATACTTCTCATATAATGTTTATATTAATGGGCAGGGGGAGGGGGGAAGTGAAGAAACACCAGGAAATGGAGTGCAATTGGAGTATGTGAGATGTGGCTTTTGTCTTCTTTATCACTGTTTTCTTGTAGTACTTCCAGCTCAGATATTAATTTATCATTGAGAGTGCTGCAGAAGTGTGGTCCCTTGTATTTTATTGAAGGCTTGATCTAAATTCCAGATGGTCACCATGTGATCAAACCAGCCCTGGGCAAATAGGATATTTCTTTGTGTCTATATTTGATTTCTTTGCCAAATTCATACCTATCTAATCTTCTGCCCATGAGCCTGCATTCATTCATTCATTCTTTAAAGAAGTGTGCAACAGCTCCTCCTCCTCGTGGGTTAGAGACAATGAGGGTGATTGCAAGTATTCCCCATATAAATGTGGTTAAAATGTGATGCTGTTGCAGGCAAATAATAGCTTTTCACGTCACAAAAACGTCTAGCTAAAGTTTACAGCAGACAAATAATTCCTCTCCTCAAAGAATGAAGGGTTCTCAGAAAATGTGCTTTTGGAGGGGCGTGGGTGTATTGACATGACGCTGCTGCAAGAAAGTGCTTTGATTTTGGGGATGCGAAATGCTCTGAAATATTACTCAGGAATATCCACAGAGCCCTTCTGCTTGTGGAGTCCCTGCTTTGCTGTAGGAGTTTAATAGATGTGAATGAGAGGCTGTCTCTATCTACCAAGCAGGTTCTTTAAAAAAGAAAGGGCAAATTTCAAATTATAACAAAATATACTTCAGAACACAGAAGTAACAATATAAAAACCTTCTTAATCATGGTATGATTAAAGGATTTTAAAAATCTGCCTTGTAGTCACATTTCCATTTCCTGATAAATTCCATACTTTCTTTCAAATCACTTCTCATCATAATAATACGAACTGTAAAAAATCCTTCCATTTCTGCAGCGTGCTGAAAAAAAAAATAAAAAATGGGGGTGGAAAGGAGAGAATTAAGAAGGCTCCAAGTTTTATCATTCTGTTCATAAAGCAGCACAGCAACCATAACTGCAGCGCAGAAAAGAAACAGATACTGTAACGTCTGAGGTATTCTGTGCCATAAACTCCCATAATAGAAACAGATGGCAAAAACGCGTTGGAAGTAAGGGAAGTACTGTACATGCAGCTCTACCCTAACATATGAAGAGATTCAGGCCTGACACGTAAAGGAATACGTCTGGAGCCCTGCCAGCGCTACTGTGCAGTGCAGCAGTTGGTGCTGGGGATGAGAGCACCCGCGATCTCAGGGTTGGGGCTCCGTGGCAGCTCAGCAGCAGGACTTTTCCCTGCGCTTCCGCGGGTGTGGTGTTCTGTCTGGGACTGCAGAGAAGGATGGGAACCCCTGTGGGGTGTCACTGGGAGCTCCCCCAAAGGGCCCTGGTGCTGTGGCAGCTTGGGCAGGCTGCGTGCCAGGTAGTGCTCTGACGCCTCTTTCTCTCTCTGCCTCATCCTTCTCTCTCTGCCTCTGCTAAGCAGAGATCTTAATATCTAATGTGAGCCAAGCAAAGTTGTGTGGTATCATAGGTGCAGTGAAAATGGCAAAACTATTTTATTCATTCCTGGCACCTCGCTAAGGAAACATCACTCGTTTCATCCGGCAGTGTTTCGCTGGTCCTGCTATGAGTGAAAGGAAATATAATGTGTGCATTGCACTAGAGGGGGAGCTGAAGGTCAGGAGTGAAATATGGCTTTCTGCTGCACTTGGTCTCAGTCTGAATGTTACCTACATTATCATCAGAGCTCACTGTCATAATGGGGAGACCTTGTCACAGAAGGGAGGTCACCTAGAAACAGGAAGAAAAATTGGGGGGGGGGAAATACTAAATAAGATAAACTAAAAAGAAGNGGAGACCTTGTCACAGAAGGGAGGTCACCTAGAAACAGGAAGAAAAATTGGGGGGGAAAATACTAAATAAGATAAACTAAAAAGAAGACCAGTAGGGTACCCAAACTTCCTTTGTGTATTTTTGAGAACAGTAAATTATCTGCAAAAGTCACGCTTGTCCTCCAGCACCTGAAATCCCACTGTTGTGCTGGGCTTGAAGTGCTATTCTCCTAACTTCCTGGAGTTTTGTTATCAGCATCTTTCCAGCAGGGAGTTCAGCTTTGGCTTCTGTGCTTTTGTGATGGGTAGGATTTAAAAATTCCAGTTACATTTCAGGGCAGTCACCTTTAAAATACTCTTGCAAGAGGGATATAAATCAGGGTATTTTCATCAGAAAACAGATCATGATAAAGGAACTTGACTGTTCTCTGTGCCTTAAGTCAGACCCCTGGCTTGGGCACCATGCTGCAGGATGGCCTGAGAGCGTGGCTGGACGTGAGCTCTTCTTCAGCACTATGGGGGAATTCTGCTGCGAAGTTTTCGGAGGTGGGACCTGTACTCCCACTGTGTGGCTGAAATGTCTGCTAATTGCAGGGCAGGAGAGATTTTAAACATCTGTGCAAAGAGCTAAGTGTTGTGTGGGTCCACACTGTTTGCATACCCTCCGGCCACTCAATTAACAGCCTGATCTATGTGCATATCCACTTTCATCTAAAGATGTCAGAGAGCTTTGCAAACATTAATTCATATTAATATGTTGCTAAAACCAAACAAATAAACAAATGTTTCCTTGGTGCTTCCAGGCCTCTCTTCCCCCTGACGTGAGTTAAAACCAGTAATTTCCAAGGCAGTGCTGGTCGCCTGTTTTGACACGGGGGGCACCCAGTGCTGTGTTTTGCTGGCAGCAGAGGTTGGGTCTCCCAAAGACCATGAGCAGCCACCCTGAACTGCAGTTCAGCAAGACACAGAGGTCACCTTCCCCTTTGTGTGCCATGTTAAGGGCTGACGTGGTTTCTGGTGCTGCTGGGATAATCTGGACCAGCAGCTGCTCTTACTGAGAGCAGGAGTTTCTCCAGATTGTGGCAGCAGTGCAAGGGGAAACTCTGGGGGCTGCAGCGGGTGTGAGCACAGCCAGGCCTTGGGGCTGCCACCTTTGAGGCTCAGCCTTGACTCAGGGGTGTGCTGGGCTCTGGGCGCATTGGCCCCACGATGCCTCGGATGGAGAGATGCTGTCTGTCTGTCTGTCTGTCTGCAAATGAGATTAGGTAGCACTGCAAAGCTATTGCAGTAAATCTCCAAAATTCAAATCAATAATCACGTGTTGACTTCTCTCTGGTTTGCAATAAAGCCTTTGGGGACTCACCGGAATTTAAGGTTTAACAGCTAATGTTAGACAAAAAGATGTCACTTTTCGGTCTAGTGGAAGGAAGTCCAGGGAAATAAGCCTAATTTTATCTTTGTCTAAAATTAAAAAAAAATCAAAAACCAAAAAACAAAACCAAAAAACAAACAGCCAGCAAACCCACAAGCAGAACAAACTGAGTCTCAATAGTTAGAGTGATGGTTTGCACAACTCTAAGCCGTTCTGATGTCAGATGTTGTGGTATCACTCACAGGTATTTGGAGATGGGAGTGCAGCTGCATTAGCACAGTCACCAGGAGCTGACTGAAGGGGATCTTTGTGGATATCTCCTTTGGAAATATTTCAGCCACTGAAATACAAAACCAGGTACCAATATGAGCATTGGTTCACATAAAATGCATTCTTTCAGCACAGTTTTTGCTCTGACAGTTTAAGCTTCTTAAATACCATATCTCTTTTTAATGAAGAAATGGCACGCTCATATACAGAAATCACCTATTTACAGCATAGAGCACCTATTGATACATATTGGTCGTTTTAACTGAATTTGGAAGTCTTCATAAAGTGAGAAATACAACGTTTCATTACACAATTAAAGCTAATTATTTTAGAAATACAGTTTAAATGCAAGTTATCTTAAATTTATTGCTTATCTGACTGGAAAGATCTAAGCAAAACCTGAAAATCATAAACTCTTCCAGAACATTATATTTTATGCAGTCCAAAATGTGACACATGGGGTCTTTAATAATTCACTGCTTGTTAACATTAAACAACTGTTAACATGCTCAAATAATTAGTTATGCTTGCTTGACATGTTTGCATCTTTAATAATTGATGCATTTATCTTAATTACTAACAGTATTATGGTCGTAATATGCATCTTTTTTCTATCTTAAAATTTTAACAAAAACTGACTTTTTGCCAAAAATGATTATCCTCTAAGTTTTAATTACTCATTGTAATTAAATTGCAAGCTGCAGTATTTTATTAAAAAATATCTTTCACAAAAAATATTTAATGGAAAAGAGGTGATTTGTTGTTTATGCATCACACTTAGTAAATATTTCATAAGTTTCATATTACCCTTTCAGAGCAGATATAAAAAACATAACATTCTTAATATAAGAGTCAATTTAAAAGCTGCTATGGTAGTCTTCATTTCTCCTCCCAAAGGTTTGCAGAAGTCAGTGAATAAAGGAAGACAAAAAACCAAACAAAAAATGTTTTGGTGATTGCAAATTGGGTGCCCACAGTGACAGGAGCCGAGGTTGAAGATGTTGTGCTGGTGAGCATATCACATGTTCTCCAGTGGATTTAGTCTGACTTGAAATAGAGCTGAGCATTAAAAGTTTTTTCATTCTTCAGTGCTCTTCTGATTCAACTTTCGCTCGCAGGCTGCTAATAACAATAGTGGCAGTAGTTTGACTGTAATCATTTATTTATTGCAATGCTGATAGAGATGGGGGTGAGCTTTGTGTCAGCCAATTTAAAAAGACTGTGTTTTCGAGGCCTTCCCATAGCTAAGACAGGCTGGTTTAGATTAAGATGGTTGTTTCTGGTCCCTAAATGTTGTGGAGGCAATTACCACTCCTGTGGAATGACAAAATGTGTTAATGATGTCAAAGAATTCAGTCACATCCGTGTTCTGGTGTGTGGTTGTGTTCCTTCCCAAATGACACATGAAGATGCTTGAAAAGGCGTCAGCATATTGGCAGGAAAAAGTCCATTTGTGAGACAAAAATGTTGTCCAAAGTTTTAGATTCAAACCCCAAAAAAGCTGTGTGATGCTGTCTCTCAGGGCTACGTTTAGCAAGTGACTAATGAGAGCCCAGCTCGTCTCTGAGGTAGGTGGTTTCTGAGGAGCTAATACTTGAGCTGTGAGCCAAAGTCAGCCAAAACACTGCATTTTTAATGACAGTGTGCCTGGGAATAGATCTAGTATAACATTTTTTTAAAGACGAGTCAGTAGACCTAAGGGCCAGAAATGTCCCGTGTGTCAGACAGTGTGGGCAGGGAAATTGTGGCCAGATCCAGAAGCATCTCCTCCAAGCCATCAACCTAGAAGTATTCTTTCAGCAGGATTTACTCCAGATAAGACCCTTTGCCAGCAAAGCAGCATGAGACTGGGGGGAAGGGGGGGAAACGCGGAACTGAGATGCTGAGCTCGGTGCTCTCTCCTATCTTTTGGGCTTTCCTGCCTGCACTGAATAAAACCCACACGTGTATCCTCAGCTGCCAACAGAGCCTCTGGTGCTTCAGCTTCTGCAACAGTGTCAGGGCTGTGGTGAGATTTGAACGGACGGAGAGAGCTGGATATGCAGCAAGAGCAATATGAAGTTTAGTCCCCAGGAATCACTCAAACCAAACTGCTGGAGTGTCTCACCAGCAGGGCTGTGCTCCCTCCTGCCATGATGTCCAGCACCAGCTGGCACATCCGCTGTGTGCAGGTGGGAATGGCAAAAGCACGGCCAAGGCCCTTCCCACTGCTGCTTCCAGATTCACTGTGTGCCTTTAATCTAGCCTGTCTCTTCTGACAGATTTAGAAGATTCTCACTATTGCAAAGTCCTCATGTCCTTGACATGGTGTTCTTCAAAAAGAGATTTCTAGTCTGATTTTAGAGTTAAATAAAAATTTACACATCACAGATCTATTAATCATTTTTCCCCTTCTGTGGGTGTATCTTCAGATTTCAGTGATTGATTTATGTGGCCAGATGGGTGCATTTGTTTCCTGCTGTCTTTCAGTCCAGCAGAATCCATACATGCTGTGCAGTACAGTGGGCTTGAACTTTCACTTGAAATGTACTACTGTACATAAATCCTGAATACTATTCCTTCTTTGGAACAAATGGGATTCAGATGTGACTCCTTTGGATGTGGCACAAGCTGAGGTTTTCCTCTCAGTTAGTAAAGAAGCCATTCCTTTCAGCTTTAAGAGGGAAACTTCAGTATCGCAGGAGGTGTTCTTCAAGTCCTCCAGGTTTTTACTCCAAGAGCCTTTCCTGTCACCACACAATGTGTGGTGGCTCATTAGCTGTTGCCAGAGCAGCTGACTGTGGGGAGAGCAATCTGTGGTGTACACGAGCATTTATGCTGACATGTGCTAACAGTGTAAAAAGTATTTGCATATTGTCAGGTCAGTGTTCCCACGTCCTGAGCTGTGAGAACAGGGACCATGAGAGGGGTTCTGTGGGAAGAGCCAGAGCTGGAATAGAATTGACCTAATAGTTTGATTCTCAGCAATATTTTAGGCAAGGGTACACGTGGGTGTATGAGGCCGTCCTGGGCTCCAGCAGCTGAACGTAAACCTCGATCCAGATGATGCCAATGCTTGTGATGACAATTCCATTTCTGACAGGGGACAGGAAGTGTCAGGAGCAGCAGGCTCCCAGAGGCCATGTGAAGGCATGCAGGAGAGGGAAATCCAAATGAATGCTCCTACTGAGGGGCCAGCTCCAGAGAATCCACATGTGAGAGAGGTCTCCCAACAGCACAGACAGGAGCTCACCCTCCATTAGGCCAGGAAGTCTCATTATGACATGCAAAGTCACAAGAAATTAGCTTCAGAAGTTTTAGCACTCGGGAAGTGAGTTATTTTGCATGTAAGGTGTGTGTATTTCTGTATGAAATGGAATTTTTTTTTGCTTCTTTATGCGTTTAAATGATAACCTCTTCTGTTTTATAATTCATGGCCACTTTTCCAGCCCTGGTGGTGCATGAGGGAGAGGCCAATAGAGCTGCACTGGTGAAAAGGTTCTGGCCAAGTAACAGCAGGTGTTTGGGTGGGAGCACCACTGTGATGTGACAATGTTCTACACTTTCAATGAAAAAAGGTGCAGTGCAAAATCAGTGTTCTGAGTGCTTGTCTTGCTTCTGATATCCATTTCTCTCAAAATTTTGCCTAACGGGATAGTAATTTTTAGTTTACTCCATTTTTAAGTCTCGCATTGACTGAAACCCTAACCCAGATTTGCTAAAACATAAATAAGGCTGTCCTGGCTGCTGCTGCCAAAGCACGAGTCCCGTTTGCAGGGTGCCTTACTGCAGCATTCAACTGGGAGCAGGAACCTTCATCAGAAACCAGGCAGCAAAGCTGTGAGGTTACCTCTGCTGCTGGGACTGCTCAGCCCTGCTGAGCTGGCACCTTTGGCACTTCATTCCCTTTTTTAAAAATCTGAATATTAGGAGGAGAGTTTGTCTACAGCTGTAACAAACCAAATGATATGTTTCATTCCAGACCCTTGTGACTGGCTTCCTGTGACCAGCAGGAGCTGGCAGGGGGCACTGCATTCCCCAGAGCGTGTTCCCCAAGCTGCTCACTGCTGGACAAGGTTTGGCCAAAATTTGGGCTAATTCCTGTGTTCACCTGATGCTGGTGAAGGAGGGAATGAGCTCCTTATGAGTTTCATGTCGACATGAAAAGCGTGAGTGTAGAGAACAGAGGGTGGCCAAGGGCTGGAAATGATGGGAAGCTGATGTGCAGAGAGGTGAATTTCCAGGAGGGGGCTTTCAGAAAATACTGCCTTCAGAAATACACACGTTTCCCTGAGAACTTTGTGGTTTGCGAAATGTGCATATGAGTTTTACACTATTTTCAGTGTGAAGGTGTTCGTGTTTATGACCCAGAATATTTCAGGTGTGAGCTAAATTCTTTCTGGCTTACTTAGGGTTTTGACATTTGTAAGTCTTTGCTCGCTCTAGGAGTATTTTTAATGGCTTGTATTAATTCAAGGTGTCCCTTTATGAACTTAAAATTAAAACAAAAAACCCCTACCTTTTAATGACATTTCCATTTATTCAGAATTATTATTTAAAATCCTAAATTAACATTCTGCTCTTCGATTCTGACAGAGCCATTATATTTTATACCACAAGAATTTAGTTAATTTTAAATTATTAAACCCCATTGGTTGCATGAAGTGAGCATCTTTAAGCAAGTTTCTGTAGTTCGGGTGCATTCCAAGCAACTATGACTGCAAACTTGATTCAAATTTTTTTGCCAATGTTGCTTTTTATCCTTATATGTAAGAGTTATTATTCTGAGTTTCACTTTCTGGCTTGAGAAATTAAACAGCAGCTGAACACAGGAGCAGCATTATGAGAAGCAACCTGTACTGGGCAATGCAGCTCTTCAAACTGAAGGCAGAGAAAAATCACAGAAAAAACAGTAAGTCTTTTTTTTTTTTCCTGAAAGAAAAATTTAAAAGTTCATTATATAAAATATTCCCATATAGGAAACAAATTTCTTCCAGCAACAATATGTATTTACTTTGCATGTAAAATAATTTTATTTTGATTTTCAAAGATATTTGTTCCTTTCCGTTGTCACTTGGCATGACTTAGGTAAGATTCTGATTTCTTCATGAATTAAGGATGATCATTTCATCAGACATTTAAGTGGGGAAACAATTTCAAAGCCGCGTATCGTACAGGGTGACATCTAGTAGGTGGGAAGGGTTTTGTGTAGGTGGGGTCTAACAATCCTAATTGACTGCAAAGGAGCACAGTGTGGATTAAAATAATGTATGCAAAATGGGTCAGAGTATAATGGAAAGTATGGGCACTTTTCTCTTAAAACTGAAATTACACTTCAAGGGCAGCAATAAGCATCATTTTAAAGCCCTTCAGCTGCTGTGACTTCGGGTGAAATTTCCCTTTCAGGTGAAATTTGCTGCAAGCTATATAGATCTGCTTTAATTATTTTTTGAATCTGCAAACTCTGATCATTTGCATGCATTGCTAATACACTTGTCTCCTGAAACCTGAGCTGCGCAGTTTGGGCTTTACAGATTTATCAAGTGAAACAATTCAACTAATATCACATTAATTTAATTAACTTTAATTTTAAATGACTTGCTGGAGCACCTAGCAAATGTAACATCTCCAAGATATTTTAGCAGATAGCTGTGGCTTTGTTGTATGCTCTTGTCTTCATAGTGAGAAAACATCTTGTTAGCATGAAAGGCCCCTGACTACTTTAGAAGAGAATATTTTGTTTATGCTCTAACGTTTGCCTTGATTGCCTGGCTGTCATTTCGGAGGTGAAAGGAAACAGCAGAAGTGGTGCAGATTGGTGGGGGGCTGATATAATTTAACTCTGCTCTGCTCTGCGACGATCTCGATTTCAATTTCAGGTGGTATTGATAATTTATTGTCTGTTTGGGATATCCACAGGGAGCTGCCTGCAGCCTGGGATTGTGAGTGCATGCCCAGCTCCTGGACTGCAGTGGCTTCAGGAGAGCTGGACCTGCATTTCTGCTGGAAAAAAGCACCAGGCTGCATGCAAGGCTGGTCCCAGAAAAGAGGGCAAATGTGGTACTCATTCTTCCATATCTTTTTTTTTTTTTCCTTTCTTTTTTTTTTAAGATAAGAATAGTCCAAAGAAAATTCAAACTATCTAAAATCAGTCATCAGGTCCTCAGCTGTCCCATTGTTGATTCAAAGTTTAATGTCAACTACTAAATATAGAACAAAAGGTTTTTATATTTATGTGAATATATATCTCTAAAATAAAATATATCACATGGCTAAGGAGGCATTTTGTCCTGTCTGACAGCAAGGTATGCTAAATATCTTCAGAAATATAAATGTAGTCCATTCCATATGTTCAGTTTACAGTTGAAAACTGGAAAAAAATACCAGAGATAAGGCCATAATCCATGTATGGACACAGTCAGGAAGATAAAGGCAGGATGCTCGTATAGGAACAGCAGTTTATTCACATTCACTTTTCTTCATACATATACATTAAATATTAATATCACCGTATGAATATTCATCTCTGCTTAATATTCATTTATACACAGAAGTTTACAGCCGATCCCTTTAACTTTTGGTGCCAAAACCAGTGTTCAAAGGGTTGTGCTGCCATTGTTTCTGCAAAACGTTTACATTTATCTGCTGTAAAAGAGGCTGAGTGGCACCGAAGAGTGTCGTGTTTAGTTTTAAAATGCCACAAATAACAGATTTATAGATTTTTCTAAATACATTATTTTACCTTGACAGCATTAATCATTCATGCTTCCTTCTTTCATTTTTCTACCTGCAATGGATTATTGAAACAGAAAATAACAACGGGAAAGGCTACAAGCAGTATCAAAATGTCAAGTTTGTACTTACAGTTGTATGTGCGTAGACAGGGTCAAGAGCCTCAATTATTTGTATATGTACACAGTGGTACTACATGAAAGGTTATGTCACCTGCAGCTATTTTCTTGCAGATTTAAATAGGACTGATATTCAACTCCACAGTCAGCCACTGACATGGAACATAGAATTGTAAAATACTATGAACTCTCATGTCAGGACCTAAAATATGAACTGGGTGATTGCAAGGTGTAGCTGTGGGCAATCCTGTGTATTGCAGTGTAAGTCCTTTAAATTACTTTGTGTTATCCCTGACCTGTTCTTTTCATTTAAGCATAAGCCAGACCAACATGGAAGTACTTTCCAGGGAGAAGAAAAACCCTTGATATTGCCCATTTTTCTAGTACCATTTGCTTGGGTTTTGAGGGATTTTTTTT
>VWZN01012385.1:225288-257224 GCA_013396955.1 Regulus satrapa | reverse complement strand
GTGGTTGTTTTTTTTTTTTTTTTTTTTTTTTTTTTTTTTTTTTTTTTTTTTTTTTTCTTTCTTGGCTTGTTTTGTTTTGTCTCTTTTGATTCTTTTAAGCTTCATATTTTCACGAATCCACATATGAAAATTTTATGTTAAAAAGGTTATTTTGCATATTATTTTAAAAGTTATTTTCTGTTACTCAGGTATGATAATTTTAAGAAATCCAAGATCATGGCTTGCATGTTAATGAAATGAAAGTCTTATATCAAAACTGGCAGCAGCATTATTTGGAGTGGGATGTGTGGTGGAGCTAATCAGTATATTTCCACGGTGGAGGGAGGAGGAGAGAAGCTAATCAGTAGATTTTTTTTTTTTTTTACTGATGATTTGCTTATTTAAGATATAGTTAAGAAAAAAAAAAAATAAAGAAGAAAACAATAGCATGCAGTTTTCTTGACCAAGCTCCTTGTGGTAATAGTCACTCTTTTGAAAGGTCAGCATGAGACCTCCATCTCAGAAAGTCTTTTTTTTTGAAGAAGATTGATATAAAACTGCTTTATATCTTTAAAGCAATCTACTAAACCAGCAGTAATAATCATATAAATCAATAGCCTTGTACATCACTGATGTATGACAGCATGAGGGACGCAGTTAAAATTGTATGTTCAGCTTTGGCATTGACATTTGTGAATTCTTGAGAGTTACTTACTACTTCCATATCTTTAGCCTTAGAAAAAAAAAAGCTTTACTGAAGGCCTAGCTGTACAACATTTATGTACTGTTAAGCTTGCTTTGATTTAAATTATTTATAGATATTCGTATAATTAGCACTGGGAAGTAACTATCTTAACAGACAAAAACATTTCAAAAAATAAATAAGGAAATTATTAGATATTAACATCAACCTCTCTATCTCTAGTCAGGTAATACAAACCAGATACATATGCTGAATTAATATAATTGTTATTGCAGATTTATTTTGAGATATTCCATACACTCAGTAATTGTGCTAATTCATCTTGTCAGTTTTTACACTTCTGCCACTAGAAAATTCTGTTCATTTTTGTTTTTTATCAGATCTTAAAATACAGATTTCACTGTGTCAAAGTACATTAGAAGTAAATTAAGGCATTAAGTATTGCTGAATAAATATGATTTTTAGAAACTACTACTGAATTCTGTTGCACTTCCAAAAGTTTGATCCCTTCTTTCTGGAAGGATGAAATGGACCATTATTTCCTCTGGAGCAAGGCATTACCATTAAATAATACACCATTAAATAAAACACGCACTCTGTGTAGTTTTTGTTTTCACCATTTTAGACTTTTTTTCTCCCCTGTTATTTAATCTCCAAAGTTATCTCATTCAATTATAGGAGATAATTGATTTCAATAAGTGCTAATTGTTCTGCAAAAATTCTTCCTATACATTCACATCCTTATTTCCACACACAGAAGCATTCATGCTACAGAATTTAATATCAGTTGCAGGGAAATTACTTTGAGCTATCATTGAAACAGCAAGGAAATGAAAATCCTGAGGGCTCCTGCTTGAGAGTATAGCAGGGAAAAGAACAGTTATAAGTGGGGATCACTAATATACAGGTTTAAATGTTAGGACCATAACTGGACATATCTGATGAGTGAAATAGCAAGGCAGGAGAATAGATGGCCAGAGGAAGCACTGGAAGAGGGAGCAGTGGGTGCCCAGAGCTTGTCATCCCAGGGGAAGGGCAGAAAGCTGCCTCTGGCAGAGCTGACTTGGGGCATGTGGGGCCAGGGTGCCAGGGCTGGGGCTCTCCTGCCTGCACTCGGGGCTCCTGCAGCCACAGCTCTGCTGGGCCACCTGCCTGCACACTGCCTACCTGGGGAGAGATTATTGCCGGATATTTTCTCCCCCATGCTTTCTTTCCTTTCCTTCCCCGTTTTCTGCAAGAGCAGGTTTCATGAGTCACGTTAGAAATATTTTAATACCGGGGCACTATTGATTGACCATGAAGAAACCTCCTCGTGATAGTCAGTATGCTCCAAGTAATAATGTAAGTGAATAATGTTTTACAGTCACTTTGCATCAGTCTCTTCTTCCAGGTCCAATCCATCTGTATCCAGTTAGAAAAGACTCCTCCAAGGCAAGTTATTCATGGGTTCTTCCCAATTCCCCTCTTTAGATCCTGTAAACAAATCCAATCACTGGCTGTTTAACATTTTTATTACATAAATTCTAACATGCAGCAGAACATTGCTGGGTACTGCTAATAATGGTGTGCATTTTAGATGTATTCTCTTTTTGTCACAAAACCCCTTAAACCATATTCTAATAACTGTGTATAAGATATAATTGGAAAGAAGCATCGCATTCAACGACCAAAAGAAATATCTCTGTAGTGCTTTTTGTTGTTTCTGTTTTCATCTAAAGTAACCACCAGACATTTCAGTTCCTTCAAGGAAAAACAACCCATGTCTCCTGTGATAACCCAAATGTGCAGACATGCTGATAAATAAGATACATTTACAGTTCTTTTATTACTGTATTCTATGACAAGATCAAATAAACAGCATTTTGTTGAATATTACAACTCACAACAAAGCTCAACTACTGTCCAAAGATGCTGAAAAATTCCAGTATAAATACACTTTATTTTCAGCTGGCTCATGGGTGATTAGGGCATCCCAACACTTTGACAATTTTCATATAATACTATGAAGAATTTGGTGATTTCCCTTCATCTTACTCCTGCTGCCAGCTCAATACATCTTTTTCTAGTAAAAATTATACAAATCTGTGGGTTTTACTTTTCTTATATGCCATAAATCCTCAAGATAGTTCCATATATGTTAACTACAATCTTTCTTCCCCTACCTCCCCTCCCTGGGGTTCAACCAGCAAAACCTCAGATATGTTGCACAGAAGAGGAGCAGAACATAAGGAAACATCACTTTGGTGAGATTTGAGGAATTTCTATTTATAAATACCTACCTGTATTTCTTTCACATAAACAATAGTGAAAGACCAGGAAAAGGTTGGGTCATCAACTGGCATCTGTTTCTCTGCATGAAATGTCCCAAGAGAATAATATTTTCTGAGCAAACATGAGTTACATGATGGACCATAATGTGGAGTTTTCAAATTGTCTTGGCAGCTGTTCACCTGTTGAATAGCTCTGTGACTTTTTGAGGAATTATTTGCTTGATCCTGTCAAGGCAAAAGAAAGAATTTTGATATATACAAAAAGCCATCTATGCTTTTCTCTTCAATAATTTCCCTTCACAATATACTCATTTATGAAGCCTGACTTTACTGATGAGAAGGGACAGGCAGATCTTTGGCCTTAAGAGTTTGTCTCTGCCTTTGTTTTAGAGGACTTTCTTTGGGTTAGATCTCTGTTTTTTCCTGCTTTGCTTATCCTGAAGATATTCCCCCTGCTCCCTGGGCCTCCTGGCAGCCTAGGAGGCTGTTGATTGTGTTGGGAGGAAGGTGTTTCTCACAGCACCCACCCCTGGGTGCTGCCTCCATCCCTCCATGGGGCCCTCTCCAAGGTGGTCACCCTCCAGCTCCCCTCCAAATTGGTGGTGATGGTGGGAGGGTATGCTGGGGCTCTCCAGATATTGGGAAAGAACATTAAAATACGCTTTAAAAGCTTTAAAACTGGAAATCCCAACAAAACTCCTTTTTCTGGTGTCATCTTCTGTTCTGCTTCTTTTTAATTTTACCTTTTTATGAGAGAAGGCTAGCAAAAGAGGATAATACTTTTTTTTTTAGAGTGCCACTGCCTGCCACTTCCCCTGTTTTTCTATTACACATAGGGGTTTATTCTCATTTTAAAATTCTATTTACTCTCCACTTATGCTTCCTTTCTCTCTGAATTTAATTTTAAAGTGCATTGATTATTTGAAGAATAAAATTTCCTTTGTGTGGGTCAGGGTTGTTTTTTTGTTGTTGTTGTTTTTTGTTTTGTTTTGTTTTGTTTTGTTTTGTTCTTTTTGCTTAAAGAGAAGTTCCTTGTAGTCTATCCCACAAAGAAGTTATTGCATGCAAGGAGTAGTTACTAGGTTTTGAAAAACAAATGAATATATGAAAAACACCTCTCAGTTATGAGTGCAATTCCTCAACCAGACTGTCTGTTCTGGGGTTGAGGGCCAACTGTGTTATCAACTCAACCACCCCAACTTCAAAATGCATTCAGAATGCCGAATACATTTTACTCTTTTGTTCTTAAAAAAATTAATCCAGATTAAAACTAAATTAAATGCCAAAGATGGAAGCAAATCTCTAGAGAGAGACTTGCACTTTCAATCCATAGTTTGAAGTTGATCTGTGTGAAGTCCTCAGAGATGATAGAGTCCCAAAAGCTCAAAGATGCCATTGTGCAGGACCTAAGACTGAGATTCTGCAAAGAACTTTTTGAAATGCACCAAAGAGCTTTTCTTCTGTCCCTGAATTGTGTTGTGGGTCCAAACTGGCTCCTAAATTAGGTAGGCACATCTGTTAACTTAAAACATGCAATCTGCACGTGAAAGAGACTAAAAAAATTATATTTCTAATTTTGACAAATAGTTATGTTTTGTTCTCTCTGCCATGAGCTAGGGCACACTATCATTCTTTGTTTCTAGCAAGTAACTGAAGTATTATTAAGATTTTCTTTCCATTTCTTAAAACTCCCCAGGGTCTATAGTTTTCTTTGCAGAAACAGTTGCCATTAAATATGCTGTATGTCAATGCAGCAGTGAGGTGGTTAATTTTGACTGAATATTATGCTATATAACCACTTGGCATTTAACTTGAAAAATGACTTTCTGCTTCACCTGTCAGCAGCCCAGTTCTCATCAAATAAGTGAGTGAGAAAAATTTTTAAATTTCAATTTCCTGATGCTATTAGACACTACTTCTTCCATACTTAAACAGTTTAGCAGTGCATGTACATGTTTTGGTATTCATGCCATGCATCACACTACATGCTATTACAATAGCTTTTTTGTTTAAAGGGTAAAGAGATGCATGGATCTTTATCTTGGGGTTAGGAAAATGTATTGCAGGAACATGGCCAATCAGGTTTCTGAATAACTTTGTAACATAGTACCATAACCCTGGTGCAGTGCAAGGAATTTAAAATACGAGGTGTTCAGAGTCCACAGAAAGAAAGCGTTCTAGATGGAGACACCAGCACAGCAATCCTGCACTGCACTTTCTCAGAAAACCAGTGCCTCATGGAGTATTCATCTCTTTTATTCTTTTAGCTGCCAGACAGATAATTCTGATAAATCATGCAAATTTTTTTTTTTTTTCAATTTCAGTATGTTTCAGAGATTTAAACCATTGTAATTTAACATTAGCGGTAGATTTCCTTTGTTTCTATTTCAAATACAAGACCGGTTTTCACTGATGGCTAATACATCCCCAAACAGAAAGTACACTGCATTGAGAGAGGAAAAGCATTTAGAGAAGGAATCAAATTAGATTTCCCCATTGCATTTTCATTTCTTATGCTTCTTCATACAGTTTTCACTTTACAACTTCCATGACTGGAGACATTTTACTCAGGTGGAAAAATGCATCCTCTCTGCTGTATTTCCCTTTAATTTTTGCATTAGTTTTTTATATCTATAGTTATAAAATAACAAACATCAAACATCCTGTGAAATAATAAATATGAACAGGTATCCTTATTTGTTTATTAATTTAGTTAGTCTTGGTAATTGAGTCAGCCCAGTGGGTTACAGAACAAAGTGGGCAGTTTGGTTCAGCAGCATTTGCTGTCTTTAAAATAGAAATATAGCATACAGTACCAACTCAGAGATCCACTGGTAGAAAATACATACTGGTATTTTAAGGCATTCTTACAGTAAAAAGAAAAAAAAAGAAAGAAAAAAGGAAAAAAAGTAGCAGTGTCAGGGTACATTTTACTACTTTTTAAGAAGTTCCAAGTTATGGAATAATCTGTCTAGTATTTTCATTTTATTGTAGTGTAACTTTGCTAAAATAAAGAAAGGTTCATCAGCATGAACATAAAGCCCAATCATGAATGAGGCCCAACATTAAAAGAACTGCAGAACTGCCAGGTGTTTTTTTAAGTACCTCTATTCCTGGTAACACTCTTCAGGGGCTGCAGTCTTTCCAAAAATGTGTGTTTTCCCAGCTTGCAGCTGATCTCCTGAAGCTGTGGAGGAGAGCAGCCCCAGCACGTGACTCTGCTTGGAACACCACAGGAATCTTCTGCAATGCTGCAAGTCTGTAGGCACAAAACCACATCTAGGAGGGAGCACAGTCTCCTGAACTTTTGATATAAATTTGTGAGAAGGTAAGGTTGTGTGAGGATATTAAATATACCTTGTACCATGTGGAAATAAGTATGGTGGTTTAGTGACAGGGACAATAGGATTGTCCCCATCTAATCCATGCCCTTAGGATTGATTACAGTTATGCTTTCAAATTTACAGGAATTATTATTTAATGAAACAGCAGTAGACACTTCTAACCTGTGGGTAAATTAATATTCTGCTTGCAGTGTTGACTTTATTCATTGCCCTGGATTTCCTCTGTGGTCACCAGGCAGGCTTTGCCTTCTCCATCCCTGGCACCAGGGTGGAGTAAAAGATGTCCCCTGATCTAGGGGGCTGATTTTCTCCCACAGAAATGTCTGCTCTGCTTTCCTAGGCTGAGAAATGTGGAAACTCATCAGTAAGTGTGGCATTCCCTGTGTAAAGAAGAAATTAGATGTTTTATTTTTGACATACAGATATACAGACATTTAGAACTATGTTCTATGGGGTCTGCACATGAGCACAGTAAGGTTCTTGCAGGACTCCACATCCTATGGACATTTACTTCTGCTGAAGTCTGTGATCAAGAATTGCATCCTTGTGATGGTTTGTGCTCCTAAATCCTCAAGGGAAGAGTACAAGCTCTACAAAGAGCCTCTTCAGAAGATTGTTTGCATTAAATCAGTGAGTGGGTTGAAAACTGCGTCTTTCAGGGTCAGCTGGATGCTCCAAGGTTGTGTAGAAGTACTGGGATTGTGAGGCCATGGATGGTGGCCTGTGGCCCCTGCAGAGGTGGAGGGTCTGTGACAGCTGGGCATTGCTCCTTTCCCAAGAGCTTACAGGAGGACATTTGGAAGTGACCAAAAAGGGGAGATCAAAAGCAAGAAGGAGAGATGTATTGGCTGTCTCAAACTCAGTCCCAGGGACTGGTACAGCCAGAACAGTGAGAGCAAAAACTTGAGGCAGCAAGGTGCAAAAATTATTGAGCTATGCCAGGTGGAATCTCTGGCCACAGAAAATGTCAGCGAGGTGTTGCACCCATGCCAAGCAGCTCTTCTGGGAGGTGTCTTCATTAGCACTGGCTTTCCAGTGCTCAAGGCACACACATGGACACTTCCCTTCCTTCCCAGGGACTGTGGAGCTCACCAAAATGACATTGGTGTGCCAACATGTCCTGCAGAGGCCTGTGGAGGGATGGTAATGGCTGTAAGACTTGTCAAAGTCTAATTAGCTACTCACAGAAGAGAGATTTCAATATTTTTTGGCCGAATCATTTTTGTTTGGAAAAATCCCAAACCCCTGTTTCCTGGGAGCTTGCCTTCACTGTAAAATCCACAAAGGGCTGCTCCATGGGATGACAGATTTTATTTTTAATTTTTTTTTTCAATAATATTCTGGTTTACAACAGGATTTTTTTTTTTTCCCAAGGTTAAATAAATGATAATTAGAGTTGAGTGTGTTCTAACCCAATGGGTTGTATGGGATGTTTCCTCACTGGCCTCCTTTATGGCAGCACCAGGGGGAGTGAGCTCATATATCACTGCAGAAAGCTTACAAGTCCCCTCAAAGCATTATGAAAATTGCTGTGCACAGCTATTTTGTTTCTGAAAGACAAATTCTGTGCAAAAGGTAAGAGACAACACGTGAACAGACGTGGTGCAGCTGTGGCAGCACAGTCTGTGCGTCAGCTCCTGTACACTTGGTGAGGGCATCAGGAGAGTGCCAGCCCACCCTGTCTCCTCCTGCCCTTCAGCCACAGAGAAAGAAATTCAGAGAAATGCACAAATGCCCCTCTGCAAAATCCCAGGCAGTTGAGGCTTGTACTCAGATTCATTAGTCCCACCTGTTTGGTTTCTTTGCCACCACAGGAGTAGCGCTTTCCACCCCAGCTCCTGTTGATGGCTGAAGCCCCAGAGGCTCCTTGGGTGAATGAGACCCGAACACCTCCCCACACACACACACACCTGCTGTGTGTGGGGTGGGCTTTTATGAGAACCTGGGACAAGCCTGCCCTGCAGGGCTCAGGGTCAAAATCTAGGTGGTCTGGCTTCACAGACTTTCAGCTGTAAGGAAAAATGGTTACAAGTGCTATGATTCCCTCTCGGGGCAATAACGTAGGGAGAAAGAGCATATCTCCTAATTCTGTTGTCATCAATTAACATCTCATCCTCCACAAATTTCTTTAATCATTGGAGGGTATTTGCAAATATTTAAAAATGCTTTCTCTTCCTTCAGGAATTTTTATATTGGGTTTTTATAGAAGGTTTATAATAGAGGAAATAACAGTTTGGATGAAATTCTGGGAATTCTTCTGTAGTGTGCTTCTGCATGATAATCATTATGAGATTGCTTCCCCACTGCTTGCTTAATGCAGCTGTCCAAGTTTTGTATTTACTGGGAATCCAATTTGTTTTAAGAAATTAACAAAACAAATACTTAAGTACTGTGCTGAACCTATCGTAAAGTTTTTATTCATTTTGGTGAGAAGCAAAAAAGCGTTATAGTTCTTATGGAACAACATTTGAGGCCACATTTATGAAATTGAATCCCTACCAAAATAATTTGCTCATGTTAATACAGATGTCATATGGCATCGAAACAATTATTCTGTTGGTTTTGTCTCCAAATTGTGTTGAACTTTGCTGCGGCAGTGGGCAAATATCTGCTCAGAGAGTCAGGCTGGCTGCTTAGCTAAAGCAACAACTCCCTGATGTGCAGAGATGCTGCTGGGACTGTGGAGTCCTCACACCCAGTGGCAATATTTCTGATCCTCAGCAGAAGGAGTGCCCTGGCACTTGCAGACAGGGCTGCCAAGTCAGATTGTCCCTCCTGGAACCCAGGAGGGGAGATCATGAGATCATTTCTGTGCTCTTCACTGTTACTCCCTGTGATCTTGGTCATTGTGGCATCACTCTGAACGTCCTTTGTTTAAAAGCACCGAGGAGCAAACCAGGTCTTTCTGGTGACAGGAGCACTGTGGATCTCTCACTGGGCTTTCCAGCTCATTTCTCTCCCCGTGTGTCCTCTGGAAAACTTCCTCCAGCCCAGTGGTGACTATAACTCTGCAGCAGGTCCTGGCAGCTTGCTGTGCTGGGAGTCAGTGCAATCCCCCCGTCAGCCCCAGGAACAGCTGCACCAGGGTCTGCCTCTGCTCTCTTCCTCCCTCCTCTCAAAATTGGGCAGATTTGGCTCTCTTTGCCCACGTGCACTTGTAGAATCAGTTTCTCCCCAGGACAGTCTGTTTCTTGCTACCAAATTCTGCGCTCTCTCAGCAGGATAACCAGAATGTTGAGCAGCCCCTGTTTTTCCCAGATATCTGCTGGCATTTTTAAAATAAGCATGTGTATTTGTGCTCCTAACAGGGCAGGTAAAGAGTATCTGAGAAGATCATAGATTGTTATGATTGTTTCTTTTTTTAAAAAGAGAAAATACTTGCTGATTGCAAAAAAAAAAAGCAGAGTTGAAAGGTAATACCTCATACCAACCTTTTTTTTAGGGAGACAGAAAGTCCTGGATCTTGCAGACCTCCAAGCTCTTGGATGAGCTTGGTGCCAATCTACTAACCCAGTAGGTGATATTTGTCTGTGCTTGGCAGCCCATGTTTTTTATTTCACTTTTATAGTTGTCTTTTTTTTTTTTTTTTAAATAAAAAAGTCAACACCCTAAGTTCTAGATCTCACCTAGTGCATGCTCTTAAACTCTGTATACTTCCTGTGCATATCTCTGTGCTTGATCCACCAACCAGAGCAGTGGTCATCCACCGAGCATTGGTTTTGTGAGGGTGAAGAACAAGCTGTGAGGCTGCAATGAACTACAGGCCCTCCAGAAGAAACCTTTCATTCTACCCAAACGTCTCCCAGACAGTCACCAGTCTGTGGCTTCAGAACGTGACCCCAGTGCCAGGGAAAGGAGCAGGGCCCTGATCACAGCCCCCAGTCAGTGCAGGGAGAGCCCAGCGTGGGGCACGGGCTGGGGACATCTGTACTGGCAGCAGGGGATGTTTCCTTATGGGAAAGAGTAAGGCCAAAGGAAAGATGCGCAAGTGTTTGGCTTTGTCTTCTGGGGAGGAGGGGAGTTTGGAGGGCTTTTCTCTTACTGCACAGGGCAGGGGAGCATGTCCTGGGCAAAGCCACTCCCAGAAATGTAGCAAAGTTGCAGTTCTGGCATGAGGAGTTTTGTTTGTTACTGTGTTGGGGTGTTTTTTGGTTTCTTGNAGCCTCCAACTAGCTGTGTTCCTACACTTTTTTTTTTTTTTTTTTTTTTTTTTTTTTGTTTTTGTTTTTTTTTTGGGGGGGTGTTTTTTTTGTTGTTTTTGTTTGTTTGTTTTTTTTCCCTCAGCAATGCAAACAGCATTAGGCTTTCCAGCTGCTTGTTCTTTCACATCTAGAAAAACTTCACTGGGCAGTGAAGGGGAGAAAAAAGATGTTCTGGGAATGTGATGTCTCACTGGAAATCAGGACTTTAAAACCTTTCTTAGTCGGTGGCTGAATCAAAACAGGCAAATTTCAGATAATTTTGCTGCCTGTCCATTAATGACTCTGACTGAAACAGCAAAACACGCTTTGGTTTAAAACAAATCCACAGTGCAACTCGCTCCAAGCAGATTCGAGTCACGCATCTGTAACATTGTAGGGTCTACAAATACCTGTGACTTCAGGATCTAATCTGTTTGTACTTTAATTTATCCCAAATTACTTATACAGCTACGTCAGCACTGACAGTTTGCTCTCTCTCCTTGGAAGAACGTGCAGTACAAAAGTTTCCTCCCTGTGATGCTGACAGGGATGTGATCCCACCCTCCACAGGGCTGTTTAATAACTCTCTTGCTACGTTGTGTGTTGGATACCAACAGCAGGAAACATTATTTTAGAAGATTTAAATTAGCAGATTTTATTTACCACACCAAGCATTCTCACGAGGCATCTCACTTCTATGGGAAAGGGTTTTAAATTATCAGCTTTTATTTATCACAATGGTATGTTCCTGATTTATCACACTTTCCTGTGTCTTATTTACTCAGACCAATATGGCATAAAAATAGCTGTGTAATATAGAGAACTCAGAAACACCATGTGATTTTTTTGAAAGCACAGAGGAATTGCAAACGGTTGAAAATATCACAGAAATATTAACTGATACAACTTTTGAGTCTGCTTTTGACTGTATATGCTATTGAAAGCAATGAGGGCAAGAGGAACTAATTTAGCAGCTTATTTAGTGCTTAGAAAAGCAGGGTTTGAATTAAAGTCTAAATTTTATGGCTACTGCAACTGTCTTTAAGTTAAATCTATATCTGTTGTTAGACAAACTGATAGGAGCTTTTGGGCTTTGTGTCATTCAGGAGCCCAATGTCTTGATTCAGATGTCATTTCAGTTAGATCCCTGTGTAAAATAACATTTTAAAGTATCTCATTTTACTTCTTACTTCTCTGGAACTGCTTTCCTTTTTTTTCTACGTACAGAAACATCAAAAGGAATTCAGGCTCACTTGGTCATAGTCTGGACATCAGGTTTTTATAGGAACAAAGAAAGATGTGGTGTGCCCTTCACACATGTTCATATTAAAAATTGATTGGGGAAGTTTCAGCATCTTTCAATTCTTAGGCAGATTTTAAGGCTCTTGTAAGTGGTACAATAGTAGCAAGTGCCAGCTGATATTTTACAGAAATATTCCAAATAAAAATACCATTTGATTGCAAGGGGGAGCAGAACCTCCAGGAACATATCTTCATTTTTGGTAGTTTAGTCCACAGTAACAAAAACCACATTGTACCAATCAGATATTTAATGAGCCTCTAACTCCATTTCTACCTTATCCCAAAGGTATAGCAAATAGTGCTGCTTTTTTAAAATATCAAGAAAACATCATTTGCTCTAAAATGTCCCTAAAAGCAGGTCTAAATTGCCAATAAAGGCTAGGTAATTGTATCAGCATGGATCAGAAAGCATTTCTCAGAACTGATGAAATAGTTTGCGGTATTGCAGAACCTGAATGATGCTCTCTGTACATTACACTGGAAATATCAAAGACTGGTCTCAGTTTAATTTGCTCACTACTGTGTATTTTGGATTTTCAGGAAATATTTCTCGCTAATGTCATTCTGGTTTGCTTCAAATGTAATTTGTTTGGGGAAAGTCAGGCGATTTCTGCAATCAAGGGCTCACTTGGAAGAACTTTTTGTTCGGTTTTCGATCATAGAATAGTCTTTTTCCAAGAAAACTGCATGTTTTAGAATTCTCAAATCCCGTATTCTTTATTGCATTCAAGATTGTAGACATTTCAAATTTGAAAAAATAATAATAATTTGCAAGATTTTTGCCCAACTTATCAGCTCTCTCTCAGTAGTTATACAATCGTTTGACAACCAAACACACATACAGTATAAATATTTAAGAAAAAGTAAATTCCATTAAGCTGCAGTGTGATAGATGCAGTAGTAGGTACTTATCTTTGAAATATTAAACTCTAGACATTTATATCTGTACAAAAAAGAGTTTCCTGCCATTTGATGAGAATTATGTGCCTGGCACTAATAAAATATTAAACTCCAATTTAAAAGATAAGTATCTTACCCACTTTTTTCATAATAAAACATTTTACAGTGCATATGAGAGCTAATATGCATCAGAATTTCCATACAATACTGTATTTACAAACTTTTATGAAAGTTTTGTGTCTGCATTTATTAGTTGCTGTCTCTATTTAAGCACTTATTATTTCATATAATGACATTGTGTGCTTCAATAATGCATGATAGAAGGTATATAAACAGGCTTTATTTTTTGCAGTGGAGTTTTCTTTTGTTGCAGGCGACTGCTGCTAGTTAATTAAACGTAGATAGCCCCTGAAAATTGCATAATCCTTTTCTGTCCCTATTATATAAATTAATGTCAAATTGATGCAATGTTTCATGTTTAAAATAATAGATACATGTATTAAAAATTATAGCCTGCAGTTTTCTTGTTTGAAAATGCATTATTTTCAACTGCAATTGTCAGTTTCTAACTTTCTGTCCAGAATACTTTGCAAAGGGCAGTAAGCATTAAGTGTTAGTTATCAAATATAGTGTCTTTTGAAACTTCAACAACACTATTTGTAGAGGAAAATGCATAGTATGGGGACTTTCTGTTTTGAAAATAATCTAATAAAATTAAATGTTCAACAGATGGTTATTAATAAAAGGAGAAGTTCATTAGACTGAAGAAAAGTCACCATTTCTGGCAGATGGGTTTCAGCATCACCTGCTCCATCTTCAGCAAGTGGTTCATTGACCTCTTCTTTCCCAAATCTTTGTATAAAAGGTGAGAATTCAATTCTACTTTTTTTTTTTCTTTTTACTTTTTAAATCTCAGGTGTCATCCCATGAAGTCACCTGAACACTGAAAAAGCATAAATATCTTTGTCATTGTCCTGTCAAACATCACAATCTTCCAGCTCTGCTTTACTGCCTTCATTGAGCAATGGCATATCAATGTCATTAAAAGAAGCTGTACAGTTAGGGTGCTTTTTCCTGTTCTCATAATTATCCTTTTTTACAATTTACAAAAATATTTCATTAGACTCTTTGTACTACAGCTTTTTGTATTGTGATCAATGTCAGTCGACAACTCTGCTTTTTTTTTAATTACTGAACTGGGTGATTAGAGTTAATAAGCTATGAGATGTAAATACTGCCATTTCAAATAAACAAGAAAGCACTTAGAAACCAAAACAAAGCCTTTCACTGAACTCAGGCACAACATCCTCTGAGAGATATGTGGCACCAGTGATTCGGTATATTACTTGCTGTAAAGAAGGATCCACCTTGTTACTTTAAACAGCAAAACCCAGCAGCACGTTTTTAGGGTCTGGGATATTCTTTTAAAAGCTGCAGCTTAAAAACTCCCATATTTTCAGATCACAAAGGTCTTTTTTTTATATTTTCTACTTTCCAACTGAAGAGAAAGTTGTTCTCTCATAAAAATACTTTATAAAAACAGCATTGGTTTTCACTTTTCTTCTGTAAAGGATACCCTCCCTGCTCTCGGAGGCAGCAGGTTTCCACAGAGCCATCCACTGCTGCTGTTCCAAAGCAGAAAATCTTCCTATGTAGTCTGTAACATTTAAGATATGGTATATATAAACTTGGGGTTTGGGTTGAACACTAAGTAATACTGGGTTCTAGAACAGCAGGTACATGTTGCCATAACAAGGAAATTTCCTTCCATGTTATGGATCCTTGTATTTCTTCCTGCAAATCCTGCAAATAGTGATGGTAATATGTATATGTCCTTGAGCATCGCTAATAACTTTACTGGCTTGTTTATAAATCAGTTCTATATATTATGAGTTAGTTAGTCGCAAGACAGATGCATTTTTGTAGTTTCTGATGAACTTTCCATTAATGTCCTTAATGCCTCTTTTTACTCTTTTCAGCAGGTATCTATTAACACTGCAGTATTTTGCAAACTCTTTAATAATAAAGAAAACCTCTTACGATCATAAAGCTTCCTAATTGTGGCCAGGATAAACTGCACTTAATATCTTTTGTCAACAAAGCAATTTGCCAGACGATATCTTCAAATCCTTTCCTTAAATTGTTTCTAGCACAAATTATTGTAGTGGGTTACACTCAAGATCCCATTCCAAACAACTGCCTTAAAAAAAATTAAAAAAAAAAAAAGGAGGACCCCCACCCCTCCAACAATTAGCTAAGTTGGTCTTAGCAGGAGGAGGATTTATTAATGTTTTTTTCCCAGAGGTGTCTGTGCTCACTTGACGAGTCTGTAGCAGCACACCATCCCGAGAGCGGCGTGCGCTGCTGCCTCAATCCCGTTAGCGCGGCTGCCCAGGGCTCTGCAGGGCTCCTGGCGCCTGCAGCCACTGGGACAAGCACCTGCTCCTTCCCCACGGCCTCGGGATGGGGAGCAGGGCCCCCAGGAGCTGGGGTCACCCCCAGAGCTGTGCGTGCCCACCGGGCTTTCCTGGGTCCCTCTGTGCACTGCAGCTCTCAAGGGCTGCAGCTTCGCTCTTGCACTTGGGGATTTTTCATCTCTACCCTTAAATCTTTTTGCAGTGAGATTTCAAGTCAAATGTGTTTCAGCACACTTCTCCTGAGAAGGCAGATTTACATATGCATTAGGTTCATTTTATCGGAGTACACACACAGCAATGACACATCTCATTGACAATGTGCTGTCTGATGGATAACTCCATACAAAACACATATTTGAAAGGAAAATTGGAGGAGGAATAGGATTAAGAGTCTGTACAAAAGTGACATCATGTTTTGTGAAGATGAACTGCAGGAATGTCTTGCCCTACTTCACAGTTTTGGATTATTCAAAGATCCAACAAGTGTTTTACAAGTGTACAAAAACATGCTGCACACCATCATGAGGCAGAACTGCTGGGACCAAGTCTGTCCATACCTGAAATCACTATATGCTTTATTTAATAACAAAGTTACTAAAAAAACTCCTACAAACTTTGATTTTCAGTGCCTCATTGTCACATGGGACTTATTTCTTGTCCAGGCAATTACAGCATTGTGGCTTTTTCTCTGAAAGGTGAGCAGCAGTGCTTTAAAACTGTGGTTTAATCATGTCCTGAGTCATGGGTAACAACAGCCCTGCATTTCTACCTGGGTGGCTGCTGCAGGCCTCTCCTGCCAGGATGGTGCTGGGCACTTTTCTTGCTGGAGGGAAGTGGGATGGGAGCTGGCACAGCTTTTGGTGGCTGTTGCCACTTGTCAGCTTTATAGGGTGTCAGTGACCAAGAGTCGTGGAAGATTTTAAATGCCAAAATGTGTGTTCTAACATTCCTTTGAGCAGAATATCCATAGTCAGCCATCCTTCTTGCTGCACTGCACAGGCTTCTTCCTTCTTCCCTTCTTTTCTCTCTTTCTCTTTCTTGGTTGCAAGGATTTTTCATAATTTAAAATATATGCAGCTCTGACTCAAGGTAGATGGTTCCTTTTCCTTGTCTATGGAAGAAATAGAATATTTAATTACAAAGGAAAATCATAAATAAAATACACTGGTGTTTCTAGGAGAAGATGCATTGATTCTGGGATTTATCACCATCACCAAGGAGGAATGGGACTGGAGCACCTCCAAAGCCCAGAGCTGTAACCCTGAAAATTCACGGCATCTTGCTCAGCAACCTTTTCAGGCTTTTTTTGGACTGGTCACCCAAGAGTTTCTCTTGCTTTATATTTCTGCTGAAGGACGATGTTGTCTTATCACATGCCAAGCCTAGAAAATAAAAATGTCAGAATAATTTCATGTAGACCCTGATCTCTGCTTTGAGGTAATGGTGTTTTCTCTGGAGATGATGTTGGTCACACTCAGGTCTGTGACTGAGCCTACTGCCTGTGACCTGAGCTCCACCTTTGCTGCTGGTTCCTGCTGGTCATGAGTGAAAGCTTGCACAGGAGTGCACTCCAGTACAATTTTACCTTGGGAGTGAAAAACGCTTGGATTCCATCTTGGCTTGTTCTTTTAATGTCTCGGTGAGCTAGTACATATCTTTGAATTCCTACCTCAGGTTTCCCCTCCATAAAATGGCACAATAATACTGTCTCAGTGCCTTTCAAGGAGAGTCTTCTAAGGATCTGTTAATAAATGTCAGTGGTGCACTTTAGAGATCCTCTAAGGAGTATCCTGTAGAAGAATACGATGAATTATTGACTCTCTCTTTCTGACCCACTCTCTAGCACACATTCACACTCCTGAAATCTTTTAGAAATAAGGTGCTGGCACCATAGCTTTAAATTACACTGGTTTATGCAAAAGTAAGCGCTTAGGCACCCAGCTACTTATATATACCCTAACCCTAATCACGTCTTTGATGGGAAAGTTGGCTAGTTGTGTACTAAGCAGCCAGATTTTTTTCAATTATAAATCAAACTTTTACAGAAATAGGAACCTCCACCTACCCCAAAAGAATGAAAGAAAGAAAAAAAAAAATCTATGTCTAAAATGAGGCTGAAATATTGGCTGTGTTTTAAAATATATGTAATTCTTGAATGCTACACAAATCCCCATCAGCCCACTAGGGATCTGGGGGGCTTCCAGGACTAGGAAGGATCATAGGAGAAAAATGCTTCAACTTCTTCATCCCACGGGGAGAGGAAAGAGACATGGCAGGGATTGCTCATGTGAGCCTGTTCATCCTGGTAAACACTACAGTCCAATTGCCAGGAGCACTTTAAATACCACATAGCTCTGCTCAGAGTTTCCAGCTTGGGGAGCTGTGCAACAGCCCAGCAGATACCTCATTCTCTCTTTGGGATGGGACTCATTGGGAGGTGGGCATTACCCTCAGCCCACCTCCAAAGATGAGGTCTAATTTTTGTAATTCATGATTGGTTGAAGGTGTTTAGCACCTCTCCAGGTCAACTGAGTAAGTACCTATGTGTTGGTTTACATGAACAATAAGAGCAAAAATTTTAATTGGAATCCTTTTTTATATGCTTATGTGTGGGGGAAAAAAAGAGAATCAACAATACTAAAATATTGTTAAATTCTTCTTGGCCATGCTAGATTGTTCACATAAAGAAAGGTAACAAAAGCATCCAGAAAATTTCTTACTGTTTCAGCCCTGTGTTTTCCAGCTATGTTATTTCACTGTTTTCATTGAGCATTTCATCCACACATTTTCAAAACTGATAATATTGTTTTATTTCACTTGACTTTGGATCTGAAAATAAAATTGTGGTAAATGGATCTGATTTTTTTTTTTTATTTTATTTTTTAAATTGCTTTTAATTGAAATGAAAGAGAAAAAATGGTTTGAAATAAATACACCACCTTTATCCTCTAAGGATTACTTTTTTTCTCTTCCAGTTTACAACAAGTTGAGGAAAAAAATATTTTCCTCATTCAACTGAAGTTTATTTTATTGTTCTAGGCCTGTTGTGGAGTAAGAAACTTCATCTACAAGAACTGTTGTGTATAGATCTCCTCACGGTGACCTTGTCTGGGTAATACTACTCCTGTAGAAGGGAGGAAATAGGGGAGAGAAGTGATGGAGTGGTAGGAGAAATCCCTGAAAGGTCTGCCAGCAGCAAGAGCTGTGCTCCCAGCCTTTGGGAATGAAAGGCTGATGATGAGACCACACAACCTGGGCTGCCATAACCACCACTGGCACCACTGATGTCTGTATTTTCATGCTCAGTTTTGGAGGAGGAGAAAAGGAAACGATCTCTGTGCCTCTCAGCCTCGATTTACAGGTGGTGCTATTGTCTTCATTTGGTGTGCGTTTTTTAACAGCCTGTAGGTGACTCCACCCAGGTCTCTGTGAGCTGGAGACACTACTCCAGGGAGAGCTCCCTCCTGGCTGTTGTGAAAGTTGATTCTGGAAAACAGAGATGGTTCCTAGGAGGAATCACAACCTCGTCAGCTGAAGGGTGGATATTTAGTTTTTGCTTGGAGATATTCACACATGGCAGGTTAGCCTGGCTGGGCTGGCTTGTCTGGGGAATCAGTTGGGCATTTATGGGTGCTCGTGCATTGGAGAAGATGTCAGGATGTTTGTAGACCATTAAAGACAGTCTAATATACCTTGAGGTTAACTCGCACACTGGTGATGAGTATCAGGATTTCCATAATTTTTTTGGCAAGCATCCTTTCTATTTATGTAGCCAACTATTGATATTCCTAACATAAAAACTGGTCATTCAGCTAAAACCCCTGTGCAATCAATCAGTGATACAGTCTATCAAGTGTCTCAGTCAGCCTGTAGTCATTACTATGCTGGGATTTTGGTTTTTTTCATTCAGAGACATTTGGGATGACTCATTTTCTCTGATCTTGTAGCATTCCCTGTGTCTTTAGAGGGGAATTTGTAATTGTTGAATTATTCTTGGCCATCCTTCATTCGGAATTTATGTTGTAATTTCAGCAAAAGCCAGACCTTGTACGGCAGTTTTCATCTTTTTCAAGGCTGTTTCTATTTCTTGAAATGCTGGAGGGTTTCCAATTATTCCTTCTGGTCGCTTTGGATGTGAATTGTAACAGATCATCCCAGAGTCGTGGTTCAACATTGTTAAGCTTATCAATATAAATATAATGTTAAACCCTTTTTAGATAATTGGGGGCTAGGTGTGAAAATGTGACCAATTTATGCATAAATTGGTCCTACACTTCTCTTTTTTCCCTTATCAGAAAGAATCTCATCATGAACAGGTTTCAGACTGTTCCTTGTCAGGGCTTCTTCTATACCTGTTAACGGTTGATTAGGTTGTTATATCACATTTCAATACCTGCTTAACCTGATGCCAGTCAACTATGCAAACAAAATTCATTAAGGCAAACAGAAGTCTCTGAGCTGGAATTGTAAGGCAAAAAAAAAGGAAAAAAAAAAAAAAAAAAAGGTTGATATATCAGCTTTTGCTGCAGGAAGCAACGAAGCCTTGTAAATCCATACACTGGGAGAGCACTGGATCGTAAGTAAAACTGAAAATGAGGACTGAGGTAACACAAGGGTCTTTATATCTGGATCCACCCTTTGATGCCTGCTGGAGTGAGTCTCTCTGCCAGGCACATGGACATGCTGGTGGGCAGCTTCAGGGGGCAGCTGAATCTGTGGCCTTACCGGGTTAGGTCCTGGTTCCAGCTGGTGCTTGCCACAGTGTGTCTCATGGTAGTTTGTCTCTTTCACCATGCATATTATGTTCATAGGAGGCTGGTTTGTAGCCTATCATTATGATGAAGTGAAGTTTAAAATTACATTGGGAACGTGCTTAAGGACCATCATGCAGGTCCAGGGAGAGGGCTTATCCAGCCTGCTCACACCCCACTCAGCCCAGCAGCTCCAGTATTCATGCTGACCAAAGCAGCTCCTCAGGACAACTTGCAGGGGCAGAACAGCTTGGGCAGGGACACAGAATGTACCAGAGGAAATGTTCAGAGAGGGATTTCCCTGGTAAATTATTTGTTCAGAAATATTATGGATAAGAGAGTTGAAGCCAGAGAGGTTTTGCATTCAAACACGTTGTTTTTGGATTTCTTTAGCGAGTGTACACATAGAACAAGCCAAGTGCATTGGCAAACTTTTCATGCTCATCCAGTGCATGCTTGAGATGTGTGAATGCCTGTAAAAGAAAAAGTGAGGCTTATTTTGGTAATGTCTATTCATTTGATTTAATATATAAAAAGAATGCCATCTTAATATTAACTGTAACAAATGGAAACTGAATTGTGAGAGGATGTCCCTACTTACTGAATAGACATGAAAAGACTAGAATTTCTACCTCTTACAGCAGAATCATGACAGTAACTTATCCCTTGTTGGAATACATCAATTTTACCCCCTCCCTTTGTACCTCTGAAGAAGAGGGAACTGGGATTAAATGTGTCTTGATTCTAAAACATCTATAGAAAAATATAAAATAAGCCATATTCTCAAACAGTTGCTGTTCTTTCAGAATTTTTTTCTGTTAAGAGTTTAGTATGTTATAATGAATTGTGCTGAAGGGCATCATTACTTGCTCCCTAATACCAGTCCTTTTGGGTCAAGAAAGAGGATTGTTTGGAAATATGATTTCTACCAAGTATGCTTTGGTGGTTACAGTAAAATTCAAGATCACTAAGTTTGTTTGCATAGCTTTATTTGTATAAATGATCCCATGCCTAAGCAATTTCGGCTTCACCATTGTGCATGTTGCATCCATGCTTGAGCCCAGGGGCACAGTTTCAAAGTCAGAATTTCATACTGGGCTGGATATTTGGCCCACATGGTTTAAGAAAACAGAAAATCTGGTGATATGCATTTAATAGCAATATAAAAATAAAACCCAATAAAAATAATGAGAATTATATTTCTATTGGGAGAACATTAAAGTCATAATGGTACAAATGGGCTTTGGATAATTGATAATACTGACGCAGAAAATTATTTTCAGTTCCCCCTCCTTTGCAGTAAAATACAGCTGCATTTAAAGAGAAGAAAAAAAAAAACCAACTTTCTTTTATTTTCTTTTCCATTGGCAAACAATAACAGCGCTTTGACCAGCATTGCTCAGGAAACCTCAGAGCCACATTGACAATGATCGTGCGAGTTTGCTGCTGAGGCATCCAGAGCAGCAGCAAGTCCCACCTTGGGAACCCTGGAATGGTGGAAGGGTATCACCCCTTGGCTACAACCTTGCTGATCACTGCAAACCCCGGTAAAGGTTAATCATTCTTAATCTGTGGCTTTACTGAACCACTGTCTTCCTGCTGCTGCTGCACTCCTGCTGCAGCTGTGCAGAGGGAGGCGGCTCCCTCGGATGATTTGCACCCAGCCTCACTGCAGTTATTTTCCTGTGGAAACACATGGCCTGGAACTGGGGAGAAGAGGAAGCTGTCCTGTTTCTCTCCAGGAGAAGGTAATGGGGCTTTGCCTGCCTGGTGCTGGGCTGCAGTTTGTAGGCGCTCTGCAGGAGTGGAGTAAAGGATGTTTTGTCCTCTGTGCTATTTGAAGTCACCAGTATTGCTCCATCACTTGCTGAGCTTATCAGCCTGTCTACATTCAGACTGTCCCAAGTTCAAGAGGATTTGCCATTCTTGCCATCTTGAGGCATCTTTATTGGCAAGGCAAAAATCTTCTATTTGGGCTCATAGATGGTGTGGTAGATGCTCCTGATTTTGTCCCAGTTAGACCCATATGAGACCTTTCCCATTATACAGCTTCCTTGCAGTCTGTCTGGCTTCATCTTAAAGCATAAAAATGCAAATTAGCAAATTTCACTAAATTTGGGAAAGAAGGTTCTGAAGTCTATTTCATGTAAAGGGAATACTTTTGCACTGTCAGGGTAAGTGTAGACTGAAGTGAGCAAGCGCTTACACAGGCATGGAGAAATGGAAAACAAGAGCAGGTGGCAGAAGTGCCAAAGCAAAATATATTCTATGAACAAAATGAACAAGAAAGAGATTTCATCCAGGCCAGCTGGACCAGCCAGCCAGTCAGTCTGTAAGGGACAATGCTCTTCTGTTCAAGAACCTGCCAGACTATATTTAAGGCCCTGGATTTTCACACGAAGGCTCTAAATGTTCTGTTTTGTCCAGTAAAGCAAAGGGAAGAAATAAGTTGGAATAGCTGCAATTTAAAACCAACTTGGACTATTAAAAAAAAATAAAAAAAAATTGTGGGTTTTTTTTAGTACTGGGACAGAAATCTATAATTTCTTTTAATGCTTCTTTAGTATTTCTGCACCTTAGAATCCTCAACTTCCAAAAGAGACACCTCTATTTAGTTTCCTGGATTGTTGTATGAATGACTGTTGCACTGAAACTTAGATAATGTAATATTTACAAAGTATTTTCAGATCATTGAGTAGTAGACAAGTTTGAAACATTTTCTATTGTACTGAATCTTAACTAAATCTCTAGTTTTTGTCAAAAGGTGTCTCTTCACATTTTAAACAAGAAAGCATTTGTGGGTTTGTTTTTATAAATCAGTCTATGTGATGTTAATTTTATAATTGAACAGGTTAATGATTGGAAATGATACTGAGCCATAGCCACTAACTTTTAAAACATGATAACCAGTGGGATCCCTGGAAGTGTCACTTTCACAGAAACCAGAGACTTTTTGCTGGTCTTGTTGTTGATATTAACATTGTAGATTGATGTAGGTTAATTTTTAATTTTTTTTAGTTGGTTTTTTTTAGCCATAATATGCCTGTTGTGCTATAAATGTCAGCCTTTCTCTGATGAATTGATATGGTAGTTAAAAAGTTCCAAGAGTGGCTAAGCATTATAGGGTTGAAAACTCCTCAGTGCTAGGGCCCATTCCTGGGGTTTAGTTGGTATTTGTACAGGAATACCAATAGGTAAGGTGAAGTGCCTGTGGTTTTTTGATGCACATCCTTTTAGAGCAAGCTTCCTGCTGGTCACACTGCCGGAAGGTGGGGGCTTCTTTGCAGTGTCCTGCTGTCACCTCTATTATTGCTGCAAATATTCCTTGTGTGGCTGGACCTGAAAAACATGTAGCATGAAAATAGCTGGACACAATTGGTGGCTGTTCATCTGCAGTGTGTGTGAGATAATGGCTCAAACCAAGCAGCGAGGGATAAAACTCAGAGAGGAAAAAAAAAACAAAAAACAAACAAGCGAAGAGAAGAGCAGGTACCTTGTGCTAAGATCCTGCTGTTTACTGGATGTGGGAAACAAGGTCTGGTTTCCCCATACAGGGAGGGCTGCTGGAATAGTGCATGAAATTGCCACGAGTGCCTGCCCAGGAAGGGTGGTCTGGGCTGTGCAGGGCAAGGTGAGCACTGTGACCCCCACCAGGTCTCTGCTGCGCCCAGCACCACTGCTGCCAAGTTATGGACTCACAGCTGATGGCAAGTGTGGGCTGACACATAAAGCATGGGATTTAGCACGAGGAGAAATCTATGCTTGAATCTTATTGCAGTGTGTTATCTGACTCCTCTGACTGCAGCATGTGACTGAATTAAAGTGAATGATGAAATTATGTACAGTCATTTTCATAAGCAGAAGTCAGTTACAAAGTGCTTCCAGATGTATGTTTAATGCATTTCTGTTTTATTATGGTGTCTATTTGATGTACGTGGTACTGACTAAATGGTTAAAAACACTGCAATGTGTACAGAAGTATATTGTACTCAATTTTTTCCCAAAGTGTCAGTGTTGATAAGTAAAAACTGAAATACTGCAATCTAATCAACAGTGCTTTTATGGGCCTATGAGCATAGGCTTTTAACATTTGGGTAACTCTACTGTTGGTAGACATAAAAATAAATGGCCCTAAAATTATTTTAGGATTGTAGGTTTAATATAGGGAACTAGATAAAGCTACAAAAAATAAATCAGAGTAGAATTATTTCTGGCATCACATCTGCCAGGCCCATGGAGGAACAGATATTTTACATGTCTGTTTCCTGGGGTTGAGAAAACCAACACTCTGCTCAGCTGGATTGATCAGGTGAACTCACAGAATTTATCTCCTTGGCTCTCTATTTTCTGATATCTTATTTTGTGTCCTACAGCCATACTGTTCTGGTTTCAGATCCTATCAGATATCACAAACCACACCATATCCAGAGTGGTCAATATTACACCCGTCAAGTCCAAGTGCAGCAAATATTGTTAATGAATGAGTTGGTATCACTTCTCTTAGATTTTGTAATGGGCAGAAGCTCCATCACCCTGGTATCAGACACTGTATGTTGAAGGCTAATACATAAAACTGGCATTTGGACTCCTAAAGATACATGACCAGTTTGGTAAAGGAAGATGGTTAATCTAAAAACCTTAGCTTCATCTGAATGTCAGGTTTGTTTTGTTTTTGGGTTTTGGGGGTTTTTTTCCCTCCCTATTTCTCCATGCAGCATGTAGTCTTACTGTGCTGAAGTTAGTTATACAGTCATAGGGTGAATATCCTCTCTTCAACGCTGTGACATGGAGTCATGCTGAAAGTTCCTTGGCTGGATGTCACCATCCTCTGGGGATGACACCACAGCATTCTGTGACTGTCAGAGCAGCCACACTGACCATGGACAGGGAGCCAGAGCCCCTGGCTGGCCATGGTCCAGGCAATGCCCTTGCCCCACAGCAGAACAGACTAAATTGGGCATAAGCATTACTTATTCCTGGAGCATGTGATCACTGCATTTCTTATCATTCTGTGGGACCATATTGCATATTGTTTATCTTTTNGCTCAGTAAATAACCATTATAGCAAAACAATTTATAGATGTTTCTGTGCCTCATGGGTGAGGGCTTAAACCTCCTAAAATAAAAATTCAATTTCTACAGAGTCTGAAATGTGAAAATATTGGATGGGCTTAATTTGGTCCAATGGCATAACAGTTTATATCATTGCCATGTGTGTATATATATATATATATATATTATCATATATTTAAAATGCATCTGTTTTAAATTACACATGTAAATAATAATTTCTGGGTTCTGGTGTGGTCACCATGAAAAGGACAGTTAGGATATTTACCTTAATGTAACAACACCTGGAGTGGCTGGGGCCCATTTAGCCAATTTGTAAAAAGACCCCAACGCTGCAGTGCTGTGTGAAGCCATAGGCAGCAGAATGTTTGAGGAGCACACACAGTGGTGTGCATAATAACCCTGTTCCTCACAGGAATAAGAAGTCACCTAAATCTCTCTCTCTCTTTTTTTTTTTTTTTTCCTCCATAGGGGAGCTCACAGGTTCCATGTCTGTTAATTTGCTTGGGAAATTCATTTTTGCCAGGATGTTTTCCTTGGTACATTTGCTTCTCCTCTGCTTTAAAAATTACCAGATATATTACATTTTATCTATATTGTCCCTGACTTTTGAGGCTGGGAAGGAGGGAAGTTAGAGTTGGTAATTCCCTTTGATAACTCAGCTGGAGATGGGACACCAGAGCGATGGACCAAACCCCTGAGCTTGGAAGGAGAATTCGCTTTCTGTGAGCCCTGGTTGTTTCCTAAAACCCCCAGAGCTGATGGCTTGAGAGGGAAGTGGGAAACTCTGTCCCAAGGAAGACCAGCTGGGTCTGTTTTTTTGTTTTTCCATGGTGCAGAAAGGCTGCAGGAGTTCCTGGGTGAGTTGGGTCAGGACATCTGAGCAGCTCAGGCGGGGAGATTTGTGCTCCTCAACCTGTCTGCCTTGCCAGCAGTTTTTTCTTCCTTACCTNCCCGATTCATTATTTATCTTTTTCCCTTCTACATTTCCCTCGGGGCGCAAATTTTGATTTCTCTCAGGAGAACCAACTTTTCACTTCTCCTTCTTATCTGCCAAGATTATTAGCAATTAAGTAGGTAGTGTTAACATGTACAGAGTGATAATTGACCCAAATTAGATGAGAGAGGCTACAGCAAGGGTGACAAGTTCAGTTTCCCACAGGTGGTGTTCTAANCTGAGAGGGTCAAAGCCTACCTGCCCTGAATGCAGTGGGCTACCAGGATGAGCAAAGGGAATCAATACACAGTGCAACATGAATTTAATGTATGTAAGCCACACTGCATTTTTAATCAGCTATATATTTATTGTAGAGAAGAGTAACAAATTACAGTACCACTAGCACACAAAAGCTTATGGCATTCCATTATTCTTAATTAATAGGTAAGTACAAGCCTTTTTTATTTATACTGGAGGAGATCTTGTTGCTAATTTGGTTGCAAATGTATCTGTAAAAAGGAAAAAATGTATATCTATTTATTTTGCTATTTTAATAATAGAGCACTCATTCTTTCCTTTTAGTTTTTTTTTGATCGTTCCTTGGTTTGCAATCAAATATTAGCATGTTGATTTTGCATATATTTCAAAGACGTCCACTCTTTTTTTATAAGGAAAACAAACTCGTTTGTAACAAACTAACTAATAAAATGCCTGTGGAATCTAAAAGGAAATGATACAAGTTCCCTGTGTTCTTTTACCTGGAGTCTGGTCAAACAATCCACCACTGGAATTATCAATAAGTAGATCACTATCCGAAAAGCCTAAAAGAGATAACATATTTTTTGACCTGTTCAGTGGTCCCCTTTTCCTTCCATGTAGGTAAGAACATGAAAGTCTCCACAAAACCTATGAAGCTCCTTCATTTGGAGCTTCATTGTCAATTCTAGGGAGGTGAAACCAACTGTGTCAAGTAATTTTTATCCTTTAACGGAATTTAACTATTCCATAATTAGTACTTGGAGTCTTTGCATACTTTCTATATTAAGATCAAAAAGCTCTTGGGAAAATTTAAAGTAAGTCTTTTAAAAAAGTAGAAAATTATATTTAAAAATCTTCAAGCTTCCTAAACAGAACAAGCCATTCCTGTGTGGTTTCAGCTGGAACTGGGGAAGCTGACTTAACTGCTCTACTAGATGTGATTTGATTTGGAAGATGATCTTTAAGATGCTATTAAAAAGAAAGAGGAATAACTATGAAATATTTAAGATATTAAATAAGAAAACAGAAATCTCTTAGTATTGAATTTTTGTTTGGTTCTTTTACAGGTAATTTGACAGATTTTGATGAACTCCATGAGAATATGCTGTTAGTCATGTTGGAGATCTGATGTTCTATCAGAAGGGCAGAAGATAGATGACCTGAAGATGAGCAGTGAAATAATTTCAGTCCTCAGAGCAACAAAATCAGAAATTTTATTCAGAGGAAGTTTTGTGTACAGTTTTTCTGAATCTCTTTTCAGATGGGTGTGCAAGTGGGAGGTGAGTGACTAACTAAGGTTGATTCAGGGGCCAGAATTTGTGCTCATTATATGTCTCAGAAATTGTTTTTAAATATCAATGACCAAAATTTTAGTTTAGTTCTTGAAATTCTTAGAGTCTCCAAATTTGAAGCATTTGGATTTTTATGCTCTGATCTATAGTGATTTTCTGTGGGATACTGTTGCTGGAATCCTCTGTTGTGATAGACACCTGAAACTGCCCATTTTCTTCTGATCATTCTCAAAATCTGATGTGTTGGGTTTTTTCAGACTGTTTTTGTACAGAAGTTCATTTTTTGAGAGGAAGAATATATTGTCAGAGATGCTCAGAGTAGGTAATTTTTTTTAATGGATGAATGGGGGACAGTCACTAATTTCAAAAGTAATCCTTACATATGCTACTCTGCCTCTCCTCTCTTGTGAGGAGTAGCTGAATTGCAGTCCCAACAGGGCAGAGCATCACTGGTTAAGAGAGGACTGTCAAGCCATTTTCATCTGCGTGGTGATGGTGAAACTTTGCTTATAGTAACATCACATAGAGCAAAAAAACATAAGCAGCCCTTTCCTGCTGAGCTTTCCAGGGCTTACTGCTTGCAGTAAGTGTTCAAAAATACTGCAGAACTTGATCAAGAACTGATAATTGAAAAGATGACACGACCTAATTTGAGAAGGGTTATATCTTCACGTGCCCCACACTTGTGCAGTTCAAAATAGTACACATCTTGTCCCTTTAACTTCAGGTGTATGTGTCTTGTCTGGTTCTTGGAAGTGACTGTGTACAGGCAGAGCATAATTGGCAGCCTGTGACATCCCTGTCTGCAAGTGTCTCTCTAAATGCGGCGTATTTCAGCCTTTATCTAGTGATGGCTGTTACCTGAGAGAAGCCCAGGGCCATCTCAAAGGGCTTGTAGCGGCTAATTGTGCCTGTTAGGACTAGCAATTAGCTGGGGATCTCTCCACCAGGCAGCTCCGACACCCACTGGCTTTCAGCTCCTCTCACGTCCTTCCAGCTAACTAGCTGTGCCAGGCTCGGGAGACAGGGACAGGCACGCCGTGCTGGGAGAGGGAGAGAAGGGATGTGTGTGCAGGACTGCTGGGGAAAAACAGGCACAGAGAGCTGGGATGTGTGTGCAGGACTGCTGGGGAAAACAGGCATAGAGAGCAGGGATGTGTGTGCAGGACTGCTGGGGGGAAACAGGCACGGAGAGAAGGGATGTGTGTGCAGGACTGCTGGGGACAAAAGGGCTCAGAGGGCAGGGATGTGTGTGCAGGACTGCCGGGGCACGGGGCTAGAGTGACTTGCTAAAATCCGACCTGCTGATTGCAGAAACACAGAGAGCTGTCCCTCGTTTATAGGGGTGGGGAGCCAGGCCACTTGCGCAGGCAGCACTTCAGCTTTAAGAAAATAATAAAATCTAATTACGTAGAGGTCATAAAAGGGATCACGTACATATGGTGGTTACTGGTTACCATGGTGCAAACAATGGTTTCAATGGAAACATGAAGTAGAACGTCGGAGAATTAAGATAATAAATCAGTTTCATTGAATAATAAAGCTTTGCACTTACCCATTAATTAAGGATAATCGTATGCCATAAGCTTTTGTGTGCTAGAAGTAATGTGTTACTCTTTACCATAAATATATAGATGATTAAAAATTCAATACACCTTACAGGTAGCAAATTCATACCGTGCTTCGTATATATTACAAATGAAAGATGAAAGCGTTCTTTTTACACTTATTATTTTTTTGGATTGGGATAGAGTGTTTCAATTACCCACCGGAATCTGAGGTTTTTGATAGTGATTGGACAACTTGAGAAAATCTACTTCTTGAAATCTGTGTGGAAATTTTTAAACACTGATGACATAATTCAAAGATATCCACAAATGTTCAAAAAATAGGCTGGGCTTGTCTGCCACATCTGGTTTCCAACAGCGAATTGAGACATAGCACATAATGCAACACGCTGTAACACAATACAGCCTGATCTTGTATTGACCCTTCCACTTGATACATCTTTAGGTGCTTTATAATCCCTAACAAATGTACCTTAAAATCCTATTGAACTGTGTAGGCAATTGAGAACAAATGTCTTCAGACCAGAAATAGCATCTGATTCTCGGACCAAATGAGAAGGACCACACCAGATCCACAGGGTGTGCAGACTAAAGGACAGGAAGGCTTCTGCCTACTCCTGTGAATCAAGGGCAGGGAAAATCTTGGGAGCCAGCACAGGGCACCTGAGGTTTATTCCCTTTCTCAAATGAACAGAAATTAAACGGAAAAAACAATTTTAAAATTACATCATTAAATCCCTATCCATCTTAGGCTATTTTTTCCCTTTATCTCTTAAGTGGCCAGAAAAATTTTCAGACAGAAAAGTTAGTCTAGACTGAAGGCGTGGTAGATGCAGGCACTGTGAACCCCAAATCTCATTCTCTGGCTCTTGCCCAGTGCTCTGCAGAGTTCCTTGACACAGAAATAAATGTTCAGTAATGTGCATGGACCATTTTTCTTATTTTGAGAAAGGAAACTATGGAGATCATGGCCTTTTTTTTTCTTTTTCTGTCGATGTAGAAAGTTATGTACTTGCCTTTGATTCCCTGCATGTCTCTCTGAAATTATGCCTCAAAATTCACTGTCTCAGTGAATCTGTTAGGCTGACAAATATGCACTTTTAAAAATTATATTTTGGGGAAATACTGAATAAACAGAGGCCTACAATACATCAATAATCAAACCAGCTCAGTCTCTTTCCTACAAAATGCAGAGAGCCACTTTTCTCCCTGGCATTTCACCTCTGAGATCCCAGTTCGAGTCCAACTTGAACAAATAAGAAAAATTAATTAGCTGATCTGGGTTCAGCTTCTCTTGCAGAAAACCATCATAAATAACTGAGTAGAATTTTGGTTATTGACTCTAAGAACTTAGAGAAATGTGCTTAGAAATGTGGCTTTGTTTGCATGCAGCTTGAATTTTTTGTAGACCTGACAGAGGGAATTCCTATATATTGCAGTCTGATCATACAGTGAGGGCTGTGTGAGAGGAGCTTGGGCTGCTAACAACACACTGAGCCCTGGCAGAAGGCATGGAAGGAGCAATCCTTTAATGCTTATCAATACATGAGTGGGTATTTTGCAGAGTATTAACCCAAATTGCAGAGATGCATGCCGGAGTGTGTAAAACACGCAATGCAAAAAGGGGTGAAAGCCTTTTGTCTACTCTCAAAAGAGAGCTGGGGGAAAAAAAAATCATGAGAAACAAATCTAAATCCTTCCAAACTGAACTTAAGTGTTAAACATGACCTTTGGATTTAAGAACCACAAATTTTCACAGGAAGTTGAAAACACGCTGGATAGGGGAACTAAAGAACAGCAGGAACAGATGCCATTATTTGGCACGCAGTGGGGAGAGCAGCACAGAAAAGGCAGCCTCTGCAGAAGACATTTGCCTTTAACTCTCTTTGTTTTCTCTTGGGGAGATAAGGGTAGGCACTGTGTGAGATTTTCTCCTTACATCAAAAGGATTGGGGCAGGGGGGAAGGACAAGTTTGAAAATATTTTAAGAACCTGGCCATAAAAATTTTCAGTTATCTGTTTTACAGCACAAGAGGGTTTGTGAGCAAAGGGCGCCTAGGAGGGATCTCCTTAGATTAACTGCAACAGCCCCTTGCTTGCAGGGAAGGAAAGACCTGGGAAAGGGAACAAATAGTGTGCAGTCTTTGTTACAGTTACATTCATGGGGAATTGCATATGAAATTCACTGCATTGCCAGCTTCTAGGACAGAGGGGTGAGCTGGGTTCCTGCGGGGTGAGCTCACCCTGTCCATGCTGCTGGGGCTGTGGGCAACCTCTGCAGGGGGGAGACAGAGGCAAATGACTTTTCCTCACCCACCCAGGGCACAGTCTCAAACACACACAGACGATCACCCACTGTAGTTTTGCTTGGTTTCTGCATTGTTAGGAGAGTGAGGAAAAACCAAAACCCACCTCTCGCACGTTCTGCAGCTGTTGCACCCTTTAAATCCAGGTTGGACCAAGGGAATGGAGCAAGCACACTGCACCACCAATGAATCTAAAGAAGGTTTATTGGTCAGTGTTTATTTCTGATTTAGAACTAGAAGAGAATTGTGGAATTGACACCAAATGTAATAAATGGTAGAGGCTGGGTACCCAAGATGGGTACAGCAACTACTCAAATAAATTATTCAGAGAAATGACATGATATTTTGTAAAACTTTGTCCACTTACATGTAAGAGGTCGAATACTTGTGCCAGGGGCCTGATGACCTTTCCTGTAGCAGTCTCTGCTCAGAGACAGTGGGATCAAAGAATTCCTAATTAGTGGTATCTCTCTAGGAGGAGGAAAGAAAGATTATTACTCTGCTTTCACTTCTGAAGATAACACTTATGTATAGTAGTAGCCTATCCTTGGCATCATTTTCAGTGTAAAAATTATAGTTTTAATGACCCTATAAGCATTCCTAGTAAAAAAAAAAAAAAAAAAAAAAAGAAAAAAAAAAAAGTTTAAAAAGCCAGGAA
>VWZN01012385.1:209510-225263 GCA_013396955.1 Regulus satrapa | reverse complement strand
TAGGGAGCAAGGATAAGTTGCAGGGGATGGATACAAGAACAATATTTTTAAAACAGGATCCTTGTGAAAATCAACAGTCTCAATCAGGTTGTGTAATTATTAAAACTCCTTACTTTGTAAATTCCTGCAGTTTCAGAGGTGAGGCCAGTTAACTGACAAGGGCTCAAATGTCTCACTTTGGAATTCTTGAGGGGTTTTTGTGCCCAAAAGTTACAAATGGACACAGGATTTTCTGAACATCATGCTGAAATTAAGCAGTAGGACAAATCTTTATCGTTCATTAGACAGGAACAAGGCAAGAGTCACATCGTTTTTGGAATGCATTCCCTTTAACTTAATCATATATCTTTGAGGTCATAATCTTTTCTTTTTTCTTTTTTTTTTAATATTATTTTATTTTGCTAAGTTTTGCTCTGAATGAAGCTATCTTCCATGGGTGCAGGAGCAAATATGTAAATCTCAGACGAGCCCACCAAAGCTATGAGCACAAAACCACTCTATGGAGAAATTCAGCTCCTTTGTGGAGCTGATTGGCAAATGCAATGTATGATTTGTGCTTTGAAACTGTGCAACCTTTAAGTGCTTGTATTTCAGCATGCAGAGCCCTGTTGGAATTTATCGTGTACCTTACCTACTTTAAGTTTTAAAATGTCACTAAAGGGGTTGGGATAATCTGGAATGCCAAGAAACCATGTGTAGTCTTTGGGTGGCATGCCCCACAGAGCTTATTTCCCTCCTCATAAGGTGTTAAATCCTGTAAATATATATTCATACTTACCTATTTTTAACATGATGTTTAAAACACAGGATTTTGGTGGGGCTTGATGATGCTAACTTAGGAATGTCAGTTGTGGCAGCAGCCTAAGAGGTTTGCATGTCTAGGGAGAAGTTACAATACGAAGGTAAGAGGTTGGGTAAAATGGGTACAATCCATGTTAAAAGCTTTTAATTTTTACGTGTCCTCTTACTTGAAGTATCTGTGTAGTCCATTGGGTGTGATTTGCGTGATGGTCTTTTCACATCTTTGCCAGTGTGAAGTGCTAATATGTGCCTCAGTGTCCCAGACCAAGCATTAAAAGCTGCTTTCAATGTAAATAAGAATTATTCCTATAGATTCATAGGTATAGTAATGCATAACCTGGAGATAAGCAAAAATGTAGTGAATAAAAGATTTCTAAGCATTTGCGGAAGTGGGCCTGGAGTGAGCAGATCTTTCTTTTGCAGGCAAAATTTAATTCCACAAATGAAAATGTAAGTGAAAGGAGTTAAGCCATTCTTCTCATATGAAAATATTGTTTGTCAGTATATTCTAATTTCCTAAATTTTCTCCAAGTCAAAACTGTTTGAGAGTTGGAAACATTGGAGGCCTCTTATGTTTAATAAGGGCTGGTGTCTTTTGTCATTTGAGGGGGAAAAAAAAAAGAAATGGCAATGGAAGCTATTTTGTTAATGTTTTTATCTATTCTGTGACTGACATCAATAATACATAACAGTTCCATTGACATTGCATCCTGTCCAATGGACCCACTGACCTGATTCAATGTCAGCTGAAATGCCTCGTACATCATCAACATACATGAATTCTCATAGATCCATTATCCTCCGCCCGGCCCAGGAGTGCCAGGGATCCAATGCTAAGCATACAGGAGCTTGAATTCTTTTTCTTTCAGTTTATATTCTCTTTCACACTAAGAAGGAGCAACTCCATACTTGGTGGAAAGTAACTGGGAGACCCCTAAACATTTTATGAATACATGAATGGTAATGATGTCAATAGTCGTTCAGATACTCGGCTGATAAGCCTGTGGTGTACAAACCCAGATAAATACCTCATACCTTGTCAGGAAAGCCTGCAAACCTGATATGTCATTCTGCTTTATTGTGCAAGAATATATGAATCATAATATTCCTATTAACATTGTACAAAGTCTGCAGTAGTTGGAGACTTCACCCAATGACAGTACAACTTCCATAAAAATATGGGTAGTTATCATGTGCCCCTGCTGTGATTTCATTGCCACTAAAAGCAAAGGGAACACAAATGAAAAATATTCCAAAGTTTTCCATTGGTCGCCCTGAACAGTGCTCTGCAGCAGTATATATTTGTTTTACCACTGAGCCTGTTTAGCAGTCAAACTGTAGGAAATTGAATACACACTTACTGTATAAAAATGATATGCTTGGTTAGTGATACTTTAGAAGAAATAAGTGCATCAATCATAGAATAGCAGGTTGTCAAGGCCTTATGTGTAGGAAAAACACAGAACAAAGAATGTAATGCATGTTGGGCACCTTTTACAAAAGTTTCATGCCAAAGTTGATTTACAATGAACATTTCCCTCCCTCTCTCCTCACAAACTCTTATAAAGAAATGTTCAAAGAAATCTGAGCAAACTATCATGCTCTCTGTTCTGACGTGTGTGTAATTACAAGATCATCCTCATTGTGAATTTTCTGTTTGGTTGATTTAAGAAAAAAAAAAAAGGTGCATACTCTTAATGCTGTTCTGTCATTCAAGCTCAGAAGGGTAATTTTCCTCACAAGTTAATGGGAAGGAGATGACTTAATAATTAGCCTGGTTTAGACAGGGCCAGATCCTTGACAAGGAGCGGTGCCTGCAGCCAGGACGTGCCTCGGAGACTGAGCAGTTCTCAGGGCAAGCCCATCTGCAGAGTTTATTATAAGTGCTCTGCCCCAGAAAGAGGGTTCTGAGGTGCACACTGCGGCTGTCCTGGGCACCACTTTTGTCCAGTGGTTCTCCTGGGCATGTTGGTCATGCTCAATTTCCCATCAGAGCCCTCTGAGATGGGCAGACCTAACACAGAATCCATGCAATGCTCAAGCTTTCCTGACAGCCTGTGAAAACCTGCAGATTAAAACTGCCACAGAGAAGTCTGTAGCCATGGATTGTTGCACCACTCTGCAGGATCCAGACCCAAAGCATGATGCTGAGCCTGCTTCTACCTGAATGCAAACTCAAATGCTCTGTTATCAAACAGTGTAAGGCTTCAGCTGGTAAAAGGTTTCTGGATTTCCATCTCAGCAGCTCTTCTCACTCTCTGTTTCTTCTTTGGAGCATCCATCCACCCTCCCAGGTACATGACTCCCTCCATTATATGGATTTATGCTGCGGACATATGGCTCTAGTTAATCTGACAATAGCTCTTGCTCCCTTCTAAGAGATCTGTTCCGGACAGGTAATCATACATTGTAATGAAATATCACACAAAGACAGGAAATACCCTATTATTTCAGCAACAGACAAAGAAATCTTTTGAAGTTCACCTTAAATATTATTGGTTCTAATACAACCGCCCCAAATATCAAAATAATTGTGGTTCATTTCAGTTGTTGGCCAATAAGAAGTCACAAATCTTCAAAATTCTTTGCCTAAATCCATATTTGACTGTTTCAATGATCTGCCCATGCAACCTCTGCTCACTGTTGGGACGAATCAAAGCAAATAAGCATTGATTAGGCTGTAGCAAAGCTACTGCAATGCACAAGTGACCGTTTGTGCCTCATCACCCCTCTGGTTGCCAAGTGTAAAACTCCCCAATTGCCATTTTTCAGTAGTGGTATAAGGGCTCAAAAAGTTCTGTGCTTCTTTCCCTTTCCAAAAGAGGAATCAGAAATTAGGCAAGGTTCAACCAGTTTTTCTCTACTAGGAAAAGAACAAAAGGTTTCTGGTTCAGAGAGGGTAGTCTGGACCTCTGCAACCCCCGAGGCCCACAGGCAAGGACCATGCACAGAGGAGCACCCCAGTGCCACTTCAACTTTTAGTGTTTCTCACTCATGGCTTTCTTCCATCAGAACTGTTCCTGAGGAAGTGCCAAGGCAGTGCTTCAAAGACAACTGTCTCTTCCAACTCTTCATTTCTGGGGAGACTCAGGTATGAGTCACAGCAATGACATCCTCAGAGCATGTTTTTATTCCTTCACCTCAATCCATGTAGTTATGTTTATGGGATGGAGTGAGGGCCCAGTAAAAGCACCTTATCGATTTGACTTCTTAGCATTAAGCAGTTTAGTAGCATGAAGGTTTACAAAATCTGTTATTTAATATATCATTGTCTGGAAAAAATAATATTCTTAACTGAAACATACAGACATCTTTATGTGTCTTTTGGCTGAGTAATTTCTAACTGGTCTCCACCTTAATCTCATTTTTGTTGATTTCATTGTTTTTAGAGCCCTTTAATTTCCCTTTAAATTAAACAAATGCAACCCAAAACTTATTTTTCCTGGACCAAACAGGTACATATAAATAGATAAGCTCATGCTGCACAAGAAAGTAATGAAGGTACTAGAGAAAGCAGAAAGCATCATCTCTGTGTGCAACTGGGAACTGAACTCTGTATCTCAAAGTATTCCTGTATCTCCAAGTTAAGGGTGCAAGTGAGCGCAATTGAAATGTCTTCCAAAGCACGGTTTCTAAGTGGAATTTTCATGTAATCTCCAAATAAATTGATTCAGTGAATTACCCAATGGCTCTCCTCTCTTCCTTACCTCCTAGAAGGTATATGGTTTTCTGGTTTGTCTGTTTCATTACTGTAAGTTGTTTGGCCCTTGTGGATTTCCTTCAGGCTCATTGCATAACAAAAGATTCAGAACACTCGTGCAAAGTGATGCAGAAGAGGATTGTGTGTGTTTACATATGTATCTATATATGTATATGTATATATTTATATCTTTAGCACCACTTCGGACTCTAATCCAGCTGAGGACTTTTGTGACCCAAACCTAACATTTCTATCCACTGTGAAAGGGCTGCACATCTTTATAACTGCTAAAAGCATGTCTAGATGAAGGTCTTCACATTTTTATGGCAAGGTTAATGCTGCCACTAAATTGTCTAACACCACGCAGACTCCTTACAGCCTGGTGGGTTTTCCCAGTGAGGGCTTTGTTATGCTGTAAACTGATTTTGCAAAGCTGCAAAACCTTGGGCACTCAGAAAATTCTGGACACCAGCCAGATTCCTTTCAGTAGTCCTAAGCAAGGCACAATGAGCTGAAGGCCTTCTTAGTCTTTCCTGAAAATCTTGATAGCCAGAGGAATAAGTCACCATTCAGCAGATGAGTTCTCTCTGATGGCGTAAATGTTATGAACACACACCACAGAGGTATCTGCCACCCAGCCTTGTTCGCTGGCTGCACAGGAGAGCAGCCCTGGACAAAGGCAAACAAAGCCAAGTTGCCATACAAAGAGCACAGTGATCATTTTTTAGTCCCACCGGGACAGTCAGACTCCAGAAGGTATGGGCTCTGTGCATTTCCATCATAGGGAACACTGTTCTGTCCATAATATAACATGATTTTATAAAGAAATGCCTAAAGGGCATTACATACCTGCATGGAAATCAGACTTCTTATTTCTAACTGTGATACAAAGCATGTGGTGTACTTAAATCACTTTCTTCAAGATTTGAATCAATTCATTTTGACTCTCTTTTTTTCACAGAGTGTGTGCCTAGCTCAGTGTCTGGGAAAAGAAGTAATACCTTAGAGCCTCAAACCCCAGCTGTGGGGTTTCAGAAAACCTCATCAGGAAGTACCAGCTGTAGAAAGGAGCTCAGAGAGGGAGGCTGTACTCAACAGATGCCCCAGTGGGACTATACTGTGGCCTAATTATATCAGGGGAACCTTAGAGGTGTATTTATCTGGGGATGGATCCCACCACTGCATCCTGGTGGATGATGAGCAAGAGGGAGCCCAGCCAAGCAGTGAGACTGGCTCTCAGCTCTCCTGCTGCTCCATGAGCAATCCCCAGGATGAGCAATGCTGGTACCAATGAAACCAGAGAAAAGCAGAGATGTCAGAAGGAAAGTTAAATGGATAATACTCAAAAAGTTGCTAAAATTAGGAATTGCTCACATCCAGTCATGTAATTAATTTTTAACATTTTTTTTTTCTGGGTTTTTTTATTCTGGGGCAAAAGGAGATGATTGGGAAGGGACACCAAAGCCCCTCTGCTTCAGGGCAGGCAAGCAGCATTTTTTTTGTGCTACTGGGAGAAGTGTGAGATTCAAACACTTCAGATTCAATCCTGTCCTTAGAAAAGGGATTTCTAAACAGAAAAATATGGCTCCAGTCACTGAGAAATACAAAGATCCCAAAAGAGGACAATTCGGCTTATCTGCCTAAAATATTTGAAAGGTACAGGTACTTTGCATATATCAGTTATATTTTTTTCCCAGATCTTCTAACTATTTCTGATGTGACCGATTACAGTTGTTTTGCTGCTTGGCTTTCTGTCAAGATAGGTTGCTATCCAGATACCTTTGGTTTTGCTTTTTGTTATCAGGGCTGATATGAAAAAAATAGGTGAGAAACAAGGAGATACATCAGGAATATCTAGAAAGTATTTCTACACTACAGAAGGTTGGCATAGAGGAATAAAAGACATGACAAGTAGTGGATTTCTACTAAGGACTAATATAGGGTATTATCTATCAAACACCTCATCCTAACTTATCCAGTCTCTCTCTTCATGAGTTTATTGGCTGCTGGGCTACTTCTGAGTCAACCAGGTACCCAGCTATGCTGCAGAGTTAGTCAAGGAATACAATAATAACGTAAAAGTTGCAGGAGGTGGATGCAATTTCTGGAAACGCTATTGATGGCATTACTTATTTATTTAGTAGACAGAATTTAGAACGGGAATAAGGATTTGTCTGTCACCATCACATCAGCCATCAGTTCAACGCTGCCCTAGGCAATGAGTATGCTGTTACTAATTTTAGTTTGTTTTGTTGTCATTCAGTCCAGATAATTTTTGAGGTTCATTTAGTCGTTGTTAATACAAAAGAAAGACAGAAATACCGTGTACTAGCAAAGCAGGGTACTCAGAAATCCACTCCTCAAATCACAGTCCCTTCAGCTTTTGCTAGTGACATGACAGTGAGTTAGTTATTTCCTTCAGAGACAGGAGCACTGACTTGACTTCTCTTCATGACTTGGTGCTTTCTCTTGGGGCACCAATGTCACAGCTACATCCTGCAGACAGCAGCCCATTTGTGCTGCCTTTGGAAAGAGCACTGCCAGTGCTGAGCACTTGAGGGTTCATGCTCAAAGAGGAAGAGATTGACTACTAGAAAACTCAAAATAGTAATTGAAGATGAATGAGTTGCTGTTCAGCATGGAGCCTCTAAATGCCTTCATCAGAACCAGCTGGGTAGGGGGCAGGTAAAAGGGAGCATTGCTTTTGCTAAAATTGTGGTTAAACTGTGCAATTCATTTCCATGGGAAAATGAGGCAGAATTTTCTGAAATTTAAAAATACTCTTCCTGTCATTTCTTCATTTATTTTCATGACATTTAGAGCCCAGTGGACAGAGGCAGCTAAACTGACACAAGAGGTCACTTCCTGCTTACAATGGCTTTGGGGCGCAAATTATTCACCTGCCAAAGTAACACTTTCCTATTCCCTAACACCCTCCCTGTATTGTCACCACTTTACAGTTATTGAATGTCTCTAAATCCCTCTGCTGCTCCACAAGTTGCCTTTTATGTGGGTGATAACAGATATATCCATTTTACAAATGTGTTGAGGGTGGACCCTGGGGGGGACAGACCAGATGCCCATCAAGGCCAGGCTGTCNGAGTCCTTCCCACGGGCTGCAGTTTGACATGAACTGCCCCAGCGTGGGTCTCTCCAGCAGGGTACAGCCCTGGAGGAGCAGCTGCTGTCACCGGTCCTGTCAGCAAACCTGCTCTAGNCACTCCCCTCCTCAGCTGAACAGGGGAGGAAAAATATAAAGAAAGGCTCATGGGTCAAGATAAGGACAGGGAGTGATCACTCACCCAGTTCTGTCAAGGGCAAAACAGACTCAACTTGGAAAAAAAAATAAAAAATTTACCAATCAAATCAGAGTAGGATCATGAGAAATAAAGCCAAGTCTTGAAAGCATGTTCCCCCACCCCTCCCTACTTCCCAGGCTTAACTTTAGTCCAGATTTGCTTTGTATCTTCTCCTCTACAGCAGCCCGGGGGGACAGGGAAAGGGCTGGGATCAGTTCATCCCACAGTCTATTCCTCCTCAAGCAGAGAAGCATTCACACTCTCCCCCTGCTCCAGGGATCTCACCAACTCCTCCCCCGAGAGTCCTTCCCACGGGCTGCAGTTTGACATGAACTGCCCCAGCGTGGGTCTCTCCAGCAGGGTACAGCCCTGGAGGAGCAGCTGCTGTCACCGGTCCTGTCAGCAAACCTGCTCTAGCCTGGACTTCTCTCTCCTTGGGATCACAGCTCCTGCTAGGAGCTGCTCCAGGGTGGTCTTCCACAGGGTCATAGCCTCCTGTGGGCATCCCCCTGCTCCAGCACAGGGTCGTCCCCAGGCTTCAGGGAGATCTCCATGTGCTGCAGGGGCACAGCTGCCTCGCCATGGGCTGCACCATGAGCAGCAGGGCAGCCTCTGCCCTGGCACTTTGAGCAGTTCCTGCCCCTCCTTCCACACTGCCTTGGTGTCTGCAGCGTTGCTTCTGTCCCATATCCTCACTCCCCTCTCCAGCTGCTGCCCTGCCACCAGCGCTGGTGGGCTCAGCCCTGGCCAGCCCTGGTGCCCCCTGGGGCTGCTGGCATCAGTTCCACGGGACACAGGGGAAGCTGCTGGCAGTCTCCCACAGAAGCCACCCTGGAACCCCTCCTTGCCAGGCAAACCAGATCCAAAATAATGAGTAGCAAAAGGACAACAAGAATTTGGATGCTGCTCTCTTCCTCACATCACTGGTGTCACTGCATAAATGAGTTTTCTTGTTATAAAACATCCAAAGCTGAGATTTTGCAAAACACAGAGATTTTGTTTGTGCAAAACACACCTCTGCAAGCCCTGGGAGCATTTTGTGAGGATCCCAGGACAGTTCCAAACAAGCAGGCTTTGCAAGTGAGGCATCACAGTATCTGCAGCGTCAGTGCAGCATCCAGGAACCTCGCCAAAGTGGATTGCCCTGCTGAGATTGCTGTGATGCTTCCAGGGCTTCAGGGATACAGTGCCAGGATTCCATGGCACTGCAGCACACTCCGTGTGTGCACCCAAATCCCCACTGGTCCGCAGCCAGGAGCTCCCAGAAGTGGCAGAACAACATGTTCACAGAAAAGGCAACGCTTCTTTGTGCTAGCACAGCTACAGTTTTAATTGAGGTGAGGAGTCTTGCCATGTTCCCTGCCAGGGATTCATTGCCATCCCAGAAGCTCTGGGAGGATGACAGTGCAGAGGGGTTTCTCCTTGCTCCTCTGCATGAGGAGTGAGTTAGGGGGTCTCTCCTCATTCAGGACTTTCACAGAAAAACAGTGCACATGGGGGCATCAGGAGAGTGAAAACCAACCAGCCTGGATATCAAGAGGGTCTCATCTAAGCAAGGTTTTTGTCCCCTCGAGGTGCCATGCGCTAATTTGAAAGCCACTAAAGGATGGCCTCTGAAGGGCCCAGGTCCCAGATGCTGCCAGGGTTCATTTCCTTTCATTCTAAGAAGGGTGGTGAGAACCAGCAGAGGTGCTGCCTCGTGCAGCAATAAGACATTTGTCACAGTCTGAGATGGAAATCCTATCTGGTATAATTATTTTATATTAAAATAGATGAAATTTTGATATGGAAATATAGAATGATGTATATTACATTAGCCTAAGAACAGGATATTCATCTTTACTTTAATTTGTAGACTTCATAACTTTGTTTGCATTTACTGCAAGATAACTACTGTACATTCCTGAAAAATGACATCTTGCATGAAAAGAATTAGCAGAAGCCACAGAGCTGATAATTTTCCTGTGAATCAGGGAGGACAGAGCTCACTGTGATCTCTCAGACCTAGACCAAGGCTTGCCTTTATAGTTTTAAACTAAATTGTAATGCTGTCATGGCCACACATTAAAGGAAGTTTCTCTTGATTAACTGTTTTACTCAGTCATGTGAAACTAGATTTATTCTCTTGGAACAAGCATAAAAAGGGCAAAAGTTACATTTGGGAAGCTTGTTTGGTCGGCAAAATGCAGACATAGATAATGTTTTAGAAATAGGTATATTAATTTATTAATTTTTTATCTGCTGTTTCTCAACACATTTCAAAGTTTTGGAAGCCCTTTGTGGGATTACACTCTGAGACCTGAGAAACTGAAGGGCAGGGCACTGAGTAATACATGTGAGGAAGGGAGTAATACACTCTCACTGATTATTTTGAACAGTGAGGAGTAAAGTACTTCTTGGTGGATGCTGGCAGAAGGATGAATGATGCATGTGCAGTTGTCTGGAGGGGGCTAAAACATCAGTTTTAAAGAATAAAAACTAATTCAGACTGAATCTGTATTTTGGATAGCCTCTCTGGTACTGTGCTAGCTGCATTTTCCTGAGACACCCACCTTTGTAAGCACCTACATGCAGGATGTTATCTTGCAGAAAAGACACCTGTAGTCCATCATGCAACAATATAGCAGACAACTAAAACTGAAAACTAAATCTTCACATATTTAGAGCAGTGATAAAAAAGATTTTTAGAATCAAGAGTCTTTCCAAAATCATGACCTATTCTTGTAATTGTTCCCAGTCTGGTTCTGCTCTGTGTTTAAGGCAGATTTTCAGCTATGCTGTACTCAAAAATAAATGCAATTTCCTGTTCAGTTTACGTGTTTGCACTTATAGACACTTGCAATCAGGACATCAAGAGAAGTGAACTTTTCAGTTCAAAAATGTAAATACACCTAATTTAAATTATTTGTAACCAAGGAAATCCCTTAAATATGCCACTTGCACCTTAAATGTGCCACCAGCATTGATTTAGGAGTCTCTGTTCCACAAACTTAATACATCTCAAAAGATAAAAAATAATAATTAAAAAAATAAACAAAGCTCAACAACCTTTAACTTATGTTATAATAGTTTAAAAGAGTATTAACTGAACCTCCAGGGAAAATTAAAACCTATAATCAGACACAGCCATTACTCTAGATTATGTTCTAAAAGATTTTAATCCTTGTATTATTAAAAAAAAATATAATTAAAAAAAAAGTAGATTTTTTTTTTTGTTGTTGTTGTTTTTCTTCCTTACCCTGGACATATGGCACTTAAAACTGTGCACAGACCCTTTGTAAAAAACAGTGTGAGTTAGACACAGAGTATTGCCCAGACATGAAGCTTTAACTGTGAATTTCTTTGCTTTGGCACCGGAGGGTCAGTCAAATTTTAGGTGTTAACCAAACATAGGGTGCATTCGGTTGTTTTGCCATCAATTTTTAACACGTGAAAAACTTGATGTCTCTTAAATAATTAACTGTTTTTAGTAAGTGTCGGAACTGCATCCCAGTTTCCATTTGTCCCTGTGGCTCAGGCAGAGCCCTGCTCTGGAGCTGTCTCTGGCAGCTGGCTCAGAGGTGGGAGCTCCCCCCAGAAAAACTTTTCAGTGACGACAAATCATAACCGGTTTGGAAATGAATCGATTCGCAAGGCCCCTTGCCAGAGGTCAAATTTGCAATTGCATGGAAATGTTAAGGTGCAATTGCTTCAGGCTTTAATGAACTCCAAAAAGAAATATGCAGGCCTGTAAAGCTCATCCATTAGATCCTGACCTACAAATGGCAAGGAATAACAGCAACGCAACCACGAGGTGTGCTGACTAAGGGAATTACCTGGGCACAATTAGTTTTACGGGTTTTGGCATTTAAGTGTGGTGTCCAGGCACAGGAGAGAGCACGCAGAAATTACAAATTATGGAAGGAGAGTGTTTCCAGTGAAACAAACATGTGTGGATTTTCCCCGTCTCAGCTTTGCCTGGGCAGCAGCAGGGATCACTCTCCTCCAGCTTTGGGAAGGAAAGGGCAGTCCCTGGCTGGTGCACACCCCAAGAGGCAGCTCACCCTGGCCCCAGCAGATGGAAATTCTCCTGGTCAAGGAAATGGGGCCAGGACAGTGTTTTTTTCCTCAGAACTCCTGTCTTCTCAAGAAGAAGGAAGACCAAAATTGGAGTAATTTGTAGAGCTATTATTAGATTGCACTAGGTAAACTGAGAACAAAGAAAAAAGTAATCACACTCCAAATGAATTAGTGGGTCTTCCTAAGGGGATGATGGGAGGAAAGTTTATTTTGTTTATGGATTTGATGCTGTATTGTAGAAATTATATTCATCCTTTGTTTTGCAGTAAAAATGCTCTGCTTGCTTAAGACCCTGAGATTTTAATTTAAAAAGTTGTTACCAGACATGGGCCAGAGATAAATACCCCTGTCTGAGCACATGTTAATTGCCAGTGGCTGGAGGTGAGCGTCTGCTCCAAGTATCTCAGCTAAGCTCTCCCCTCTAATGAGACAAACTTCCCACAGTCCAGGAGAGCCAAAAAATCCAACCCTGAACATGCAGCTCCCCCTGACCTCGAGTTTCCAGGCTGGAAAGTGCTCACCTCCACGTCCATGCTGTGAGGCTTGTGCCCTGATGTTGGAATTAAGGTACACCCTGAAGGGATCTGTCATGCTCCAGTGCCAGCTACAAAACACACAGACAAGCAAGCAAATAAATAAATAAATAGACAAATAAATAAATAAATAAATAAACACAGTGTTCATTTGGCACAAACCTCCTCGCAACATAAATAATCAAAACCTGATTAACAAATGGGTCAGTTTGAAATGAGAGTAATGATCTTCCTTTGCCTTCCTGCTCCCATCAGGATGATCACAAAAGGTTATCTGTTTGAATAAATTAATTAGAGTTGTCAAGCTGGCTCATTTGCCAATGGGAAGGTTTCATTTTTGTGACCCAAGGGCAGATTTCCAGGATGTCTTCCCCCCAAAGGTGCCACCCAGGCAGTGGCCTGGCCAAAGCACTTAGAGATGGTGAGTACAGGTCTCAGGACCAGCTCCCAGCCAGAGCAGAACAGCCCTGGGCAGGCTGGCTGAGCCACATCAGCTGATGCTGGGCAAATGGGTGCACAGGGAAGAGCATGAGATGGGTGTCACCCCATCAGCTCCTGCCCCTCTCATGGCCAGAAGTCATTCCTTTGTAGGAGGTTTTCTAGTGGGAAAGCAAAAAGAAGAAGAGAGAAAAGAGTTTATCTTATTTATGGAGAACTCTGCATTGAGACTGAGTACCCAGGAAAGCAGCTCTGTGTGTTTATGGAACCTGGTGTCTTACACTGCATTTCTTTCTCTTTTCTGCCTTGCTTTCTTGCCTTTTTTTTTTTTTTTCCATTCAAGGGCCAGGTCATTGCTTCTAAACCTCTCTCTCAAGAACTGACACTTAAAGTGCAAATGAAGCTAATGACAAGAGACAATATTTTAATGTTAATTAGATATTTCATGTGTCTTAGTTCATCAGAGCAATATTGCTCTTTTATGTATTACATGAAAGCAGAGCTTTAGCTTGGAGGAAAACAAGGAACACAGTTGGCCATGGAAGGAGTATTCTTGGGTTTGTAATTATTAAAATTATTGTTACATTTAGAAAATCCAGGAAACTTTGAAAGGAAGATACTTAATAATAATAATGGAGCTGCTGCGCTATAGGAAGCCCTGGCAAAGGCTTTACATCTTTCTTTTTTCCTCCTACTTGAGCTGGCATTCTAAAAGCTGTAGTCTCCCAAGCTCTTGCTAGGAGAGCAGACTTGGCTTTTCTGGAGGATTATATTCATATATAATGCAAAAATGAGGTCTCTCTTTACCTGGGTTCCCCCCTGCCTCCCTTCCTATGATAATTCCCTTTTTAATAGTTTTGTCAAAACACCAACATGAGCTACTAATGCTGTGCATCCCAGTGAAATGGCCTAATGATGATGTTCACCAGAACTAGGTACATAATGTACAATATTTTCTGTGAATGTTTGCATTCCTTGTGGCTTGGTTTCTGCTCCTTTTGCGTTCTTTCACTGGCTATTTGAGAAGTTGCATTTCACTGCCAAGAAGTATTTATACAAAGCAAATTTCAAAGTTGTGCACATATTTGAAGAAAATGAAATTTAAGGCCCTGTCACAGCAATGAGCTCCTTGCAGAGAGACCTCATGCGTGGACCCTGAATGCAGAAAATGCCTGGAGAAGGTCACTGCCTTAGAAAGAGCTGCAGTCCCCCCCTTCCACGATGTCCTAGCTGTGGACACTCACCAGTGCAGTCATTTTAACGTGGGTTTTGAAGAGGTAAAAAAACTCCAGCAAACCCACAAAAATCATGTACTGATTTCCTGACCATTTGTGCTTCAGCTGGACTTGGTTTTGAGATCACTCTGAGCAGAATAAATACATTAAAACCAGATTGTGTAAGGAACAACAGAATTTCAAAGGGAATAGAAATATTCTGGAACAAGAAACATTTTTTATTTAGCAGTTTGTGTGGGTGCCCACACCTAACAAGAACAGCAGAGTAAAAATGTAGTTAAGCTGTCTATTTTTGTCTACAGCTAGTATTAAAAAAAGAAGAAAGAAAAAAAAAGTGTTAAGTCTATGGTTTCTTTATGTGTTGTAAGAGCAAAGACACAACAGAGAGTGAATTCATTGAATAAAGTAGTATTTGCAATGATTTCCTTGGCTTGAAATTTCCCAGCTTTGCTCTACTTTCATTTTCAGTGTTTAATTGCAATTTTTTTTTCAACACCCTGTATCCTGAAGGAGAATAAAATTTATAGGTAAGATGTTAATGTACAACACTGATACATAAATGATAAGTTTTCTTGGTGATGCTTACTCAAAAATACTACATCAGCAGTGAGTGTTTCACTCAATGAGCGTGCCAGGGTGACGTGAAGGAGTTCAGGGCCACAGGGGCTGCTTGAGATCATCCCACAAGAGTTTGGGTTCCCATTAGATTGGGAAGCTCCCAGCAGCCAGCCTTGAGCTGGTGACGAGGAACAGGGCAGGGAGAAAGGTTGTGAAAAGCACAGCATCATCCTACTGAAGGGATCCCAGAACGGGGGGGTTATTTTATTTAATAAGGGTGTAAATAATTTCATAACCCAATATTAAACACATACCTACACAATAAGATATATATGTGCTCACACACCCCAGCAACATCAACCTTGGTACTGTAACTGTTTACAGGAAGGAATAAAACTTGTGTGTTTGGGGTTCATTAATATACATTAACAATTGTAAACGTTCTGCCTGAATGAAAGCTGTTTGCTTTACTTCTTCAGGGTTTCTGCCCTTTTGGGACATTCAATGGGCAAATGGAATACACTGATAGAGGGCTATAAGTGCTGTAAGTTATATTTAACTAAAATAAACAGGCAGATACAGACACTTCTGCTCTGCTATAAAAAGACTGCATATGCTCAATGCAGGTTTTCTTAAGGTAAGGGACAGAGCTTAGGAAGCTCTAAGGCAGCTAGATTTGCCCATATGGGAAGGCGGTCTTTCACTGATGATTTTGCAGACAGAAATTGCCCATCTGCACTGTTTGCAGGTGTTTTGAATGATTATATTATTAGCTCTGTCTGTTCAACTTTGCTTTTTTATGGTGGCTTTAGTATTGCAGTAAATAAAAAAAAAAAAAAAGAAATATATAAGCAGCCATCTGGTTCCCAATTTTTGACTAGCGCTCTTTGTCAAGAAAGAAAAAAGAATTCTCAGATATTATTTCCTAGTTCTGAAACACTGGCAAATGAGGAGAACAAATCCCCAAATTCTGACCTGAATATAAAACGGGGACAGAATTTTCTGCTTTTTATTTAACTTGCTCTGATTAATCCATTTAAAAGCAATTGTCTCTGTTCTGTTCTCATTTACGCCTCTGTGAAGTCAGCAGAGTAGTTCTGGGTTTACACCACCCTTTTAGGAGCAGAATC
>VWZN01012385.1:190853-209468 GCA_013396955.1 Regulus satrapa | reverse complement strand
GGAGGGAATTATAGTGAAAGCAATCATTGTGAAACCATTTTCTATTTTTCTAAATGAGCAACAAAGACAGCTGGGAAGTGGTCCTTTGCTGCTGGATTTTTCAGGGAGGATTCACATTTCTCTTGGATATTTTTGCAAAGCAATGACAAAACTTTGCCAGACCTTTGGAAATAAAGAACAAATGATTTGCTATCTCAGCAGTAAATTCCAAATCTTTAGACTGCATTTAAGTTTCTCTGAGCATAATATTTGATTATTGGCAATATGTTTCCAGTTAAATATTTCATATAGTGCATAAAGGCCTCTTCTGCTCTCAAGCATTCTGTAGATATTAATGAAAGCAGTGGATTTGTAGATTCATCTGATGCCTGAACACCTTTTGCTGCAAATTGTTTGAGAGCTGGATCAGAGCTTTACACAGTCATTTAATGTTACCTCTATATTCATGAAATCGGAATTATGCATCTAAATGTAGGTAGTCTTTGGAGAAATGGTGCCAAGCCTCACAGATATGACCCAAATCCGAGTATTCTACAAGATCCCCAAACCCTGTGTGGATTTCCTCGTGTTCTCCATGAGCAACAGTGCCACACATGGGACTGGGGAGGGAGGGGAAGGTGTGTGCTGGCTCTGGGGACAAATGGGAGGGTCCAGCACCAGCATTTGCACAATAAAAACGAGTGTATGGCCATAGTCTGGCATTTGCAGTCCTCAAGATGTAAGGGCAACTGAGGCAAGTACTTAACCTACAGCTGGAGCCTCTGTTTGCCTGCCTGTTCTTGGGCTACTTCTGCCTGAAGCTGGAGGCCTTTGGAAAGACAGCAGGATCAAAATTGTAATTGAGGAACACCCCAAATCCGCACAGAGTGAGGAGCAAAAGGTCAGTCATGGTGTACGTGGCAATGCTGATGGGCAAGGAGTCCCTGCTCTGCTTGCCAGCCAGGTGCTCAGTCCCTGGTGTGGTGAAATGGCACCACAGAGCTGCTGTTTATAGAAGGAGACAATCATAACAGGAGCTTGGCAGGAACCAAGCTGGCTTTAAGGTTGCTCATCACCATAAAATTTGCTTAAATACACCCTTCCCCAACACTTGCCTTGCTAGTTTAGAAACAAACTCATATATTCAAACCTTTTTGTCCTCTTCAAACAATTAACTGCAACCTAATAATCCTTCCTGAGCCTGGGCAAAATATATGCATCATGGTTTTGGGCTATGGATGTAGCATGTGGCAGGTAACTGCTTGGGGCTTGGTTACTGGAGGCTTTATAAATGCACACTGTATTTCTGCTTGCTTTCCTTCAGTCCAGCTACTAAACTAAAACTCATCTAGTTCATTAATCTTCCATGCATCTCTGCCATTAATATTCTAGTAATTTGATCATGGTATCCTTAAATTAATAGAAATCAGCATTCCTAAAAAGATTATGCACTTTTGCATCAGCCATGTGACTAATAGTAACCTAGGGAGTGACTCCTCGTCATGCAGAGTGCTCAGGTGATGTAAGTACGGCTGGGATCTCGCTTTAATCCTTAGGAGTGCTCTCAATTCCCCTGGCACCGTGGCTAAGGCTGAGACATCATGTTTTCCAGCAGACGTTGTAATCCCTGCCCCGTTACGAGAACGCAGCAGCTGAATGGTGATGTCAGAAGTGGGGAAGGTAAACAGCTCTGAGCCAACTGTGCACTGCCGTGGGAACTTCTCCGTGAGCTAAGAGAGGAAAATGCTTAAGGAAAACATCCGGCTCTTCATGGCCCTGTGATAACTGTGTGGAAGACAACCCTAAGCAAAAAAAAACCAACAAACAAAAAACAAAAACCCAAAACAAAATCAAACAAACCACCACCAATCCCCCCAGAAAACTCCACTGAATTGTTCCCAGTATTTAGCAGCCTGTAGCTGTGTCCCAAAGGCTGTCTGAATACTTTTGTTAAGGCAAAGGTTTATTTTGTGTGGTAAGGTCAACCTTCCTGGAATGGAACTCACTGAGCTAAGGCTTCAGATTTGCTCTTCCAGTTTAATAATGTGAGATGATTGCCAGGGTGCCCAGGGAGGCTGTGGGTGCTCCAAACCTGGCGGTGCTCAAGGCCAGGTTGGATGAGGCCTTGACAGCCTGGTCTGGTGTCTCTGCCCACGGCAGGGCAGGGACTCAGTGATCCTTGAGGTCTCTTCCATCCCTCAGTATTCTGTGAATCTCTGATATCAGCCACTCAGGACTCTGTCACACCTGCACATGTTCCTCTACCATGCAGTGCACAGAGGAGATCCCAGCCCCAAAACCAGAAAAAGCGTAAGGTTCTTACTGGTGTTGCTCCATGCTTTCTCATTTCAGTTTCTGCTCTATGGGATTTGCCTCTGGCATATCAGCACAGAAGAGCACAAGAAATAGGTATTTTGCTGTGGTGAGGAGCAGGGTTGGACATCAAATCACCTCTTTTGTATTTCCTTCTGCCAGCTTTAACTGGGATATTTTTATTTGTTTTCTTAGCTATAAGTTATTCTGAGACCTCTGAAGAAGACTATAGAAGAAGAAATGTATAGAAAAGCTCTATTTTGTTATCATTGATTGACAGATTTTGGAAATGGCTTGGATTGCTCCAGGATTATCCAGGGAAAATGTGTAGGGTGCAGATCGACAGGAGAGAGTCATGAGATATGAATTCCTGTCCTCCAGATCCTGGGATTGCGTGTGCTTTTGTTGCAGATTTTTCACTCACTGTTTTCATCTCCTAGCTGATCAGTACAAAATGACTAAAATGTGAGAGATGGATTTACTTTTTAACTAATGCAAATAATCATGTTGGTTATAATTGTTATGAGGGCTCCTTTGGGAATCTGTTGTTTCAAGCACTCAACCCTTTTGTCTCTCCTTTGGGTCTCCAGGCTATGTTGCAATTTATAAAGATACCAGACCTTAGGCTAAATCAATGTCCTTAGGGTTATGAGATGTTGCTAAATATCAAAACAAAATCCCAGTGTTCCAGTTCTTTAACTTCACTATGTTTAATTAGACATTCCAATTAACCTTCCCTTTGTGTTCCCTCATGTTTAAAGGGTTATATTAAAAGTACTGTAGAATTAAAGCCATTTAGAATATGCTGAGTATATTTCAAGGCATTCAGAAAGCCTCTTAGATGATGCTATCCTCATTTCAGTTTCACTAATGACTGGCCACCGAGGGCATATTTCCAAACCTCTGCACCTAGGTTGCAGAAATTGTAGCAATATCCCTACCCGTGCATCCAGGTCACAGCATGCTCAGATGGGAAATCACTTTTTCAGGTCTCTCACCACGTTGGTCTGTGAGCCTGTGGGCACAAAAGACGTGTAAAGGAAGAGTTACACATTCTTGCTATGAGAATTTAGACATGGACAAGCATTTAGTCAACTATTTTTTTTGCTCAGGGGCCTGCCAGAAAGACAAACACTGAATCAGGTTTGCTGAATTCTGGTTTCTGAGGTCCTGGAGATAATTCCCAGACTCATAAAAAACAGCAGTGTGAGAAACAAGGGAAAAGCGTGGGAAAACACAAACCTTCTCCTCCCAACTTGTTCATAAGATTGGATTCGTGCAATATTATGGGCAGATGAAAAATCCCAGGTAAAACCCTGTTCAAGCAGCAAGAACAATAAACTATCAGTGCTTTCTGTGGCCTGTCCCCCCAGCCATGCACCTTGTGCCAGGGACAGGCAATGTCTGGGTCTGTTCAGGCTGATGGTGTAGGAGAGTCTCCAAAACTATTTCTGTAGTCTTTAGGAACCTATGCATTTGGAAATGTATGCTGAGAGCACTCAGTGAGGTAGGAGAATACTATTATGCCCATTTTATTATGCCCAAGGGTGAGTACATTTTTTAGATTTATGTTATATTAGAAAGCTTTTCACTTATTATTCTCTGTGCCTAACTCTCTGGATGCATTTTATAAGTCATCAGGATTTAACTCATGGCTATGGATTTTGTTAGGGGAGAGCAGGTACCTAAAAAATCCCTGACTTGTCCAGTGTCATTCTGTATGTCTGGTGGCAGAACTAGGAACAAAAACCAGTCCATATATCTAATCTCTGACTCTTCCCTAGGTAACTTTCTCCAGCAGTTGTATTGAAAGATCATTTTAATTCACAGTTTTGTTTGTTGGAGGATATGAATTTTTCAGGGGTGAAATATGATGACAGAACAACATTTATTTTTCTATTTTCTATATTTGGAAGGAGCTAAGATAATTCTAAGAGCATACTATGGGGTTATTTTAGTTATATTTGTTCCCTCAAGGAATTTGTCATTGAATCTTCCTTTGGTTTTTGTAAAGAAGAGGGAGGGAAAAAAAAGAGATGTTTATTTTATTGACACTGTGATATCAAGGGGTTAAGAAACCTGTTGGAGTCTGTCTTTGTTTTCTAAGACAAAGTCAGTTAAAAATATATCAGGTTTTGTGTTAAATGGTTTGGTGGCACAAATTCAATAAAGACGTTGTCTGATATCCTCACTCTATGACTCATGTGAGATACAAAGGAAACTAAGAAAAGCAAAGATTCATTTCCCTTTCCTTCTTCTTCTCCTCTGCTTTTCATTGGCAACAGTAAAGTTCAACTGCAAGACATGTGATTGCAATATAATCAAATAACCTGCTGGTGTCTCATAAAGAAGTACTGGTTGTTTAAACGACTATTCATAACAGACTTAGATGTTTCATTGCTGGCGATGGTTTAAGATTCAGATAACATCAAATCAGTTGGAGTATGAGATTCAGCTCCTTTGAAAATGTACAAAGAACAAAGCCAACAGCACTACTGATGACTGACTAGTTGGGGGAGAAGAAAACAACGAATATATTTAGGATTTTTATCAAGCCTGTTGAAGAATCTCAATGTGAGCTGCTCTATAGGCATGTGATAAACATCACAGAAACTGGAGATAGTGAAAGCTGAAGAGTATGGGACACTTAGCGTGTCTAGCTCCACAGTAAAACAGTTTATACAGAGAAAACAGACGGTTCAGTATAAATCATTCCCTAGCAGCTCTTCAGGGCACATTGCTGGGAAATACCTGCTAACAATGCCATCAGTTTATTTTGTGTATTGACTTTGAAACCAGTGCAGGGGAAGGCAGAGCTGTGTCTCTCTGGCAGGGATGACCCAGCCTGGTGCCTTTTGCACAACCAGCCCTTCCTTGAGGGTGCTCCCACAGCAGATGCAGCTGCTGGAGCTCCAGGAGCAGCTCTTTCATAGCGAGACATTCCTGCAGAAGCACAGCTCTGCAGGGAAGCTCATGTTAGGGAACAAAAGCACTCTAGGAGAACTTAGATGTAGAGAAGTAGTTTTTGAGATTCATTTATTAGCCACTGTATTGCTAATTGCTGATCTCCTGTTGAGCTAACCTCGAGTTCGACGGGGACAATGTTTATGAAGCCGGTACTTAAAAGAGGAAATCTGGGGCAAAACAAAAAGTATATCCAACACTGATCTTTGAAGATGCATCGTTTTGCCTTATCAGCAAAGGTGCATTCAAAAATCAGGCAGTCGCCACTAAGAGTGAGGAATAAAACAACAACAAAAAAATCCCTCCCTTTGCTTCAGGCTTTTGGATGCACTGGATTAAGTTCACTGCTAATTAGACACAATTGTGAAGCACAATTATTTATGAACCTTCAATGGGCCGAATTCATGAAAGGAATAACGAGTATGTATTTCCCTTTTGTAGAATTTTAATGAAGAAATGGCATTACTATTCATTATTTATCCACTTTCAAATTGTAATGAATAGTTCTACTAGCAAACACCAAATTTCTGTATTTACAGAAAGGCAGAACATGTGTAGATAATAACACAGTTCGGTATGTATGAAATTCTGTAATTCTATAAATATAGAAATAAAGAAATTATCAGCAGGACTATTCATTAAATTTTGAAAGTAGTAAATAATAAATAGGAATAACATTTATTCATTAAAATCCTCCAAACAGAAAATATTGGGTCTTTCTTTCTTAAATAAATCCAGTGCAATATTTCTGAGAGAAAGCTGGAGTTTATGATGATTTTTATTTTTGGCTCCTTTTGACATTGTTTCATATGCAGCCTTTCTCCTAAATGCATTTTAAATAACATTAACCCATGTGTTTTCATTAAAAGTTGAAATACTACATTATGTGGCGAAACAAAGACAATTTAGAGAGCCTGTCTTGCCTGGCTGAACAAACACTTTTGAGCACCATTCTGAGCATTTTGAGCACCATGGGTGCCTGCCTCCTACAGAAAACATGTTTGTGCCCAGCTCCCAGAGAGGCATTCACATGTCCCAGGCCCTAGTGTGTGAAGATGAGGGTGCAAATGGGGCATTTTGACTGCTTAGACAGCCCAGTTTGAATGGCAGTGCCTACAGCACCCAACTCCTGCGTGGATTTTGCAGTGAGACTGCCCAGGTGGAGCCCAAAGTCCTCACTGCTCCACCAGCAGTGGCAGCACCTGGCACAGGAAGGGCTGAAGGTCTCTGAAGGGGCAGGTAAGACTGCACAGGCTGCCTCTGATGGTTTTTCAACCTAATAAGTGCCAATAGATGAACTAAGATCCAAAGAAAAGTTTTCCCATAATTTAGTTTAATGTGACTGGGAGCTGAGCCCAGTGTCTCTCCCCTGTGCAGTGTCACTGCAGTGTCCTCCTCCAGCCACTGCTTTCCCAATTTCTCCAACTGAGCTTTGCTGTCCCTCTGTTCATGGGGCCACAAGGTCAGTGCTGAAGGTTGAATTCATGTAACCTAAGCATGTCTTCCCTTAAAAATACACCTAAAGTTTAATTATGTATTGTATTAATTAATCTTCAGAAAGCTAAAACTTCAATATCATTTTAATTCCTTATACAGTAATTAAGCTCTTTGAACTTAATAAGAACACAGAGCTTGACTTTTTAAACTCCAGTGAAGTACAGGATATTAGAAAAAAGCCTGTGCAGATGAGTCAATTATGGACTTTGATAGGCATTGCTTAATATTTTGGTTCAGTGTAGGCCAACCTTAGGGCCTGAGCAGGTGGCCCAAGTTCCTTACACTTTGGGGCACCTCTCACTCTGCTGAACAGCAACAGATCTATTATTAACAGTTTATTCCCAATAAGGGAATACTTTTTCCCTTTATAGCTAAGAATCTGAGCTCCTGATAAATCTCAGTGAGTTTAACTCTAGAATCACAGATTGGTTTTTGGGTTTGAAGGGATTTTAAAGATCACATGGTTCCAACTCCACCTTCTGCTAGACCAAGCAGCTCAAAGCCCCATTTTCAGAGACCTGTTTAGATGGTGAGATGTTCCTATGATTTAATGATGCTGTAACTAACATTCTGGGTTCAATATGCACATAAATTCTACATGAATCTTACTCACCCCCATCACTTTCCAAGTATTATAGCAGGAAAAACAGACCAGAAGAATACAGAACTGGTCACAGGTTGTTTGGTGTTTTAATGCTGTAGCTCAAAAACCTGGTTTTCTTTTTCTGAAGAAATTTGGTAAGCAAATGCATTATTTTTACACAACTTTCACTAAGATTAAGCACAGCGCTTGACATGGAGATATTTTAAAGAAAACCCTTTCCCTTTCCAAGGTCACGACCTGGTGTATACTGGGCGCAGTGTGAGTTGTAAACCTCTTGTGGAAATCCGCAGAGAGCTGAAGTTTGCCTGGAAAGGCAGAGTATTTTCCACGGCCAGGGATGTGGCAGCACTGGGGGAACACCAGGGAGCCCTCCCTAGCCAGCAGCAGAGCAAGAGCCAGTGCAGCAGAGAGCACCAGGGCTCCTCTGTGGATGCACCCAAATGCTTCCTGGGCTGTGCCCTGCTCCTGTGCAAGGTGAAGAGGAAAAGCCAAGGGCTGGAGGGCTGGGCAGGAGGCTCACGGGGGTTCAGCAACCTCATCCCTTTCAGCAGATTGTGATCCTGAGCAGCTCAAACCAGGACTTCTTGGATGGAAACAGAATCTGCATTTTTCACACAGCATTTCAAGGATTTCCATGTGGTCCTCAATAGCTGAACCAGGACTTACAACCCCAAGTAATCTTGGCCTCCCTCCATAAGGGCTCAGTTACAGATGATGGCACGTGGCCCTTGCCATCAGATTAGCTTAAAAACATCTGTTTGGCTTTGGTGGCTTGGATCCTTCTGCAGCAAGCTGCTTTTCCTTGCTTTTTCTCATTTGGTTTCTTGTATGTAACATTTACATCATAATCTAAAAACAATTTTACACATAATAAAGTTTAACTCTTTGATATTTTTCATTTTGAAATGAAATAATAGACATTTAAGAGAACGTTGGTTGGGGTTTTTTTTAATGTCACACATGATAGTATTTTAAAACGCAAAAGGACAAGGCAAAAGATATCCACTGTAAATTTTTTGATCTTTCTTTAGCAAATCTATAAGTAAAGTTCACTCTTTTTTTTTTTTTTCTTTTCTTTTTTAAGGTCCTTTATGCTCTTGGTGGAACTAACATCTGTTTCTCTGGGGAATCTCCTGTTTATGGCAATTGGAGATGTTTTTGAAAATCCTTTGAATTAAACTTTGCCTGCTCAGAAGTGTTTCCACAGGAACTGACTGTACACACAGAGTTTCCACTGATGACATTTGACAGAACTGTTAATCCCTCTTGACTCTGCTGTATGATATCACGTTACAGGAGCTGGAGCAGCCCCGTGATATTCGCACATGCACAACAACGTTCGCCCATTAGCTACCGCGCGTTCTGCTCACAAACAAAATCCCTGGCATCCCTGTTTCATTGGCTAAGGAGGAAGAAGGTGACTTTCCCCATCAATATTCCCCTTCTGGAATTGCCATGGCACCTTCTCCTGGCACAGGGTGGAGTGACCAGAGGACAGATCCCTTTGTACAGCAGCCACTTTACTTCTCCCATTCAAGCATAGAAATTTTTCCAAGACTTCTGTTTCAACCTCCTGCAGAATGAAATCAAAGACTATAATTCTGAAAATAAAAAGCAGTTTTGACAGCTGATTATCAACTATCATATCTGCAGCCTTTTTATTTTATTTTTTTTTTAGCAAAAATCAACACTCCAAAGTGCAAGAATTCTTTTGGGATTCTTGGTGATGAAATCTTTTGTTGTCTCTAAGGAGGGACTGTCCTTAGAGAATTGCCATGAGTTTTAGAAAAGCAAGGTGTTTCAATGTAATGCAACATTATGATTTAAATTCAATGCTGAGTGATTATCAATTCTCTTAAGTGCTGAATTTGCAGAATCTTTTTTTGCACTCTCTTAACAAACCAAACACAAGGAAAAAGATATTGTCCAAGTGATGCTTCTGTTTGAAGTGATACCTATGCACTTCAAAAATTTGACTGAAAATATATTTCTAAGCAACTATTTCTGTTAGAAATTTTTAAAAAAATATATTTTCAGTTGTTTTCACATCTCTAAATCAAAGTACTAAATGGAGTCTTCCCCAGAAGCCTTTATGGGGCTACCTGAATCATTAAGGCCAGAATATGACAACAGGAAAAATAATTTTTTTTAAAAAGATAAATATATTTTCTTCTTTTGATGAGGTAAAACCATTTAAGGTTGCATGACTTGAATGAGCATGGACAATAAGAGTCTTCTTCAGCTAAAGAAAAATGAATATGCAATGCCTTTGTCTTTGGAAGGACATTTCCTTGGTCAAGAGGACCAGGTCCTTTCACTGATTACATATTATCCCCTCTCATCTTCCATATGTCTAATTATTTCTACAATTAAAATAGATTGCATGATCTTCCATCTAAATCTTTCTCTTTAAGAAAAAGAGAATTTAAAACTTAATTTATGAACTCTGATCTTATTAACCTTTCATTTGATTTGCTTCTGGGCCTTGATCTTGTAAACAGGCTATTATATTTTCTGCTATTTTATTTGGTATGTGCTATTTCAAGGCACTCTGAAAACTAAAGCTCACCTGCACAACTGAAATGAAACATTCTTTCTTTTCTGTAGTTCAATGTTCTAAGTCCCATTATTTGCTTCCAACTTCAGGGGAAAAAAAAGTCTGCTTTAATAAATAGAAACTTTGCTGGGTTTTGCCAGTGGTTTCCCAAGCACTCTGTCCATAGTCCCTCTCTGTCCAGAGCACACAGCTATTCTCACTTTTGCCTCCTCCCAAAGGAATTTGCACTCTCCATTCCTGCTGATTCTTCAGACGTGCTTTGTTTTCTTTGTTTCTGCTAGTTACATTAGCCCAGATTGTGTTTATTTCCTCTCCCCCCCCCTCCAATGCCTTGATTCCTTTCCTCCTCCTGCAGATATCACAAACTTAGCTTCTAAAATCAGTCAAGCTGCTTCTTTTCCTCCCTAGTTTTTACCATCTTATTTACTCATCTCAGTTTATGAATGCTCTTCCCTCCATTCTTCATTCCTTTTTTTGCAATCTTCTGTCTTCTTCCTTTTTGTTCATTTTCCAGGATTCTGCCTCATTCTCTATCTCAGATCTGATTATTGCCCTTATAGGATTCCCCTTCCTCATAAGTGCCATGTCTTCCTTTGGCTGCTGATGGGCACTTCTACTTCCATTCTCCTGCTGGTACTCAAGATGAGGGGAGAAATTTCTGAGGATGCACAGCTGCTCCTCTCAGAAGCAACAGCTGCATGAAATTTGGGTTTTTCCCTTATCACTGAACATATCCTATGTGTGAATTTCAGTTTCTTTCCTCTGTGCAATAAAGTACCACAGCCTGGGCAGGGTTTGGAGTTGGGAGGCAGCACCTCATCATTCCCCATCACTCTTGGTATTTCCTAACAAAGGTTCAGGACCATTTAAAGATAGAAAATGTTCTGTATATAAGATCAGGTTTTTGTAATTTCTCTGCTTACCAAGCTTACTTTGTATAACTTGGCTGCTTTATGCAAAGGAAAAGGGTCATCATTTGGTGGTTTTGGGTTAAAATATTTATTTTAAAATAAATTCCAGAAGGTATATGCCAATAAAATCAGAGGTTTGCAAATAAAATCTCCAGGATTAATAAGAAGGCAAAGAAAAAAATGTTTCTTCTTGTTTTTGCAAGACAACCAACAGTTCAGGCCACATTTGCCTTCAATAATATAAGAGCAGGCAGCACCAATAACCAAGAGGATTAGTCTGCTTTGACTCTGTGGTGACTGAATTCACCATTAATAGTTCAGACTTTACCCTGATCTGAAGTACCCAACTATGAAGTAAAGCACTCATGGTCCCACATGTGCAGAGGGCTGGAAGGGCAGAGAGAAGTGCTGGAATTTCTCTCTGTGCAATACTGGAGGGCTGAAGTTCTTAACACTGTTAAAAAAATTGGAATGGAATAAAAAAAAAAAATCAAATATATATGCAGGAGACAAAGTCATGCTGGATTGAAGAATTTTTCAATTGCAGATTAATTTAAAATATGTCACCAAAAAAAAAGTCATTAGTACATTGAAGAAACAGGTTTTTTCCCTCTGCTCACTGTTTTCTTTCTTTGTTCTATGTCTTTAATTTTATTATTCTCTTTTCATGGTTACTCATTGCAATTCTTTTCTTACCAATCCCTGTGTACAAACCCACCTGCCCAAACAGGACTGGGTCAACATTTATCTTTCAAGAGTCATTATTTTATTAGCTTGCTGTAGATTTTAGAACTTTGTTTTTCTTTTGTTTCCAACGGCTGTGTATGGCCTTTTCACAGTCTTGGTGCAGCAGTGATAATCCAGGACAGCACCTGCATTAAAGAGTGACCTAGCACAAACACAGGCGCGTGCACACACGTGTGTACTGATGTAACTTTTTTATGGGAAGCAGAGCAGGATTCCACCCGTATTTCTGGTACAGAGGGAACAGAAGTTAATTTGTAGGTTGGTGAGAGAGAGCTTGTGACACTGCACTCCATTTCACATCAAGAGACATTAACTTGAAATTACTGTTTCCAAGGGAAACACTTATGACTCAAAGCATTAATTTGCATTAGTCCACGATAAGGCTAGTCCGTAAATTGAGTTATTGAAAATAACTCGCAACCATAGTGCCAAGGAAGGAATTAACTGGGAATGTTGTTCTATAAACATAAGTGGATATTTTTTTCCAGGTAGTTAAAATACTAAAAGTGTGCAAAATGTAATCAATTTAGTTTTCTGGTAAGGTCATTCTTTAACAAATTGTCACTATGGAAGTAATCAGTTTGGATAAATTTGTGTTGGCTGGGTTTTATCTCCTCACTTTTTAGTTTCTTGTGAGCAGCCTATTAAAATCCATGGTTTGGGACAAGCTCTACATTTTTCTCTTACAGCTGTGAGGACAATGGTCATTCTTTACAAATTTAGTTCAAGGTAATGTGATGTTCTACCCAATCTGGCAGAAAGATTTATAACTTAGCAACTGGGGGCTAAATTTCTGTGTTGTAAGCAAGTCTGGTCTCAGGGAAATTTCACCTCTTTTGAACATCCTAAAGTTTATTTAGAAAAATCTCCATAGAAGTTGCTCTTTATCCTTTGTGCACTTCTACGATATCCACTTAGGGTATGTTAGAAATCAGCAGTATTAATAACTGAAATCTACACCAGAAAAATTATTCAAATTAGTTACTGATAACCAGCTGCACATGTACCACCACTTTTTAAAAATCTGGGTCAGCCAACATTCCCCCAAGTAAATATAGCCAAACAGGTCCAATTCTTTCAATTCTCACTCAGGTTTCCATTCTCACTCAGCATCATAACTTTGATACAGGAATACAGGAAATGCTTGCAAAATTTCTGGTCTGTATTGCAGCTGGTCTTTCTTTTCAGGAGCTGCCCAGACTGGCACCCAGTAGACACCACTGCCCCCAAAGAGACATGTCCCAGCTCTGCATATGCACAGGCAGGAGGTGCAATACCCCATTGCCTTTTGGTTCTCTCCAAGCACCCTTGCAGTTTATTCAATCCGAAGGTACTCTGGAAGAGGAGAGAGTAGAACATGAGAACTATTTTTCCAGACTAAGGATCTTTAAATCCAGGTTCTCTCTCCTTGTGTTACCATCTGCACCTATGTTTGTAGCAGAAAACATTTAGATTTCCTTCCTTTCTCTTTAATTCCAACTGAAGAACAAATTTCCAAACCCAGAAGCACAGCTAAGGGGCACTAAGTGGCCATGAGTTTGTCCAAAAGGCATCACCTGAAGCACACAGATATCCCAATAAATGAAATTGCTTCCCCTTCCCCAGGGTGGTGTGCTGCCCAGTGAAGGTTCACCTTCTGGGGTGGAGAGGGTGAAGCCAACTTTGAGGTGCCCCAGCAGAGGAAGGCTCAGGGCATGGCTCTCCGGGGTCAGACACAGGGTGTGTGGGTTCCCAGCACTGCAGAGGGGCTGTGAGGGGCAGGTGGCCCCGTTGCAGGTGCAGGAGAGCAGCAGTGCTGGAGGAGCAGGCTGCAGTGCAGCTTGCTGTGCTGTTGCATGGCGCGCAGCCTCGCCCGGCCGTGCTTTCCCCTGCCCTCTCCCATCCCCATTCCAGCTGCCTGCCATGCCCGACAGGGCACCCTGCCGTGTATCTCTCAATTGCTTCTCATGAGTAAGGACATTATTTTTGATCCAAACTAATATGTAATTATCTATTTCAGAATGTTTTATTAGGAATTAGAACCCTTTTTATATTTTAACCAAACATATTCATTTCACAGCATGTAAAAAATCATTTTCTCTCTCCTAACTGTGTTTATCCTTTCTCCGTAATATTTCACAGCTGAAGTCCTTTTCTAAGAGAGCTTGAAAAATATTATCTGGGGTTTAAATTTTTTTTTAAATTGAGCATATATGGACAAAATCTGCTCTCTTCTTTCCTGTCCTTAGCATTCTAAAATGTACCTGTGTTCAAATATTAAGAAATAAAACAAATATAAATTATGCATTTTCCAAGTTAATTTAAAATGCATTATGCACTGCTTTGTTCTCTGGAATTAGTATTATTAAGGGGACAGATCTGTATGGATTAATTTTGAGTCAGTTTATTCACTTCTTTGTAATTCAGTGGCAAGAATTTCTGTCCCCAGGCATCAAATTAAAATTTTTACTGTAAGTAACACATACACAATATAGACCTTTTTGTATTGTTTCTTTGTTTTTCTATCAGACAACGTATTTACATATTGTATTATTTCACAAAACCACCTCTTTCAAAGTAAACAAAACTTCCCCTCCCTTCTTGAAGATTATTTTAATGTTCCCATTGTCATTGTACCCACTGGAACCTGGTTCTAGTTTTGAGGGTTTTTTCCCTTTCCATCAATAATCACATAACATTTAGCTGTGTCTTCCCTGAGATATCTCACGAGCTGAATAATCATCCAACATCTCCTTTCTTCCAAATATTTTTGGTGGTGTTTGAGCTGCTGCTTGATGATTTTTTTTTTAACCCAAGCTATTCAATAATAATTTTAAAATAATGTTTTATTGCAATAATTCTTTGCACTTACATGTTTTAAATCTTTATTTTTCCCTAAACTGAGCAAGAAAATAGAGGCTGCTTTCTTAATTAGTCTTCTTTAAACAAAATATCCTTTCATATGCACTAATAAAGACTAAGGATCATTTCTCTCTTGTTTAAATAACTGCTTGCTGTAGTATAAAATTGTAAGAGACATGATGCAGATCAAGATGCTGGCTTGAAGTGGAGAAGAGGAACAAGCAGTGCAATAATAAGCAGATTTTAATGATTTACTATAAATCAGCATTTTTGCCCTGTCAGTGAGATTGAAGAGGCAGACAGCTCCTCACATGTCTGCCTAGCAAATGTCTTCCTGATGAATCATGTGCTCTGAATCACTGATCACAACATTCAAACAGCACATCCAAATAATGAGGAAAACATATACACAGCTTTCTTATGCCGAGTCTAAAACTGCAGGAATGTGTGTTTTCAGTGGTGTGGTAGTTAAACCCCTACACTCATACTGTGTCTCTTCAGCAGAGGGTAATATAAGGTTAACTATTGATGCCCTAGCCTTACTTCCACATGTTAAATCAACGTGGAAAATTTAATCTTTACATACTCTGCAGGGGGGGGGAGGGGGGGGGGGGCGGTGTTAAAAAAAAAGGGAAAAGTGGATAGCAACGTATATTTCTATTTTAAAAATATTTTTCAACAGAGAAATGCATCAGCTACTCATCGAGAGAAACATTACTGTGATTAATTAGAACGCTACCAAGGCTATTGTTTTATATACAGGGTAGTTCAGATGACCATTGTTAATAATTTGGGTTGGTCACTAAGGTAATAGTGGTTATAAACTGCTATGTATTGCATGCCCTGATGTCCATCGATCCTCCCCACGACGCTGCCAGTGGGCTCAGATAGCCAAATAATTGTGATCGGACTCCTCTGCAGTGGGGGTGTCACTGGCCCCAGCTCCCCGCTGCAAAGCTCTCACGTTTTCCACTCACACTTGGGTGGAGCGAGGACACCAGGGGGGTGAAGGGGATGAGGTCCGACAGCTCTGGGAGAGCCAAGGAATGCGGGCAGAGGGGGTCCAGCCCCAGCCTCCACAGGCACCGCCCCCACGAGCACAAAGTGAATAAACAAGGGAGCTGGCTCACCTCTCTCCCCACTGGGCCCAAGAAGGCTGATAATGTGCCCAGCAGCAGGAACTGCTGTCCCCAGGAGGAGCTCTGGCCAGGCTCTCACACCGCCACAGCCGAGGGAGGAAAGCCCGTTTGCAGGTCAGCCCAGAGGACCTCTCCTACAGATCTCTACCTAGGCTGTTGCAGGATAAAATGAGCTCCCCACTGTCCTTTAACCTTTTATTAACATCATTATTTATTCAGAAAACAGTTTGAAAGAAGTAATTCTATAACAGTATTTCGCTTGAACTTAGAAACTTGAAAAAAAAAAAAAAAAAAGATCCAAGTTTGGTTGTGATGATCCTTCGAAAGATAGTAAGTAACTTGTCATTCCTTGTTCTGCAGACAGTAACTTTTGCACTTATTACTAATTTTCTGCAGTGGTCTAAATGCACTGTACATGGCGAGTTTAAAACACATTAATACCGTTTATGCACATAGTATTTGCAGTTCAGGTCATCCTTATGCTGACTTGGTAAAAGGTTTCTCCTGGAGATCCTGAAGATGAGCTGGCATAGAAACCAAGGATGTCTTTTCTCCACATCTCTGCATCCTGCCATCCCTTTGATGCAGAATCACAATATACGTTTCTGAAAGAATCTGCTGTCCATTGTTCCAAGACATAAAATTCAAAGTCCTCATCTTTTCTGGTTTGTACCCAAGGGAAAAAAATAATAATGGGCTTTTAAAACAATAAAATATCAATGTATTTTATACATGACCATGTCAGGCTCAAAAATGTTTTTCAAAACCATATCCATTTGTTTAATTTGAATAAGAACATACTTAATTTCATGGTCATTTGGTTAAAGCAGTTATTTTTATTAATGTGTTATTGAGCTAGAGGCTGAGGGCACTGGTCAGTTTGCTACTGTATAACTCACTCGCTTGGAGAATGAACTCTTGCAGTACAAAGGGGAAAACTCGTATGTGCTATTTAGCCATCACAATGGTATATTTGATCTGTGTTCTTATTTTATTCAAAGTAAGAAGGGGAAAAAAACAAACGCTCAGACTGCTGATTTCTGCAGAAAAAAATCTGCAAATGAACTGTTCTATTAGCACAAATGTACAAAAGTCTTTAGAACCTCTCTCTTCAAAAGCATAATTAGGTATTTATTTCAGACATACTAACATCTTTGCAGTAGCTAATAAGATGCAGCCCATTTGAATATTAATATAATAAATGATTAAATTAAACAGCAAGATTCAGACTCAGAAATAGCCTTTATAGGTCCCAGGGGGTCACTAAAACTGTATTCCATTTCTTCCTACAGTTAACATAGTACAAGGGACATGAATGCGTAAAGCAATATTTGTCTTATGAAACATGGAGTTTTATATTGTGCTATTCAGTTTTATTACTCCACAGTTTGAAGCTGAGGCCTGTGATGAAGTCACCATGCTGGGACCCAACAGCAACTCTTCCTGTTTCAGTGCTTTTTGGCATCAAAGTGACGCATCGTTGCTTTGGCAGAGGCAAACCTCATGGCAGGCTACATATAAATAGGTTAACAACGTTGGCGTGTGATAAACTTATAACAACACACGCACAAAAAAAAAAAAAAAGTTGCTGTAAAACAAATGGCTGAGGGATTTTTCATCTGTACATTATTATTATGTATTTATTATTAATAATATGTACCAAATAATGTGCAGGATTAATATCAATGGCGCAAGGATGATAGGTTAGGCTTATTTTTTTTCCCACTGTACACCAGATAAAAGAAAAATAGGCAAAGTAGGCAATTATAATTGGCCATTATTTCAATAAAGGTGGTTCTCTTCTCAAATTAGTCCATGAAAACTGCACACTATCCAAATCCCATGAACCTGAGAGGTGTTAATAAACATCTGGTCATGGTTTTTGCTTAATTAGCAATCCCTAGTTTGGACTGAAGTCTGTTTATGTAAAACAAAACACACGTATGCGCGCGTGCACACACACACACTCTCTCCACTCTCTCTCTCTTGCCCCCCACCCCCTCATAACAATAACAAAAAAAAAGAGGTTTTTGTTTCATGAGCCACAGCCCTTCAGCAGTCCAAACCAGCTTCTTGTAAGTGCTCGGTGGGAGAATTGGATTTTTAAGTCTTACCATTTGTCAACACAGCAGAATAAAATGAAAGCTATTTGGATTTGTCTGTTTCTGTTCATTTTACCAGACTAATGCCACCTCAATCAGCCCTACAAAATCCTGGTATTTTATTGGAAACTAAATTACCATTTTTAAATGCAAAAAGAAATTGCGTACTTACTACAGGTTACTGAAAAATGCCATTTTATTATTCTTAGCATCCAAAATCTTACAGCACCATCTCTCTAAGGAGCAGCATTGGCAGGGAGGTAATGGATAAACATGCAACTGTGCTTGCAAGACTATACTGTCTAAATTAGATAAAAGAAAAGTAGGAAGAAAACTCCAAGATAAGTGGTACAAAGTAAATCAAAACAAATCATCTTACCAAACTTTATTCGCATCTGATACCATTTTTAGAAATTAAGGTCAGTTTTGTGGAACTAATAGGGAGTTACACCTATATATCTTGGGCACCATGACAATGCTTGAGAGGAAGATTTATACACTATGGTTGCAGATGCAGAAGAAAGATATGAGAGATCAAATGGAAGTGCATGATAACAAATGAAAAATGGTCCCCACAGCCCATAAATTAATTGAGAAAAGAAGGTTGTCATTATTTGAACATGCTTTAAAATAAGGTATGGGGTCCAGATGGCAGAGAATAGATAGGCCAACAAAGTTTGAGTAATTGATGACTTAAAAATAAAACAAGATCTTAAAGAAATGAATCACGTTGGGAGAGTTAGAGGAGGAATATTAGATGAAAAAAGCACAAAAACTCCTCGAAACTTCAGAGCAAAAATCAAAGTATAGGAAAACAGACACATTTTTTTGTGAAGGATCTAAATAAATGTAAGTAATAAATATTTCAGACAGCAATTGTATCCCCATTAAGGACACTTTTCTATTGTCATTTCATTAACCTATTCAGCTTTGTTTTCACAATTTTATTTATCTTTTTTTT
>VWZN01012385.1:156804-190793 GCA_013396955.1 Regulus satrapa | reverse complement strand
TTGTGGTCCAAGTCTTTTTTTGGAATGAACTGAGAGGAATTAGCAAAGGCTGTGCTATAAAAACCATAATTACCATTTCTGCTCCCAACACTGTCGTTAGCTCATGAGGTCACTGCAGAGAGCCCTTTGGTAAACAGTGACACATTTCCAGAGCTTATTGTCTGCATTTACAGTGCCCGATACCCAGCGACACAGCCTGTGTTGGTTAAACCTAAACCCTCCTTTAGTGGGTTCAGACAGGTCAAGGAGGAAGTGACAACACTCACATGTGTCTTATTCCATGTTTGTTTATTTTTTTTTCTCCTAATCTTTCTTCCCCTTTAATCTGTAGGGGTGGCAACACACAGCATTAAATGGTACTTCAGTGTTATGCAATGCCAGGTAATAAATAAAATATGCACAGTTATATTATTTTTGTTTTTAAAATGTCACCCATCTGTCCATGGAGGGGATATAAATATCTGCAGGGGGGCAGGTGAGTGTGTCTGCAAGGAGGTGTGTGTGTGTGTCTGTATGTGTATCTGCACTGTGTGTCTGTGTGTATGCATGTGTGCATTTTCCATATTTATCGCTTTTCAGTACATTAGAGCATTTAGTACTTTGGAAGGCACTCATCCAAACAGAGCTCCATGTAAATGCACTGTGTACAAGCCAAGAAAGAACAGCTCCAGGCTGATAGAAACCTCAGAAGTATGTTAAATCATAGTACTCAACTGTTCCTCATTAGAACACTCCTAATTTCTTTTTTTAATTTTTTTTTTCTCTTCCACTTAAAAAAAAAATAATGTTTCCTCAAAGCCGCTTACTTTGACGCTGCACTCTAGGAGCATATTATGAATATTCAGATTGGAAATAGAGCACCGTCTAATAATGTGGAACACAAAGGAACCCTGAAATGTATTCAGCTTCTTATTTACATTGTTATGAGAGATATTGCATTATCAAACAATGGCTCCATTCCACACTGTATCCGTTACCCTTTGCATTAAGGCTCCTTGGGAACTTATTATTGATGACAAAAATGCAGCTAATGAGAGACTGCAGAGTTCCTAAATGTATAGGTAAGCTATATTGCCTATAAGAAAGATAGCCCTAAAGGAAAAAACATCAAAGCCCGAGAGCTGATTTGTTCAGAAGCGCAACTGAGATGGGAAGAAAAGCAAACTTGGGGACCTTCCCATCATCGCACACAATGATGTCATTAAGGTACATTAATCTCAAGGAAGATATACACGGGGAAACTAAAACGTGACCCTCGGTGCAGAAGGCAAGCAAAAAGGTTTGGAAATATTCAGGAGGCAGAAATAGAAGGCAACAAACATTTCAAGGGAAGGATAGTTGCCAGCAGGATTGATTTGAATACTCGAAGAGGTGATTTATTCTTCGTGCTGCCCATAAAAAGAAGAGCTCCTTTCTTTGCCCTGCTCTCCCCCTCGCTCGCTCCCGGCGGGAGGAAGGATGGGATGAGGCTCTCCGTGCCCAGTGAGCAATGGCTGCCCTTTCCCAGACACCACAAATGAATGCAGGGCGGTGGAGAGACCGATTCAAACACTTTACCAGGAGTGTATAAAAAAATGGCATGATCCACGTTCCTTGCATTTGTAACAGGAGAAAGGGAAAAAGGACAATTTCATTAAAAGTCCAGCCTCTGTAAAGAGAATGTTAAATAGTTTCATACCCAAAACCCAAACTGCTTTGAATGCAAGTCCTGCTTCGCCCTTAACTGAAATGAAATTTCACAAATCCGGCTGTACATAGACAAGGAAAATGAAAGACAAAATATTTACTCATGGACTCAATAGCCCCCTTTTTAAAAGGGAGGGGGTTTACTATTGATTTTTTAACAATATAAATTTAGCATATTTCACATGATCTATTACATTCCTTAGAACCATTAAGATGTAGTTTACATGATTTATTCAGAATAAGGTCCACTTTTAGCTATATTTAAGTCTCCTATTTGTTATTTAACATGTGTTTAATGTTTTTTGTCCCTGCTGTGCACAGCTGCAAGCTGCTATTTTTTGGCAATTTTTGTGACTGTGAAGTGATTTGTGTCTTTGAATCTCACCTTTCTATTCTATGGCCTGCTGTTTTGATTTTTTTCTAAACTTTAAGAGATAAGTTGCACTTGTGTTATGACCTTTACTTCACTTCATGGAAGTAAACAAGAAGTCTAAAAGCACGATTAAAAAATCATGGCAGGTATCCTTATGGGGTAGCAACAAGGACACATATGTAATTGATTTAGCATTCTGTGACACTGTAATTCAAAGCAGTTTAAGGAAAACCCTCTAAAAATCCAGTAATGACATAGAAAATACTAATTGAGAGCTGGCAAACACTTCACTCAGCACTTACAGACCAGGCATATAAATCCTCCATAGTAGGAAACCTTTCATATTGGACAACTTCTTGAAGATTTTTTTCAGTTGATCTCAAGGAGAAAAAATCTGACCAGAAAATAAGTTGTTATTGTGGTACTATTGTGCATATTTAATATATGTAATAATTTAATATTTAAAAATCGTATTTATATTTACAGTCATAAGGCAAACAGAGCATGATGCTGAAGTTGATCAGATAGATATAAATGATTTCAGGGAGTTTTGGAGCAAAGGAACTCTCACAGAAAAAGAATTCTTCTATTTCAACGGGTTTCCCAGGCACAAAAGTTTTGAAAACCAATAATAATGAATGATGGCAAAGCGTGATAGCTAGAGCAGTGTGACTGTCCCTCATTTTTTTTGTGTTAAATGGGACTTTCCAAAATACGGCCATGAGCAATCATGAAAGTTTGCTAAAATGTCATGAATTCATCTCCAGTCCCAGCATTTCAGTGCCACGGCCACGACGTGGCTTCCCCAGCACCCCTCACCTCTCCATCCACTCTTTCTCCTTTGGCCACCTGTCCATTTCAGTGAAGGGAATCAGCACCTCCTGCAAATTGGAATCCACGTGCAGTTCATGGTCAATGAATGTGCAGTGTTCACATCACGATCTGGAAAGGCAGCCAGCAGGGCATGGGGCATATGCTGGCACGTATTCCTATTTTACATGGAGTGAAATGGCAGTGCTTCGTGGTGTGCTGAATTCTCAGAGATGTGTGCTGGTGAGCACTCTTATTTGGAGGGTTCATACTCCCCATCACCAGTAAATAGAAGGAAAGTGAAACACTGTTGGGTATATTGGGGGTATTTGTTGTTGCTCTTTATGATATCTCTGGATAATTTCAGCGTCGATCAAACTGTTACTTTAATTGGAAGGAGAGCATCTCCCCTTAACAATTTGAAGCAAATATAGTAGGTAAAAATTCCTGTATCAATTTGAATGCATTTACCTGTAAGTGGCAAACTTAGTAACTTCATTTATCTGATTTTAATGAAAATGGAAAATGCACTGCTATATGACTTTAAGAAAAAAAAAGTAAAATATAAGTTATTACTGTTTGATATATGTTCCCCATCCATTTATAGGATCTATAAGAGAAAGCCATGTTGAAACACTTTAATGCAATGCCTTTAACTTATCTAAACCACATTCAACTGACTGCACTGGGAAAATTGAATCTTTTCCTCACAATCTTAGTGACATGAAAAATATATAATACGGTAAATGATTAATGCAGTTATAAACTATACCTGAGATAAGATTTAAGTATTCATATTTCTATCATGTTAATACAACACGATAAACCCATGAAGCAAACTTGACCATAGCATTTGTTATTCTGTCCAGTGTTCAATTATTCTTTGTCCAAATACAATTTAGGAGCTTGCTGGAATACATTCTCTGGGTACAAAGCATTATGTGCTACAGTGAGATAATCAAAGCAGTGGTCAGCAACTGTAGACCTCAATCCAGTATATGCAGAGCTGCAAAATAAAAGAGAGCCCAGAACATAATAACCCCATACAGGTTTGTTTTTTTATTTTGGTTGTCCAGGATATGTCATTAACACACAAAAGCATTATTTTCCCTTGCTTCTAACATTTCACTGAAAGCTTTATATTTTTAGGCAAATCTAAATTGACATAATCACAGATGTGCTTAGCAACTACCAAGACTATTTCAAACCACGTTTTTTTAATAACTAACCTCTTCTAATTTCTGCTGTAAGGGTCAGATTCTGCCCATGGGAAACACGTGTACAACTCTGAATGATTCCAAGAGAAGAAATGAGACCACGCTGATGAATGCTTTGGTGCTTGGATGGACATTTTATTACAAGGCTCTTGTGCCTCCATGTAAATAATGGCCAATTGTCCTGCAGACAGGCAGCATGCCTGGAAGGAGAGCACACAGCTGCAAGGTGGGGGAAACCTGTGGATCTGTCTCTGCAGCGGGATACCTCATCTTACCCCTTTGCAAAATGAGTACAAGACTTCATTTTCAAGGTGCATTTATACCCTTGAATGATAGGTGAAATTAGATCAGATAATTCATAAAGTGATTAAGGTATTTTACAAGTTTAGCAGAGTTCTATGCTCTGTTGGGGCTGGTGATATCAGACGTCCCAGAGAATCGAAAGCATTCAATGATTCACTGACTACAGCCTTTATCATCATTGGTTTTAAAGAACCTGCAGCTCTTAGCTCTTGTTCCACAGTTTCAGCACCAACCCACCATCCATGTGTAGGGACAGCCCAGATGTCTCTCATGCTGTGGGGACCCACTTTAACCCCCCATGTGTAGACTGGAGTCTCCTCAGAGCCAACTGAAATTCCTTTGAGCTGTCTGAAATGGTGGTTTCTGAGCTGCAATTGGTAGTAAAAGATAGAGGTGCCCTTAAGAGTTACTCAGAAAATAATGCTGAAGATGAGCAGGATTTAACAATGAACTTTTTTTTTCCCCTCAAAGCTTTCATTGAAAAATTAAATTGCCAGGAGTTCTACTGTTTTATTTTCCCCCCAACTCAGCTGTCAACTGAAGAGCTTTTGATGAAAACATATTTTTGAAATGAGTACAGAAGCCAGCTGGGACGGCCAGGCAAGGCCCTTTGCTAAGCTAATCTGTCACTGCTAAGGTTTGGATGGGGACACATGCAGGATGATCTGAGCTTTGCCTAGCTTTCAGAATGGTAGGTAAGCTTAATAGCCATATTTTTAATAATACTGCTACACTACATCACATTGCAAATATGCCCTGTAATCAAAAGGAAAAAAAAGCAAGGAGCTGACAGAACTAGAATAGAATAGAATACAATACACCTCTCTGGGTGGAGTTATTTTATTTTCCCAAAAGGAGCCACAAGCTCTTCTTTAATTAAATAGGCCTTAAGAACAGCATCAAAAATGATAAGCAGAAATTAAATACTTCCCACTACTTGTTTAAAATTTGAGTACGCTGTAATAATTCTTTATTTCCATGACATTAATTTTATGGGCTCATTCACTTTCTATTTGATCAGAACTTCTGCATATAATAGCTACCAGCATTTCAAACAAGAAATCACAGATAACTGTATATATACCAGGATAGTCACCACTGTAGCGGCAATGCTGGTAATGGGACATTTTTATTAAGAATAGGAAAAGCTGACACAATTTTTGAAATACTGACAGGACAAGAGCACATGGACTCAAGGTTCACCAGGGGAGGTTCAGGCTGCTCATGAGGAGGAATTTCCTCATGGAAAGTGTGGCTAAACACTGGAAGGGGCTGTTCCGGGATGTGGGGGAGTCCCCATGCCTGGAGATGTTCATGGAACCACTGGACGTGGCACTCAGTGCCCTGGGCTGGGTGACAAGATAAGGATGGTCGACAGTTTGACTCGTTGATCTTGGAGGCCTTTTCCAGCCCAAATGATTCTATGAATCTGATTGGTCATCCTCTGCAGACAGACCCCATTATTGCTCTGATAAACCACAGTGCCACATGCAGCTGTTTAATTAGGCGTTGATATCAGTATTTGTTTCTGTAGACACTGATAGTTACTCCATTTGCATTTTTGTGTATGTACTTTGATCTATATATGTAAATCTGACCTGCGATAAATATTTCATTTCTTTCAAGCATTCCTGATTTACTTTCATGCCTGTTGCAAAACTTCTAGAAGCACAAATGGTTTCATTTCATGAGCAAGATGCATCAAATGTGTTTCTTTTTGTAACACGTTTACATTCCTCAAGATTTCTACCTTGGATTGCACTACTCTTAGTGAGGCAAACCCTTGCATGGAGACTTGACATCCTCATAGAAATCTCAGAACAATTTAAAAACGTGCCTGTGGTAATCCTATTATCACCCAAGCCTGCAATGACAAAATGATCTCAGTGCAAGTCTGCAGTGACCCTCTGGAAGGCAATATCACTCTAATGTGAGATTATACAGGTAAAATGAAGTCAGTGAAAACACACACCATGCTTGATTTTCAGTGTAGAGCCTCGATGAAATCACAAAACCAAAAGTTCACCTTTATGCAAAATTATGTTAAATTCAAGGATAGCATGGGAGGAGCTGTACTCAAAATCTTGCAGCAAGAGCGATGTAAGATACAGAGGAGTTCACCTATCTCCAGAAATCTCTTGGACGAGAGTCCAACTAATTTTCAGAAAAAAAAGTCTTGACAGAATTGTTCAAGTGGGGTCGGACTAGGGGGGTGCAGCCCTGCTAGGACCAGCAGCTGCCCAGTACTCATTCAGCAATGGAGCCTGACTCTTCAGCTCTGCTGCCCTGCCGTGTCACCGCTGCCTGTGGGCACCGTCCGCAGCATCTGTGAATCCTGAGCCACTTTAAGCCTTCCACCAACACATTCATGATTACTTTATTACGCCTTCCAACACTCAAAAGGGCAATGCAAAATCAGCACTGAATTCATTAATTTACTAATTAAAAGATAGGAGAGGAACACATGAGCAACCTCTGGAAATGGTTCTGCAAAAGCACACACTCCATAAAACTCTGCAGCCCTCACCTCATCCTGTGAGAGCAGAGAGATCCAAAGGATGGGACCCCATTCAGTGACTTTGGGCAAGGGCGGAGTGATCCTTCCTCAGGGAAACAGAGATTTTCCCTAGGCCTAATTTAGATTTTTATCTCGCCTAACCCAGTTATCATTGCATCCCCAGCACACAGTATTTTACCAGGGGCAGCTGGGCACTGCTGAGGCCAAAGGAGATTTTTCTGGGCTGCCTTGCAGCATGACTGGGTGAGACAAGTCCCCTGGCCATGCCCGCAGAGAGCCACCTGAACTTCTGGAGGCACACGGCCAGATGTGGGAAACATGAGGGCATGGTGCAATATTTGGGCCAGTGATGGGTGGAATCAATATCCCCCAGCATTAAGAATGAAAATTCAGGAATGCAGCCTGCAGTAGTGGTTAAACTACATCCTTTTTTATCATCAGTGGAGACTATAAATCCAATTCATTTGACCAATGCTAAGACTGTGTCTTAGCACAAACTGCCCTGTTTCACTCCACTGACTTTAAAGGGTAACTAGCTCAGACTTAATTGTCTAACTTTTAGACATCAGAGTCAAGGAAGATTAATATTATCTTCCCAATATTCCATGGATGTCAAACTGAAATGAGCAAAAAATAAGGAGAGACTAGTCAAACTATTTCCCCTTTTGATAATTAGGAACCGCAAGATGTTTGCTTACAGAACATGCCTTTCAGAAATAACTTCAATAAATCTGTGAAGCTGTCAACTATTGCAGATGTTTTGTATCTACATCTGTAGGGATTTCATAACACTTATTAAAAACCTTCACATATCTAGCTTGGGAAAAGCCCTTCTGGATGAAAAGGTGGTTTCCAGGGATAGCCTGTTCTCCTCAAGATTTTCAACCACTTTTTGGTTGGGAAGTTACAATTTTTCTGCTTTGAACCTGATCTGCATATGCAGTCTTGAAGTAAAGAGAGAGGGAGAGCTCATAAACTTTAATTCTATAATTAAGAATTTTCTGGCATTGATAGGCACATTCTATGAACCATGGTGAGTCGCCCACAATCTGTCTTAAATGTAGAAGTTGTCTGAAAGACTACAGAAGAGTTCCTCGTGGGTCCTGTCCCTCCCTCCCAAGGAAAGATAAATTGGATGTATTCAAGGAGCACTGCTTGAGAGAGATCCAAGTTTGCTAAGAACAGGCCAAACAAAGTCCGAGTTCCTCGCATCCAAATGATTTTCCCAGCCTACCAACACAGAGCACTAAGAGAAAAATCAAGGACAGCTTTCCTATGTTATTGCTTTCACAAGTGTCTCAAAGTGATTGACAGCGTTCATATTCTCATTATGGCATCTGCAGATAATGAGGTACCTAGGCACAGGAATATCCACTGCTTAAGCATGCCAGGAATATTATCACTGACGTTTGAGCAAAAACATTGCAATTCCACACAATACCTCTACATCTTCGAAACGTCAAAACACAGCCAGATGCTGGAGCCATGGCTGCTGAAATCACATGGGTTAGCTGGTATATCTTGAAAGAATTATTATAAATGTAAGGTATCTATTTAGCTAGTCAGCTAAATAGTGGGTTTGAATTCTGCAGATAAGAGTAGGCTCCCCCCAGAATTTAAATACTCTCTCCCCTTCCTCCTTCAGAAATCTTTGTAATTTTCTATAAACAAGGCTCAAAAGCTGTCTCGAGTGCTGTGAGAAAGACTTTCCTGAGTCAAAGAAGAAGTCTTATGTTTCCAAGCTAAATGGCAGCTGAAACAACTCTCTCCAAGGGAAGGCAGATAATGTGCAGTTCCAGACAGCCGAGATGGTCCCACACCGACGGCTCAGGGTGAGCTCTGCCCCCATCCCACTGCAGTGTGGCTTTTGGGACTGAGTCACAGCAACGCTCCCCTGCACACCACCTAGTCAGCTGCCAGCCCCCACGCCACACATCCTTCACCCCGAGGAGGAGATGGAAGGGGAGGCCAGGCAGACCAACCAGGCACAAACGACATGCCCATGTGCTGCAGGATGTGTCTACAGTTTCTGAACACAGCAACGTGCGGAACAACCCTTGAAATCTGGACACTAGGCACATAAACTCCTTCAGCTGTTCCTAGAAGGTGTGGAGGTCACACCTAGGAAATACAGTGCTGCCAGCATCAACAGGGTGGCTCCAGCTGTGCCGAGCAGAGTGCGGGGCACTGAGTGAGCAAACTGCTGCAGCCTGCCTCAGGGAAAATGCTCTGCATGTGTAACAGGGCAATGCTGGAAATGCACACCTTCTGAGCTTCTGTCCTCTCTATCTTTACACCTGTAGAGGTGGAGATGGCACTGCCAACACCGACCTCTCCCTCACCCTTGACTTGTGTGAGATGCTGATGCTGGAACATGTGCCTTCATCAAATCTTCCTCGTTGCCACTCAGCATTTTTATTGCCTCAGAATGGCTTTTCAACACAGGTCTGCCATACGTGGCCTTAGGATAGGAAGCAGGCACTGAGTTTCCTTAGGAGGAACAGCTGTCTTCAGCCTGAAAGAAAGCAAGCAGGTGTTTGCATACATAACAGAAAGGATGCCTTGGCACATCTTTGTAATGTCTTTGGATCTTACAGCTGCCTTTTCCCCCTACCACACTTCTGCTGTTTGACCCTTGTCCCAGCTAAAAACACATAACATGTTAGGTACAAACTAATATTCTCAGTCCTGCTGCAACAATACCCAGTGATCCACAACAGCCTTGTAGTCATGCAGCCTGCGTGGGGACGTGTGTGAGCAAACACACAGAGATTTGCAGAAGGCCTTCTTTCAAAACTAGACAGCTCTGAGTAGGGTCAACACAGCACTCAGTGTTACGCCGTTCTTCTAAAGAAATTGTTTCTCCAGGTGGATATCAAAACTTCAGTCAGATGCTCTGTAAAAGTGACATTCTTAAAAACAAAATAAAAATCTCTGGCTAAAGAGAAGTTAGTAAAAGAGCTGAAACTGCTCTCTATTCTTCTGCATTACCCATAAGCTAAACTGCAGCAGGTATACTGCAATGCAAATGTACACCAGTATATTGGATAAGGGTTTGTACTCATTTAAAGACTTCCTAAAAAAAAGTCTATATTAAAAAGTCTAAACCTTTCCTGGGTAATTATTCAGAAGAATCTCATAGCAATAGGTTGTTTAATCCCCATAATCTTGGATGCCAATATTTCTAAGGGTTTTTTTGCCAAAAATCTGAAAAAAAATAAAATCACAGTGTCCAAGATGAAAATTACAGAAGGATCTGCAATGTTTAGGAAAACAAAGCAATGTGCTCTGGCAGGTCAGCCAACATCCGGAAGTGTAGTCTTTTGGTAAATACTGAATAAACCTTCCTGATTATGACAAGGGGAAAGTCTGATGGTTGAAATCAGAGAAGTTTCAGTTTCCTGTGTCACTCCACTGCAGCCTCTGAGTGTGACTTCAGTCGTACCACTGACCCCCTGTTTCCCATCTGCAAACTGGAAATGTGACTCCCTTCAGACTCCCCTGGCCCAGCTGCTGTAATGAGGCAGCAGCTCTGCACCTTCTGCTCAAAGCTCTGATGTTGGTGAGGTCTCCATGCCTGCCTGTAATGAAGGCAATAACTGATGAAATGAGGGAGTAATTTTTTCAGAATTACAGGAGAATTCAGTCAAAGAAATATCAGAAATCTTAAGCAATTAAATTTCTAGCACCAGCCTGGAAAAAAAACACTATAATTCTGTCAAAAACTGGCCTATCTTATGAAAATAATAAATCCTACATTTTGATGAGGACTCTCTTATTTTTCACCACGTGCTTATAGATTTCTTATGCTTTGCCACTGAGCGCCACACTAAATGTTGAGTCCTTTCTTCAGGTTGTAGCTAAAGGGGAAGAAAATAATGATGTCTCTTAATGACAGCTGTCGAAGGGATTTGTGGGAATCAAAAAGCTTTCTGGAAAACCCAGTGTACAAAATGCTTGACCCAGTTGTCATTAATTCTGTCTGGGCCAGTCACTCCCTCCTGTACCAGGAGCCCACTCCTGTGCTGGCTGATGTGAAGGCAGTGTGGGACAGGCAGCGAGAGAGAGCAGGGCAGCTGCAAACCAAAATCACCCTGGGGAAGGTTACAACTAGATAAAGTTTTCAACAATAAGATTCCAGAGACTGCTGACTGGAGAAAAGCTCAATATTTTAGTCTCAGTACAAATTTGCTTCAATCTTATACAACTCCCATGCAGCAGCATCCACAGCTGCATGCTGTAAACAACAAACAAATCTATTTCCATCAGCCCTGCTGATGCTATGAGAAAAGTGCCTGAGCATAAGACATGCACAGATGTAGAGTCTCACCTGAGCCTAGTGCTGCCCTCCATTTGGCCCCTCTAACTTAATATCGTTGTTACAAAGCTATTGGTCTCCTGGTAGCGAGCTGGCTCAATGCAGAGCCTCTTCTTCCAGCTAATCTGACAACTCCGATCCAAGAAGCATCAAGGGCCCAATTAAGAAGACACATCTTATCAAGGAGCTTATTTTGCATAACAGAATACAAATGACGAATAAAAATTTAATGTTTAATAACTTAGTACAAAGAGGGCTGTTGATATAGAATGCCTGGAATTTTTATGGCGGCTGTCAGACTTGTGATAAAACTGTTATATAGGAACACTTGGCAAAAAACAGCGTAGAATTTTTCAGTAATGGTGTGTGCATGATATTGCATTAATTCTTGATAGGAAAGTAACTGTAAGCCTGGGAATCAGCCAGTTTGAGTTTCACTGTAAGATGGGTTTTTTTTTTTCTTTTGAAGGACATCTAAATACATTTTAATGAAGAGTTAGCTGAAAGGATAGTTGGTACTTCATAAATGCATTTGTGTGTTTGCTGAAGTCCAGAAATTATAGGCAAATCATCATAATCCCTCTGGGTTGAGGGTAACTTTGTCAGATTCAGTGATGTGGCTGCAGCTTGCTGGTACCCATCAGAAATGGCTGGAAGGCAGGAATTTAAAGAGGAAGAAGAGGTTATCTCCAAGGTTTGCCCTTGCTGAATAGGGGCATTTCTTCGATTTACTTACACCGTATAGGAGAGTTGAACACTGATGCAGCTCTTTTCTGACTCTGAGGATCAGAATCTGGAGGAAGGCTTGACTTGCCTTTGTTCCTACAATTGCAATTTATACGTTAGGAGTCCTTCATGATAATAAAAAATAAAATTAAAAAAAAAAAATCGTGCTTTAGGTTTCAATACAGAAATTGGTTCTTCAAACAGCAGGTATGCACTGCATTATCCAAGAATTATTGCAATCTCTGTAACTACCATATACTGTATATATATATATCAATACTAATCAGGGAAAAAAGGATGCTCAGATTTCCTTTCAAACATTTTCAGAAAGCTGATGCATGAGTCTGAAATGTTTGCATCGTATTTGAATGATTTTGCCATATACCTTAAGTTAAAAAAAAAAATAATCTAAATATCTTAGTGTAGAAATTAAGTCATCTTTACCAGTACACTTAAAATAAAATGACCATTAAATAATGCTAAACTAATGCTGAATTAGAGTGGAACTCTTCTAGAAAAGTAGGTATCACATCTATATGAACTCTAAATGAATTCCTTATTCATTCGATTCTATTGTATTAGTGTTATTGCAATGAATAGTAAATGAATTCCTAATGATTGGATACTTAAAATAAAGTGTTACTCCTTTACAATAGCCATCAAACTTTAAGGACAAATTGAGATTTAAAAAAAATGTACTGATGGGAAAAAAATGTTGAACCATATAGTTCAGAATACTGAAAGGTATAATTTATCTGATGATGCTAATATTCAGATGCAGTCTTATATTAGAATTAATACCACAGGAGTGGACCCTTATACAGAGGATTTGTTGCAGAAATAAAATCTATCAGTAACAGTTTCATTGTTCCATCATTACGAACTCATTTGGTATTCACTGTAATAGCACTGATCGTAATGAATTTGTTTGATATTCATGTGGCTCTCACATGCATTAACATAGGCTTTCTGTTGTAATTCAACATCCAACAAGCATTAGTTAATGCAGACTTTGGATTAGGCATGGCCCAGTGTTCCACAACTGGAGTTTCTTCTCAGTTTATAGGCAGTTAAAGGACATTTTAATTCCTGGCTCTTTTTTTTTTTTTTTTCCCTTAATCTGATACAGTATTTTTAATGTGGAAAGCCTCCTGAAAGGTCCACACTGCCTTTTCATATGAACTTAGGTGTGTGCCATCTTCTATGTCAAGCCACAAGCCAGAAAGCCAGAATTTTATCACCCAGGCACATTACCTCATTATCCCCTTGGCAATAGTGGCTTTGGCACAGCCTGGAGCTGGCAAGGGACTAAGGGAGCAAGAAATCCTGACTCCTTGTATTAAACAGATTTTTTTTTTTCTTCCTCTAGGTTCAAATATGCCAATAGTTTCCCAGTATTGGATAATATTTATTTGGCAAAATGAACTCCTGCCTTTGCAGTATCTTCCTTAGAGGAAATAACTCCGTGGCAAAAAGCAGGGCAAATCTTTGGAAAGTTTTCACAAGAAGGGAACTCAGCCAGGTTTTCAGCAGGTTTGACTCACTGGAAAATTTTCAGGCATTCCTCAGTCAAAGCTTGACTAATGCAGGCTCCGGTGTGATTCAGCCTCAGCCAGGGTGTTAGACTCCGTTTCCCCATTGTGCCTCATGGTAATTATTCCTATTATATCTTCAAGAGATTATAGATGAGCGATAGATGAACTGCAATGACTATTAACAAGAATTATAGCAATCTTTATGCATAAGTGTTGAAAACACCAGGGGCCACACGCTCAGGTAATACACATGGATTTAGATCATGTAATCAATTCGACTGCAGTAATTGGTAACAAGAAATTACAGAGTCAGGTGACCTGCTGATACTATCAGCACTGCTGCTGCAACCCAAAGGGTTTTCAAAACACTGTCCCCATTTTGTTTCAGTATCTCACAAAGGTTTTCCTTTGGTTTTCCTGGTTGTTTTACACAATGAATCTCTTCCCCCCACATAACCCCACTTTCTCCCACCCTTCTCAGAACAGCCTCCAGCTACAAGGTTGAACCTCAGCCCTCCTTGGCCCGCAGGGCTCCTTTCCTCTCTTTGGGTCATTGGAGGTGTGTGGAGACCAGGAGGGCTCCAAATGGATCCACTGCCTCCCAGAAACCTGCCAGGAGAGCAGCATACCCCTCAAAACTATGCTGTAGGGCTGACCCTGGGCTCTGGGGCTGCTCAGGACCCCACTGCTCTCTTGCAGAAGCAGAGGCATGGCTACATCAGGCTCCTCACCTCACTTTTCCTCCCAGGACATCAGCAGAGACCATTTCTGTCTGACCCAGGGGTGGAGCAGACGTTTGGGACAGCTGTGCCAGATGTCCAGAGGGCATGAGGAGAACTGAAACTGGGAGTGCAGTTGGGAAAATGAGTGTATCAAGTACAGCAAGGGCTGGGTTGGGATGCTCCGTGCCCGGGAGGAGGGCATGGCCCTCTCTGGCTGTGGGAGTGAGGAGAAGCAGCCCTTCACCAGGAAGGAAAGGCTGGAAAAGAAAGAGGGGCTGCCCTGAGGGGATTGTTAGAGATGGTCTCCAGCCTCATTATTTCAAGAGGAGATCCCCCAGCAATGGACTGCCCTGCCTAACCATGGCCTCTGTCCCTGCCATTTAGCTTCCCTTTTGACTTGCAGACAGAGCAGGATTTGTCAGAGCTCTTGGAGGCCCTGATAGATGTAAACACTGTTTAATTAATTTGATTTATGATATAATTGCACCACTGTGCTTGAGGGTTTAAGGGAATTCCAATGCATCTTCCTAAAAGGGTTTTCAGGTAAAACTTTGTCAGGGGAGGCAGTGCTGCCCTGGCCAGTGCAAGAGGTGTGTCTGCAAAGAATGCACCATCCTGCAGGCCACCCATCCTATGCAGGCTCATCCATTTGAGCACAGATATTTAGATGCGTAATTATTCCTCTTCTACCCACAAATTTTGTTTTACAAAGACAAATTTGTTTTACAAAGACTCAATTGCACTAGAAAATGCACATTTGGTGGTTTTTTGGTTTTTTGGGTTTTTTTGTGTTTTTGTTTTGTTTGTTTGTTTGTTTGTTTGTTTGTTTTGTTTTGTTTTTTGGTTTTTTCCAAGGTTGTTTTTAGGAAAGATTGCTGTTTCACAGGACGATGACAAACGTGGTTTTTTTTCTTTTTTGTCCTTTTATTTGCCTCACTCACCAGGTTAAAAATTATCTGGTTAAGTTATTTCTGAGCTTATATTAAGTGATATGATTTTTTTTTTCCTTGAGCTTCTAAGGAAAATGTATTTCTGGGTTTTTAGTATAAGGTATTCTTATAATTAGCTGATATATATGAATTAATGTCTTGTGGCACAGAAACACTAGAGAAAGGATGTAAGTAACCAGCTACTTTGTACCATGTTTCATGACCAAGTGCAACATTTGGCTGCATTTAATGGAAAAAATGGTGGGGAGTATTGCCTGGGCACTGCAGGATACCTGTGATAATGTACTTGCATCACTTCACAGTTTAACTAAAGCAAACGTATGTCATTGCAGTGTGTGCCGTAACACCTGGGCACAATAGAATGAATTCATGGACTGTGCACCCATAAATCTTCATTTCCTAGTTTTGTGGGTTTGTCAGGCCTTTAAAGTTATTTAACACGCTTTTTGCAGTGATAGATAGGTACTGAGAGTGTTATAAATACTAACTTGTGTCTGAAAGTTGGGCTGTGAAGCTATCACCCAGGCTTATGGTGTCTGTGATTTTATATCCAGCTAACAAGTCACTTTCATGGGTCGGGACATCATCTGGAGTCTATGAATGTGTAAGAACCAACAGTTACTGTATATATGTTAGGTGCTGTTTGATTCATATATACAGCAGTTCTTTTAAAGGGAAAAAAAAAAAAGAATTAAAAAAAAAAAAAGGCAGCATTGCAAGAGTATTCCTTGCTTTATTTCTAAAAAATAAAGATCATAGACCTTACTAGTGTCTGGCCTATCAGGAATTCATAATGAAAACGAATGTTCATTTTTTTCTTTAAAAGTGTCTCAAGCTAAATGATACTGACGCTTTCAATTTTTAACATCATAATCAATAAAGGCTGCTTATGCACACTTTGCAAAACCATTAGTTTAGAAGTTCGAAAAAAAAAAAATCTGCATATGGCTGCAGCTTGCTGACTGCAAAGCTCTAGCACTAAATCTTCTGAGTTAAAGTTTTACTGGTGTGTTATGAGTAAAAATGCCTTGTCAGCCATCTGCCAGTTTTTCTCCTAACATCCATATTTTCAACCCTTGCTAAACATTGGGAGCATTTGGCCACAAGAGGCCAGCTCTACAATTAAACAGCCGAGTTCTGCAGCAGAAGCAAGGGCATGTCAAAATAGAACTGTCTGTTATTAATTTTAAAAGTCCATAAAGGAAAGCTATGACCCTGTCAGGGTGATGGACTGGTAGTTAAATGTATTATAAACTGTTAACTCTCAGAGACACAAAAGAAAAGGAAAAGAAAAACAATGCAGCAGTGTCAAAAGCTTCAATAAATGCTAATCATGGCAGATTAATCAGCCTCTAATTCCACTGATCCAAAAAGGTTAGAGTGTCAATTGTGTGAAATTAGCTCTTTCTCATGTGTCCCTTTGCATTTGGAGAATCTGTCTGTTCATTTGCATCTTTTGCCAATGTTTACGAAGAATTCAGTTCATTAGCTCTTAAACATAAAATCAGACACTGGAAGGGGGATTCATCGCCTTTTTCTGCTTAAAGTAGTACTTAAAGCAAATAGCATTGCTACAGTGTACATTTATAGATTCTATCAAGCAGCATTAATTACTGTATATCTCATATCCAGAAACCTCCTTTTCATAGGAAAGGTTTCATGTGAAGTGTTCTATTTAGTCTTGTAAGGAGGGCTTTTTTGATGGCTTAAGATAAAATGTTTAATCATAAGCTTGAAATGGCAAACCAGAGCTGCTAGACCTCAGTAGAGTATGTGCTGCAAAGGGTTCCCAGAGGTATGTGCACTATCTGCTTTGGGAAATACTTGCTCTACCTGCGCTTGAAAATCCCGCAGCTCTCCAACGACAACGGCAGTTCTAATAAACGACTATGCAGAACACAAGCAAGCCCGAGAAAGCATTGCCTAATGGCAAATAAAGCAGGAGATGAGAAGATGTATTGGCTGGCACTGTTTGAAGGGTTCTGACTGAGCTCAGGACCAGACAGGACTCACCTGCTTTCCCTACCAAGCCAGCGTCCAGGCAGATTCATTCATCATCCGATGATCTGCGACTGCTGGGCTGGGTTTTGAGGCCTCACACTGAACTCAAGTTACTTGGGGAGTGCCTCAGAGCTAAGACATGCAAGAATGGAGACTCTCATTTGATAGCATACCTGAAACCTTTATCAGCCATGGCTTTCCCTTTTAGGGAAATGTGTTTGGTCAGCTGAAGGCATCCTCAAAGGCATACATGCACGTGCTCTCCTGATGCTTAGATTGCCCGCACTGCCCACACTGGGATGAAATTTTTCTCATTCTCCTGGAGGAAAAACAAACAAATGAAAAAAACAAAAAACAAAAAACAAAAAAAACCAACAAAAAACTCCACAACAAACAGATCTTGTGATTTAACAGAAATCTAGGAATTGCCCAGCTGTTTGCTTCCCTACACTTCCTGGATGAAGCATTCCTGAATTCACATTCAGCTCTCTACCAGAATCCTCCCTGAATTTTCCCCGTGATTGACAGGAGTGTGGAGGAGATCTGTCCCTCTCCCAGGGGTGCTCCTTTTTGGGCTGGTCTCCATGGGTGGGTCAGGGCTTCCTCCTCAGGGGAGCGCCCAGAGAAGTTCTTCACCTCCTGCACAAAGAAGAGGAGCAAAGGACTATTCCTGCCAGCTTTCCACAGCAAGGGGCCCTGGCTGAAATCCCACAGTAGCTGGGGGCTGACACCAATCTCTGCAATAAGCGCAAGGCATTGCCTTTGGCTTGGCCCTTTCCTACACAAAGATTCAGCATTGTACCTGTGTATTATTAAAACTTTCAAAGCAAAGCACTCCCTCAGCAAATGCTTTGGGGAGGAGAAGAAGAGAACAAACAGGAGCCAGAGGTTTACCCTGTTCCTCCAGAAGCTGCAGAATGGAGCTGAGCTGCATGGGAGAAGAGTCCCTACAGGGACAGGAGCTGCACGAGGGGCTGTGGGGTTTTCCAGCCCCACACTGTCACAGGGCCACACTGAGCCCCTCTCTCACCTCAAATAGTACTGCTTTGTTTAGCCCCACAAAAAAAAAAAAAAAAAAAAAAAAAAAAAAAAAATTGGCTGTTTCCTCAGGGCTAAGCCCATTCTCTGGATTTTGGCAAATCTTAGGGCGTTTATTCTCTAGAGAAACAGGATAAAGCACATGTATGAAGAATCACATCATCATAGGCAGGGGAGGACTCCTCCCTTAAATTGACCCAGTTTGGATACCTGTGTAGCATGCTTCAGTGCAATATGTAAGTCTGGGGTTGGGTCAAAGGTTCTTTATTGCGGTTCCGTATGTTTGCTTCTTGTTGGTTCCAAGCTTAAATTCCACATTTTCTCAAGACCATTAATTTGAGGTAAGTTTTATTCTTGGACACAGTCCAAAAATTTAAAACTTATTGAGAGAGACCTTTTCTGGAAGAGAAAATATAGTTAGATATCTTCCCTAAAAGAAGAAAAGCACTGCATGGCTCTAATTTTAAAGAATAACCCATGAGGAATCTAGCTTAAAATATGAAAATAAAATATGAAGTTTAAAAGATAATTATGAGGCAGTAAAACAGAAAGACACAAAAAATATTTTAAAGGGAATGCAAAGTATATATGGCACAGTGCAATAGATGGACTGTCAGCAGTACTTCTTTGTGTGTGTATCTTTTGTATTTCAGTGAACTCTGCAACAGCAAGATTTGAATATTCTGAATCTGCCATCTCCCTCTTCTGTCAATCAGATCCTTCCAATTTTGAACATGCCAGGATGAACTATGTTGACTTCTTTGGCACAAGAAAGTGAATCCAGTGAAATTCATATATTCAATGGTTTCATGAAAATGAGAAAAGTCTGTCTATTTGCTAGAACAGCTTTGGGCTAGTTTTGAATGGCTGCATTTCATCTCTGCATTTTCCCTCCCCACAACTGTTATGATGTGAAAAGTGCCCAAGGCCAGGGGCTTGTAGGCCCAAGTCCACTGAAATTAATTGTAATTGGGAAAAAGGGCCTTTTGCCTAAGCCAGTCATATTATACTCTCCCATCTGACCACTTCTTTTCCATTGATGGATATCGTTTACTCTACCAAATCATTTTTTTGCTAGTGAAACTAATTTAATGCCACCCAAAAATATATCAGACAGCTTCTGGCACCTATTTCTGTCTTGGAAGCATTCTAAATGCTCAGGTATACAGAAAGTTCTGCAGCTTACAATTGCTCTTGCTTCTGCAAAGTTTTTGCTTTAATCATAGCAAAAGACAAGTTTAAATCCTTCTCTTTTGGACAGAATAGAGTGGATATTTTCCTGCTGCAGGTGTGCCACTCCCTCGTCCCTGTGCGCTGCAGTGTGACTCTGTGCAGGTTGCAGAGGGCAGGAGACTCCTGCAATTCCAGCCCTCTTCCCTGGCATTCCACATCTGATGTTGTCACAAGACTAACCAAATAAAAGTGGAGTTACCATTGCACATGTTCACACTCTAAATGTAAGCCTCCCAAAAGCTCTCTGCTGGCTGGATTAACAGGGGTGGTCTTTGTCCTGTTAAGAACCAGAGAAGCCCAGCTTCATCTCTCAAGAGTACTAATGCTGAGCTCACATTGCCCGAGCTAAATGCTAAATGGCCCCAGCTAAATGCAGTCTCACAGATACTTCATCCTTCCCAGTGCTGTCAAGCAGATTATCCTGGAAGGAGTAAGGCATTGAATTGATGAACCTAGAGTTAGAGACACATTTTGAACTGTTGTACTGGAGGCTGGCAATAACACTTGAAATTTAGAATTTTGGTCCCTGATTTGTTTTGGATTTAGCAAGGTGATTTTTAAAGTCTTAAGACTTTATAAGAATTCAGGTTGAAGAGGTGTGGAGCCCAGTCTATATCTGCAAAGAGACTCTCCAAAGCACACTGGGGTGCTGCAGGAAATGGGGAGAGTGATTCAAGAGGTCTCATGTTTCTTTTACGGACCAATATGACCAAGCATGGTATGAAGGGAGGAACTTTATTGCTAATGGAATAACCCTTCAGATAAGATGTAAACCAGAGTTCCTGGTGGTTTTTCTCTGTGCAGCAGCCTTCTGGATACTCTCCAGCTCTTCTCTGTCTACCTACGCTTCCAACTGCCTAAGACAGTGTTTATTTCCTTCCCAGAACTGTTCAGTAGCTTTCTTGGTCACTATTAAAAGAGCAGCTGCATGGTAGTGGTGGTCTACCTCTCAAAGGCTGTTATTAGACTTACTTACAATTTATAAATACACATTTTGCCCAAGAACATCTTTTAAGAGGCAGAGATGCAAGGAAAAATGGTGAACAGCCTGAATGACAGCCCCTGGAAACATTTTGTTAACCAGACATGGTCTCTGACCTCCTTTACTATGTGTCTCAAGAATTTACATTCATGGTGCAAAGTGGCTGCAAATCCTTATTAAAATGGTAAACATTTGTGCCCATTTTTGGCCAACAAAATGGATCAAGGTCAGGATAACTGGCGTCAGCCCCCTGTCAGGGGCAGTGACTGCCACCCTGTCCTTTGCAGCGGGGAACAGTCCAGTCCAATCCCCTCCTCATCTCTCTCCAGCATACGTTTGAGCAGATTGATATCTGAGAGAGGCTCAGACCTAAATCTGTATGCAGATATTGCTTCTGGACCCTATTTCTAAACCAAACCTTGCCTGGATATCTCAACTTCTATTCTAATTTTGGCAGTTAGGCACACTATCGTTTAAATTAGAGGCTTAATCTTAGATTTCCCATGTTTCTCTCTCCTTATCTACTGCAAAATACTGCAATAAGAGAAGAAAAACTCCTAGAAAACCTTCTCTTTTCACAGATGAGGAACAGCAAATCATAAGCAGGTTCTTTGAATACTCAAGTATATGATTATATATTTCACTGTCAACTAAAACCCCAGGAATAGGAAAATTCGACTGTGAAAATACTGCCTGTAATGAGAGGACTTGGTTGTCACATTTGGTATGATATAATTTATCTTTTATCTGGTATTAGTGAATAATATCACTTTGCCATTCGCTGTAGTGTGTTTACCTTAGAAATCCACACAAACTTTCCTTAATATTAAATTTTAGTTAAAGAAAGCTATCTTTTCTGGATGTCATATGCTTCCAATAATATATGGGACCTCCTCTGAGTTCCACTGGCTTTTCTTTTCTGAAATCTGCAAAATTCTCAGAAAAAAAAAAAAAAAATCTCTATTTGATTCCACTCCAGTGAAGCTATGCTGACTTATGCTAGCAAAATATCTCAGTTCATCTGCTTTCTGTTGTTTCATTGCCTTCCCACCTTCCTGAAAGGGCTGTTCTTTTATCTGGGTTATTTGTCCCCTAGCCAGGAAGTGTTGCTTTATAAGGGGGGTGGTTTTTTTGCATCAAACTCAGTGCTGGATGATTTCTTTCTTTGTCTGCAACCATAACATCCCCTTGTTCACACAGAAATAAAAAAACCACAAAAGGGTATGGATTATGCGATGCATTTCCTGCAGAATTTAATAATCACAGTAAAACACTGGCATATATTGCTGTCTGCTTACAAATCTGTGTTTTCTGTAGAAATTACAGCTTACTATTTAAGTCACCTGAATAAACTGCTTCATACATCTGAACAACATAATAAAGCAACTCGTCCAGACTAGATGAATATCCTCTAGAGAACTTGACGTGAGGTCCAGATTCTGCTCTGTGCTTTCACTAATGCCCATCTCAAATACATACTTATTTACAAATGGAATCAAATGAGGCATGGCCCACTCTCCTAAAATGATTAAACCTGGATGTTTACAAATGCCCTGACAGTGAGCCACGCTTCCCAGGTCTTGACTCTACACATTCCCCATCAGCAGGGTGATGCCTTTCCCAACACACACCCTCATCCCCTCCCATCTCCAGGCAGAAAATGTCACTGCAGCAATTGCAGCAATAGCTTTCCTGGGAAAGGAGCATTTAGGAAATATTTAATGTATTTTTGACTGTATTCCACTGCAGTTGAGCATCTGGAGGACAGGTACAGAGCTGGAGTGAAGGGTGGGAAAGCAGCAGTCCCATGAATGCTGGTTTTATGCTGCTATCAGAATATGCAGGGCAGTGTCCTACATAGCAGGTCTTGATCCTCGTCCTTGGCTCATGATTTTTTCAAAAAGGAACAATTTCATGCTCCACACTCTAAGAACCAGCAGAGGCTGACAAGTACTTGAGAAACCTGGTTTGGGTCAGTACTGGTTGAGCCTCTGTTCCTGTCAGCTGGTGAGGATGTTTGAATTACCTGATTGGAAAATAAAGACATTGAAAACAGAACAAAACAAACAGAACAAACAAACAAAACCCCCCCAAAAACAAACAAAAAACCCAAAACCAAACAAAAAACCCCACCTATTTTTCCTTTCCTCTGTTTGTTTTAGAAACAAAACAAAACAAGGAAAATGGATCATTGGACAATCTACAGATTTCTTTTTATAAAACAAATAGGTGAAATTAAGCTTTTTAGCTTTGTGAAGATGATTACCAAGAAACTCCAACAATGCTGAGCAGTTACGTACTCGACAGAAACCTTCATTCCTATTGTGAAGCTCTTCCCATACAAGCAATGAAATTAATTAATTTTTTTTTTTAATCCTAATCTCAAAGATCAAAAACTACTCAGAGTTCAAGTGCACAATATGATTCCCACTGGGAAGAGGGATTCATATACAGATGCTGAGTGATTTTTGTGACAGTAGAACCGACATTTATTTTCACAGAACACGAGAGATCCAATCCTAAAGCATTGATTATCTGTATCAGGTTGTGGGTTACTCACTGAAAAATTATTGATATTCACTGAGAATGACTCAAACAGTGGTTTTGTTTTCACATCCCCACCTTCTCTCAGCAGGGCCTAAGCTGTGCTCTCAGCTGGGCTGTGCTCTTGGTGCCCTGTATGGGTCTGTGGAGGGGGGAAGGCTCTCCAGAGCCCCATGGGACCCAGCCTGAGCTGCCTCTCAAGGGCCCAAATGAACTTCAACCAGGCCAAGAGAAACAGCAAGAACAATTTAAGGCCATGCTTCAGTTTCCTTTTCACATATTGCAATTAACAAATAATGACAAGCTGCCCACTTGCAAGGGTAACTCATTAATATATTTTGAATAGCTGAGAGCTTTGTTTTTTGCTATTTATTATTATTACTATTATTATTATTATTATGACTATGTTTTCTCTTAAGCTTTTTATTAGCTCGGTGATATTTTCCAAAGATTACTTTGATTCCCTTAATGGCTCTTAAAAAAAAATTCTAGCTAATATATAGTAATTCCCCAGTTTCCCCCAAATACACATTGAAACTATAAAATGTTTCTAAATATCCTGAGAATTGTCTAAATAGATTTTGTAAAATTCCCATAACCTTTCACTAACCACCAAGCCCATATTATCTAAAGAGGCTTCCAGGGAGGTGTTTGTAGGTAATTACCCAAGAATTAATCATAGGATCAACATAAAAGGCAAAATATAATAAATAATCAAGTTCTTACATATGCAAATCATTCTGAGGTATGTTACCAATTTTCATAGAGGGGCCACTGTCAGAAATGCAATTTCATCTATCCAATTAGCAGGTTTTGCTGCATTATAAATCTGTCACTGCTTTCTTTGCACCAAACAGCTGCTTATGCAAGTAAGTGTGTGAAACTCTATTAAAAACCACAGGTCTGTATAAAGGCACGTTAGAAAAAAATAAATTCCCAGTAAAGCTGTGTTAGGCCTGGAAGGCTGTGGCCAAGAAGCAGTTAAAATTATTAGGAAGGGAATTCCATCATGCTATTAATGTCCTGCAATTCAGCTGTGACTGTGTTCTGTTCACTTGGTTTTCCTCTTCAAGTGCTGTTCTGTTTTTAAAGCTGCTTTGAAGGAATGCTCTCCAGCGGACTGCCGCCTGTCACTGCTCCCTGTCATGTGTCCGATAATTAAAATCTGACTGATTTACTGACTGGCATCAACCATCTCAGCTCAAGAGTTAGAAGATGTTCATCCTTCCCAAGGCTAAATTTACTTGGTGAAAAGGGGCCGCTTGCTTCCAGCCTGAGCTGTCATTCAGCTGCCGTGGAAACCATAAAGATAGCTAACAGAGCCCCAGCCAGCAGTCTTTAGTTTATTTTATTCTAATATTTATTGCCACCCAGAAAATGAACATAATACAGACAAGTTAGTGAGAGCACTGCACTAGTGATTTGTGAGGCTGGTGTGGAGTGAGAGCAAAACAGTCCTGCAGTATTAAAATAAAATAGAACAGCGGTGTTTCCCAAAAGTATGGCAGGGCTGTAGCTGTGTTTATTTTAACCCTAATGGGGTACAATTTATTATTACATTTTAAGTAGATGCTCTCTTGGAGAAGGCTGGTTGGGTTGTTGTTTTTTCTTTTTTTCTTTTTTTTTTTTTTTTCCCTAAGTCCAGCCTGCCCAGGAAGAAAAAAAAAAAAAAAAAAAAAGGAAGGGAAGGGAAGGGAAGGGATATCATGTCATCTTCTGTGAATGATCTAGCAGTATTAATGGAGCCTCCAGGATCTATTGAAAGCAGCAACTTCAATAGCTCAGGGTCATGATATCAGTACTTGTGATGGAACAAGCTATTTACAAAAGATTTAAACTCTGGGGAAGACATCTCCTGCAGGCTCTCTGGATTATTCTCCTTAGCCTTTAGGGTCATATCCTGCTCCTCGGGCTCCTGTTAGTTTCTCTGTTATCGTAGGTTGGATGTGACAATTGCCAGCAATCTTTAGCTGTGACCCTCCACAACTCACTGTCACCCCAATCCAGAGCACAGCAGGGCAGCACTGCTCCCCCAGTTTTCAACCTCCTTTTTTTTTTAGTGCACCACTCTCATTTTTTTCTGTTTCCTCAGCTACAGTATTTGTCATTTTCTCCACATAAATAAAGCAAACCTTAAACATATACTGGCTGGTAAGAAACTCAAATACCTTTCCAGCATGAGCAAGATTAATCACACATAATATTTACAGTACTAAACAAAACAATTATAACATCATATATACTCAGTTGAACAAACACACTGACAGTTCTTTTTGAAAACATAGAGTAAAAATCAAATGAAAATCCATATCAGAGTAAAGGAACTTATCTTCAATTTGTAATCCTCTTAAGCCATTTTTGAGACCAAAATTCAGATGCAGACCCCTTCTCCAGAAGTCATCAAAGCCTGATTTGCCACTTGTTTTCTTGCTGTAGTGGTACAGCTGGAGGGACAGGCAGAGCATTAGAAGCAAAGGCAAGTAAAGTTACAAAGAGACATGGAAGAAAATCAGGTTTGCTCACTTATCCCTACAGCCCCTGGGGGTTTTACCCTGGCAGTTATAACACACAAAGGCACAAAGTCCTGAGTGTGCACTGACAGAACCTTTGTTTTTGGAAATGTGACCCGTGGTGTGGCTTTTGGAGGGCCCACAGCCCTCCTAGAGAGAGATGAGTCCTGTTCACCAAAGAGGGAGGGTTCAGCCCTGCAAATAATTTCTTCCTTGAGCCTAAATCATGGAAAAAGTCCAACTGGCCTCCGTGGCTGCAGTCAGAGATTCACAATGTCAGCCAAAAGGTGTCTGCAGGGTCAGGTTCGTGAAACCAGGCTCCAAAACACATCCCTAAGCTCCCCTCAGAGCTCTACACAGTACCCAGTCAGATGTATTGAGCTACCACTGAGGAAGGCAATAATGTAAAGTTTTCTATAAGAACATGTGGAATGTCCAAAGATGTTCCTCTGCTGAGGGTGCAGTCAGGAAAAGAGAAGCTGTAGATATTCAGTACCTGCCTATGCAGAAAAGCCATAATACAAACACAAATTTTTACTAATCACCCAAGCGCTGACACATCCCTGGCCACAATACAGGATTTTTTTCGGATCAAGCATAGATCTGATGTACTGTAACAGACTGTAAAGGGAATTCAAAATTACCCATAACCAGGAACTTCATCATTCACTTGCAAAAGTATTTCATCTTCCCTTGTCTCCTTGCTTTCAGGAATTTCTCTCAACCTGGTATTTCTTAATCAGAACTTATTTCTTACAGGTCATCAATTTGATCTCTCAGTGTCTAAGGGCTTGGTATTCTCATTTGGAACAGCAATCAGTTGTGCCTATCAATCTTTAGCATCTTATATTCAATTTTCATGCAGGTGTTTACAGCATGAAGCAAAAAACTTCCTGAGAAATGAAAGTTTAACAGCAAATATCAGCCATCTTGTAAAAAACCCAATGGCTTATAAAGGGAAAACATGCATTAAAAAAACAAAACTCAACTGTAGAAGCCACAAAAATAACAAAACCGTGGAAATATCTGAGAACAGTAGATCTGCCTGCTATCTTGGAGCACCCACGGGACCAATTTTTTTTTCTCAGTTAGTTCAAAGATCACTGCAGGGTCTGAACATAAGATGTGGTTAGATCACTCCTATTTTAGCAAGTATAAGTGATGGTATTTGGACATAAACCTCTGTAGCTTTTCCAGCTACGCTCGTGGTCCTTATGATCTTCTGTGGTAGTGAATTTCAGAGGCTGGGGACATGCTGGGTGAAGAAATATATCCTCTCATTTGTTCTAAATGTACCTCCCATTAATTTTAGTGAATGACAGGTTGTTGCTATATTAGGACTTAACATGGAAAGGAAGAACTGATCGGTTTTCACGACATACTCCCAGCATTAAATACCTCAGTCAAGTTTCGTTGCATTTTTCTTCTTTCCAAATGCCCTTTTTCCTGAAATCTGTAATACAGTAGGATGAAAATTGGTTTCTAGTATGATTAATGCTGAACAAAACTTTCAGCTCGATACTCGACAAAGATCACCTGGTTTTGATATAATGCCTATTTCCCTTTTTCTCTCACTCCCTCTCTCCCTCTTCCTCTGGGGATGCACAAAGCATTTCAACCAGTCCTACCCCAGGTCTGGATCCCTCACCCGGTGTTCCTGAAACACAACCTCCACAATGAAGGGATTCCAGGAGCTGCTGCTTTCCACCTCTTCACCTCCAAGTATCCTCTGAAAAGGAAACCATTTTTCACTCTCTTTTCAAAAATGTTTGGCAAGTTGGATGACCCTGTTCATATCTCCAATGTCATTTTGATCGTGAGGGGGTGACAGAATGTTTCAGCAAACATGAAATGTGATTCTCTTGCAGTCAATAGAGTCTTCAAGGCGCACTCCACAAGTTCACCTGAGCTTATTAGAAACCAGGATGAGAAAAATGCTCATCCCTGCTTTAGTCTAAGGTCCAACTAAGTTTTAATACAAAAAACACTGGAAAATTACTTGGACTTTATGGGAGAAGAGGAAGGAAACATCATCCTGCCAAAGTATGGTCTCTTCTAAGGACACCCTCAGGCAGCAGCAAACAATTAACACAGCCCCAGGGCCTGTCTTTTCCCTATCCCCCTGCCCACCCCCATGGGGTGGCAAACCCCAGACACCCAGAGCCACCCCTGGCATCCAAGACTGGAGGCACAGAGGGCCTGGTTACAGACACCAGGATGCACCAATGATCCAGAGCTCAGGAGGACAGGAGAAAGCAAATCTCCTCCCTCCATCGAAACATCAAAAACTGGAGGCTTCACAAAATCATTTTCAATCAAACTTCTAAGATTTTTCACCAGCTTTGAAACCTGAGCAAGCAAGCTTTTTTTGATAGGAAGCGTGGCGAAGCAATTTCCTTCACTCATGAGAACCAAAGGAATGCAAAGAGGAAAACCTTGCCCTGCTAGAGTTGCCCTGCTATCCCACTGCATGCTGTTCTTCTGCTGCCTGGCTTTACACTGCCATGGCCACGCCAGCACACCCCTGAGATGCCCTTTGTCTTGGGGGTACTGAGGGGTAGAAGACTTCATGCTAAATGTGTCTTAATCTTTCTCCTTTATTGTGGCATAAAATTAATTAATTGAATTAGAAACTGTGACGAGGTAATAATAAATAAAAGTCGCTATCAGAAGGAAAGATTTTCAAAGCTATTTAAAGGCCTGATTTGAACAAAGCACCTAAACAGTTTTAAAATGGGACCCGTAGTATGTTTCACCCCAAAGGATATAAGCAGGATATTGAAGATTATTCATATATAGGAAATATTCAATTCATCATCCAAATGCACCCACTTCTGCAGTGAAATATAGCAGATACTTAACAGCACCCAGCAATTTGATATGCATTGAAGGTGGGGTGTGGATAAAAAATAAAACAGTATCCAGATGAAATTGCAGATGTCAGGAATGGAATTCACCAACTGGGAGGAGATGAGCAAAAAGGGAGATTACTATTTTTATGTAAAATAAATCAGTCTGCTAATCAGGCAGGGATTTTGCTGCTGGGAGTTAAGGAGGGCAAGAGGAGAACCGTAATTTTTAGAGCTGCCACTTTAAACTACAGCCCGTCTTGCTTCACCACTGCTTTGATGCAGCATCAGAGAGGGAGCATCTTGAAGTGCTGTAATGTCAAGGCTCAAACAAGCATATTTTAAAGTAACAGGAAGTAAATTAAGCCAATTAAACCATCCTAATGCTTTGACTTTTTTAGAGTGCTTGCTTACCAAGCAGATTTTTCTCAGCTTCCACAGCAATGATCATTACCTACATTTCAGGAGGTAACTATTTTCAAGCTTTATAGACTCACACCTAAAACTTTGGGTTATCCCTTCTCTTTCAAGCATTTAGTTTTTACATATAATGTGGAGTAGAACAGTCTTTACACCCTTGTTGGGACCCCTTGTGTCTGGGGAGAATGGGGGCAATGAAAAAAACCTCTAAAAATCCCTGCCAGGCTCCCTTGCTGAAACTTGCCCAAACAGGGAGAACCGACCCCTAGACTCTCCAGCTGCCAGCGTGTCATGCTTACCTGGAGTAAAGACTCAGCAGGCACACAATTCTTTATTGGGAAGCAAACCCAAAATGTGGTGAAAGAAGGATTGAAAGATTTGAGCTTTCAGCCCTTGCAGATGAGAGACCAGCTTTTCTCCTCACACCACCTCAGCTCAGGGTTACCCAGGTAAATCTAAAAGCCTTTAATTCTTTTCACATTACTAAAAGACCAGGTCTTATAACTCAAGTTTTTAAAAAGTCTTACTGCTTTTAATTTTTTTTTTTTCCTTCACTCACCTCCTCCCAGCACTTGTTGAGCTCTCACATTGCAAGCCTTTTTAGCTCTGGCTGGGAGCTGAGCACCACATAAGTCAAGATCTTTACTAAAACCCAGTGTAGGTCACCACACAGTTCATTAAATAAAGGGACATACTCTGCATGCCAATTAAGAGATTAAATTATGGAACAAAGCAGAGGGAGAACTAAAATCTAAGATCCCCTTGTATTTTCTGGCAAGTCATCTGTCAACTGGAGGAGCTATTCCACAAACTGAAGCTTGTGAAGAACCTGACATAGCCATAACCGTGAATATCTCAAATCGTCATGTCAGCTGAGGTTACTGTGAAGTTGAAATTGTACTGGCAGTGGACTTCTCTATTGTCATGATTCCTATACAGATAGAAAGATGAGGAGGGAAAAAGAGGTATAAAAGTTTCTCAGCAAAGTTTAGGTGTGTTCTGCTATTTTTGAATAGTAAATACTGTCACATAGGTATCACAAATGCCAATAAAATAAGCATGTGTCCTGGCAGTAGTGCAGAGGCCAGCATCTCCCCCACGGGCCAGCCTGGGCAGGTGGAGGCAGTGTTCCTCTGCTTTTGCAAAGTTTCTCTCAGAGCACCTTACACAACTCTGCAGTGAGGACCATGGGGGTGCTCTGCTCCAAAAGGCCCTCAGAGGGTGGTGGGTCCTGGCACAAGTTGCCAGAGAAGCTGTGGATGGCCCAGCCCTGGAAGTGTTTAAGACCAGGCTGGATGGGCCCTGAGCAACATAATCCAGTGAGTGGCATCCCTGCCCTCAGCAGTGGGTTGGAATCAGGTGATCTTTAAGGTCTCTTCCAAACCTAACCATTCTGTGACTTTATAAAACACACACACACACACCCCCATGTCAACAAAACCAATCCATCTTTTCCCCTCTAGACAACCTTACCCAATGCTGAATAATTACACTGAAGAGGTTTCTCTACATGGGAAAAATATACAATTGTGATTTTTTTACACCAGAACAAAGTATTCCTCTTTTCCCCTCTCATATGTGAGCTAGAGTACCATATTCAGGCTGGCTTTCTGGGGCTGAGTGAAATATATTTTCTATCGTGAACTAGCTACAACAGCCTGATGGCAGCCTTTTAATCCATTTTTTAAAACCCTAAGTTACTACAGATATGAGTGCTAATATTTGTAGAATGGCTGCACCCACCCTGCAAGCCAGACAGGCAAAATTCAGTGCCTCTCTTAAATTTATAAAGCTGAATTAGCCCATTGCTGTGCCCCCACTTGCAGCTGAGACTCACAGTGTGTTAGCTTGGACACTGAATGCACTGTAATAAATTCTGCCATAATTCTGGCTTACAGCTGAACATGAGGGTTTGTGTCAGTCCATGCAGATTATTCCCAATTCCTTACAGCTCTGAGCTGTGTGAGGTGCTGGGTCCACAGTGAGGGACCCCTTAGGTGGCAGATTTGCAGAGGTCAGCATCACAGCATCTCAGCATGTCCTTCAGCTCTTAGGAACCATAAGAGAGCTAAATCTTCATATAAACACTGATCTTTAAATGTGGCTCCAGGTACGTAGTCTGTGAATGGGACTGGGCTATTATAAAGAATAAAAACAAAAACCTTAAACCAGTCATGAGATTCATTAGACTAAAAATTTTGAAGGTCTCACACAGAGCTCATCTTCCAAGACTACAGGCACCACGGGGATGGGAAGGACAGATGATAGATGGGATTTTTACTTTTAAAAGAAGAATTAAGAAGTGCAATAATTTGTGAAAGCTCAGACCTGCTGTTTCAGGTGTGACTGTCACCCAGTCCTCCTAGCAATGTTTGGGTGCTTTCAAACAATCAGGAAAGGCTGCTTCATTTGGATGGTGCCAGCAGACCAGACTGACTCCCGAGGAGCAGAGAGGTGAGGCTGGGGAGCAGCCCAGCTTCCCAGCCCCACCAGAGCTCAGAGCACCTGTGCTTCCTGCAGGGCAAGGACCAAATCCTGCTCCTGCAGCTGCTCCTCAGCCTGCCACAGCGCTGCCCGTGGCCCTTCCTCACTGTGTCCACTCGAACTCATCTGTCCTGCTGGAGAACTGGGAAAGAAGGGATCAGAAAGGACCTACTCCTGAGCTCTTTAGTTTGCCTGCATAGGGACAGGAGTTGACAGATGTGGGTCCCTGTAGCAGCGCCACTTTGCTGGCACCACTCTGTTGTGAGATGGGATTTCTTGTTTGGACTCAGAAGTTTATTATTTCTTATCTCTATTCCATTCTCACAAAGAGTGAGTTACAGCATACCAGACTAACAAGCTAAAAATGGAGCCCAAGGTCTCTCTCTAGAATAGAATAAATGTTTAAGAATAAACTGCCCAATTAACTAATGTCACATATCTTATTTTTACTTTTAACCCAATAATCAACCACCCACGGCCCCAGGTCAATGACGTGTTCTCCTGGGGGTCAGTGTTAGCTCAGAAAGCCTGAAATTCTCTGTGCCCAGGGTTCCAACAGATCCCCACCACGAGTTCCCCTAGGCCCTGCTGCAGACAAGTAGAAAAGCCCTCTACCAGGCCTATGATGAAGGTTTCTATACAATTAGAATTACAATTTCTATACAATCTATTTCTATACAAATAAATTCACATCCCTCAAATCTCTCTTGACATCACCATCCAACCCGCTGTGAGCTGGCCAGTGGATTTGAAAGCGTGAGGTTTGGAGCTAATTAGAAATCAGAAGTGCTGTGTCTGTCCCAGAGCTGGATCAGCAGCCGGAGAGCAGTTACACACAAACTGTGATTTATCCCGTAGTGCCAGAGTTACTCTGTGGCTGTCACATGTCATTGTGTGAGGTGACATGTCACATCATTGTCATGGTGACATGTCACCACATTACTGTGCAGCTATCATGGACATACAGTTAAAAGCTCTTACTACAACTGTTTCCACTTAGGTATTTAGTTTCTTAAGGATTACTGACTGTGATGTAGAAATTCCTATCAATCATAATGTCAGCTCGACAGAAATTAAGCTACTTTTAGAGGAGGATTTTGAAACAAATGTAATAACACAGAATAGTGCCTATTTCTCAAAATGTGGGTTACATCCATCAGGGCAATGACACAAAAGACTAGGTGGAGACAAGGGAGGGGTCTTTCTATTGTTTTCCAGAGATCTCAACAGAAAAAAAGACAAGTCTAGCTGTGAATGAAAAAAATCTTGAAAACATACAATTAGTACTGCAACTGCAGAAATGTCTTTTCTAAATTCTAAGAGCCTCAAAAAGAAGGTACAGAGCTATCCATTGACATTGGCTTTCATGGACCAAGAAACCAAAAACTTTTATGGCTTTTCTGCCTACCCTGCAAGCGCACATGGCTAATTCACAACCTCTAGTAGTCACTACAAAGCAGCTGGTGAACTCAAACCCTCAGCTGTTACAGGCACACTGTCAATCCTGCACACAAACTTCACAGCAAACCACTCTGAGGTTTGTCCCCACGAAAGTTTAAAACCAGAGAGTTCTGCAGCTGTGTGTTATTTTTGTTGTAAAAATACATCATTTTTGCATGTGAAGACAAAGTAAAGGAAAAGGATGATTTTGCTGATGGAAGGTATGGGTAAGTGCATATATATGTGTGTGTGTGTGTGTGTGTGTGTGTGTGTGTGTGTGTGTGTGCCTCTGTAAGTACAGATTTATTCCTTTATTTGACCAAAAACCCCTGTAACTGTCAGTTAGTATTCCTGCTCCTGAACTTGGCTAAGGAAGCACATAGTAACCAGGACCCAAAGAAGAGGTGTTTGCTTTCCTGGAACTGAGTTCATGTGGAATTCCCTGTACCAGAGGAGAATAAAGAAGAATTGCTATTTTTATCCAAAATAAAACACTTTCCTAATGAAAGTGGCATTCTGCTTCTGCAAATTTAGAAAGAAAAGGGAAAAAAATAATATTGAGAGCTGTCATTTTAATGAACAGCCTTGGGTAGGATTGCACAAGGTAATAGTAAAAATTTAGCCCAGATGTTTAGTTGAAATAAGAAACTTAATGTCAATTTTTTTTCACATTTCCATTGTGAAATCCTATAATAATTTATATTTAAAAGGTTGCATAAATTTTGAAAGTTCTTTAGTAGAGTTGTAAGCAACCTTAAAAAGGTAAATTCACCTTAGGATCTCCTAAGACTACTCCCAAAACTGAGCTCATCCTTGGTAAATTCTGCCTGTCAAAGACTGCATGACTCTGTACTACACTGCAGTGCTTTACCTCCACACACAGCTGAAGCCTGAAATTTCTTACACACAAAAAATGAGCATTTTGGCATAAACAATGTGATCAAGACAGTTTCCATCCTCATCACTGAATCTTGATGGTTTTCTTGAACTTAGATGTAACAGTTCCCCACACACAGGATACTGTGTGTGATAGAAGCGGTTTCAACTTGAAAGCTCACTCCCACCAAATGTCTGCATTTCTGTGTGAGCCAAGAAAGACCTAAACTCAACCATCACATATTTCCAAGAAAAAGCCTTTGCTGTTATTCTCTCAGGCACAATTTGTTTCCTAACCAATGATGCTATTTAAGCAAAACTCACACTAGTCTTCCTAAAAGCATTTAAAAAACAAAACAAGAAAGAAGCATTTCTGTTCCACAGCTTAGTTCTTAATCATCTAATCAAACTTGATAAATTTTCCACTCTCTCTCTCTCTCTCTCTCTCTCTCTC
>VWZN01012385.1:133336-147113 GCA_013396955.1 Regulus satrapa | reverse complement strand
AAAAAAAAAAAAAGCATTGCTTTTAGCAGGTCTTCTGTACACAAGCAGCTCTTGAGTAAATACATTACATCACAATAGGAAATGAAGCTCATTATAACATGTGTTGATTTGCATTTGCATCCTCACTGTGTGCAATTCTGGTGCCCCCAAGATACAAAGGACATAGAACTGCTGAGCAAGTCCAGAAGCCATGAAGTTGAAAAGAGGACTGAAGCACCTGCCCTGTGAACACAGGCTGAGGAAGCTGGGGCTGCCCAGCCTGGAGAAGAGAAGGTTGTGTGAGCACCTTACAGTATCTGAAAGAGCTACAGGGAAGCCACAGAGAGATCCTTCATCAGGAACTCTAGTGCCAGGACCAGAAGTAATGGTCAAACTGATGGAAATTTACATGAGATATTAAGAAGAAATTATTTACTGTGAGGGTGATGAGGAGCTGGAACACCTTGCCCAGACAAGTTGTGGATGCCCCATCTGTGGCACTGGATGGGGCTGAATGGGGCCCTCCCTGACCCACCTGGTCTAGTGGAAGGTGTCCCTGCCCATGGCAGGGGGTGAAACGAGATGATCTTAAAGGTCTTTCCCAACCCACACTGTTCCATGATTCTGTGATTTCAGGGCTCTCTCCAATGCATGCACCATTTTTGAATTTGTCGTTTGAATTACAAATCTTCATCCTGCACCCCTGACAGCTGATGTCCTCTCTTTTGCCCAGCGAGTCCTCAGGCCATACTCATACTCTCTTTTCTTCAGCTCACCTCACATGAGTATCTGCTCACAACTTCTTTCGTGTTTTCCATGTTCACCCAGCCCCACAAATGTGGCCCCTCAGCAGTAGCCCCAGGATCTCCTAGCAATGGGCACAGCTTCCTCCTGGCAGGGCTGCACCAAGGCCCGACCCCAGAAAACACCTCAGTCAGGGAGGCTAAGCCTAGGCATTCTGAGCAGCCTGTGAAGCATAAACCTGAGTCAGAATTCACACGCCTCTGCCCTTAGTTTACATTGTAAATGTGAATCGAAGCATTTTATTGTAATTAGCTGGAAGGGGTACAGATTGTAGTTGTTTTATAGAAGCAAAACTATGAAATCTATAAATGTAAAACTGTTATGGCGGCCATAATACATTCAGAGCACTAAATTAAATGATGTCATAATATATAGGCCATTTATAAAGGATATAACTTCTAATGGACTCCTTTTTTTTTTTTTTTTTTTTAAATGAGGAGTTCCAGATTGGATATCTTGGCAGCTGAACTTTTCTCCTTACCTACAGAGGTGCAGACTGTGACAAGATGATCCCAGCAGGTGTTCCAACCTGGTGTCAGCAGGAGTGGCAAGCCAGGTGACTCCTTCATTGTTTCACAATCTGGAAGAGAAAAGGATGATGTGGGGCACAGCACCAGCATCCTGACTGACCCCACAGAGTAAATGTGTGCCCACATCCTGAGGCAGCCCAGCTGAGATGATGTGAGCTATTGTAGCTCACACCTTGCCCACAGAGAAGGGAGGAGGCTGCCTTGGGGTGCCTACCTCTCCTTCTCAAAAGAGGACCTGCAAAAATCATTCCAGTGCAAACACCACAGGACACCCTTAACTACGGCCCTCTGCTCCTGATCGCCTGGTCACCACTCTAAAGGGCACTGGGAGCTTGGTGATTCCCTGTGGTCACCACTCTAAAGGGCACTGGGAGCTTGGTGCTTCCCTGCTGGACATCACCAGGGACTGCTGCTTTCCTCAACACCAAAATCAACCCTTTGCTTTTTATTCTCTCAGCTCAGAGGTCTCTAGGAAAGGGTCCAGGGGGCATCAGCACATTGAACACACAAATGACAAAAACCATTGTCAAATACTGACACGGACTAGCTGGGGATCTCAAGCAGAGCCAGGATCTTGTAATCCTGTCCTAGGTGGATAATTTACTCTCAGAATAGTCTTGATAGCTCCCTCAGGGCTTCTCTGAATATGGATTAGCAGGAGGAGGTTTCTTGCAAGGCTAAGCTCCTCACAGTGAAGGAAGTGACTCCTTTCACTGATGTTAGCTGGTTATTTGTAAAGAAAGATTGATAAATGCACAAAGCTGTGAATTGCTGAGCACAGGAATGCTAAAGCCACTGATTCCCAGCATAAAGGAGCAACATCCTTACTAGAGCTACTCAAGGATTTTCAGCTGAAATCATTCTCTCTGGAAAATTTCAGGATTCCTCCCCATAATCATATTCTTTTAAATATCACTGTTCTCAACACACATGCCACTACCTCTGCAGTCCTCTGCTGCCACTTAGCAGCAACCCACTTCGAAAAGAAAAGGTAGTTTTGCTTTTCCATAAACATGTTTTCCCAACCAAGGAACAAAAATGTAAATTTTTCTTTGTGGATTGCCTTGACTTAATATTTAAGATCACATTTTGGGTGCTTTCCTTCCTGATGTGACGAGACACATGTATACAACCCATAATTTGTCCAAGCAGAAGTCTGTACAGTAAATGTCATGCAGAAAAACATGGTGCTCTTGGAGATTCTGAAGAAATGTACTAAGCAAGAGTGAACCAAAACCTACTAAATCTCAATTCCACCCCCAAATCATATGATCTTGAGTATCAATAGCACATTTCATATTCAAAAGCAGCTTCTGCAGCAGATTAAGGGTCATGGTTCTGTCCCTCTGCCCTGCCCAGGTGAGACCCCACCTGCAGAGCTGCCCCAGCCCTGGGCCAGCCCAGGAGGGACCTGGAGCTGCTGCAGAGAGCCCAGAGGACGCTCCAGGATGGGCAGAGGGCTGGAGCAGCTCTGCTGGCAGGAAAGGCTGTGAGTGTTCATCTGCACGGGAGAAGCTTTGGGCTGAGCCCAGGGTGGCCTTGCAGGGCCTGAAGGGAGTCTGAAAGAAAGACTGAGAGGAAATATTGACAAGAGATGGAGCAGCAGGACAAGGGGGAATGGCTTCTCACTGACAGAGAGGAGGTTTAGACTGGATATTGTGAGGGTGGTAAGGCCCTGGCACAGGTTGCCCCAGAGAAGCTCTGGCTGCCCCATCCCTGGAAGTTTCCAAGAGCAGGCTGGATGGATACCTCAGCAACCTGGTCTGGTGGAAGGAAGCCCTGTCCCATGGCAGAGGGGTTGGAACTGGATAATCTCTAAGATCCTTTCCAACCCAGGCCAATCTATGACTTCCTGCTCCTGCCTGTGCTATTCCATTCTTCTGAAACCAAGCTCCTCAGTGCAAGAAGTATCTGTGATCTATGTGTGCAGTACTAACCCAATGGGACCCTTAAATCCCCCTGCAGCCTCTAGATTCTGCTACAACACAAATCAATAATGATAAGGAGGATCTCTACACCATGGGAGCATAGTCCACTGTCACCACTTCATATTTAAATATTTTTTTTTAGGATTCCCTGGTTCACAAACATGTACCAAAACTGTCAGATAGGCTTCCAGCTATTCCTACTAGGGCAAGTTCGTGGTTCTGGCACTGGGTTCCCACATGTGGGGACATGGTCAGTGCAGAATAGATGGGCTTGAGGCTAGCAGAAAATATTTTGCTGTTCCTCCATCCCAGTAACAATAAAACCATTGTGTCACATGTGGCATTGCAAATCAGGATAGTCCATTACTATAAATACTAAAAGCAATTTGATCAATGGGGTACAGCAGACCCACTACATCAGGAACTCTGTTTACAGCATCCAAGGTGACATTGCAGATGGACATTTTATTTGTTGGAAAGTTTTCTTTTACACTTCAAGTGCTGCACTTGGGGGTTGATTAAAGTGTATGCCAGAATTAGCTTTATCTAAACAGTGGCAATAAACTTTACCACTGAGCCCTCACCCTGAAAGATTTTGTTTTTCACTGGTCAGTGCTATCCAACCTCCCCCTGTTTCCCACTGCCATCTTCCCTTTGTCTGGTCTGCAACATATTTGTGACTAAACAAATAAACAACATCAGCTCAGTAGATGGATCTCCAGACCCAAGCTCTGGAGTAAATTCCATAATCAACCAGGCTGAATGATGCTTTCAGCAGGCCAGGGCTGATACTCTCTATAATTCACATTCCCTGGGTACGCTGTTCCATAATAAAGCTTGAATGTCAGGCGTGTCAGCCAAGAGCTAACATACCTGTCTGAACCAGTCCTGTGCCAATGGAAACATATCACAAACTGAAAACATTTAGCCCACTGTATAATTGTAAATGGATTCTTTTTAACCAAATGAAGAATAATCACTTATACATAAGCACACAAATATGTTAAATGTTAATATATAATAAAGCCTTAAACCACTCCTAGTTGGCATGTTCAGAATAATGTCACTGTAAATAAATCCATTGAAGAGGTTTCAGAGTCCAAGGCATTTTTGCCCATCAGTAGTATTAGTTTAACAGGACAAACTTTCATTATATTCTGACATTTGGTACATACAGTACGTTGTTTATGCACTAAATGTCAGAATATAAAGATGGTTTAGCCCTTTTATTTATGTATTTAAGAGTTATTAATTTAAGAATGACCTTATTTAATCAAAACTGCTGTTTAATAAAAATCATGTTCACAGATTTCAAAATAGAGCTTTTGGTTCTGAAGAGACATTAGTTGTTTAACACTCAGATATGTGCTTAGCCTTCCTAAGAATCCTTTTTTCCCCTCTAAGCTTGCAACTCCAGCATGCACAGTGGTTTAATCGTATATTGTTCTCTGAGTACTAACCCTTTACAAATCATATGACATAAAAAGAAAAATAAGTAACATTGTAAAGACAGTAATGAGAACTGTTGAGCTAAAGTGCCTCTTAAAGAAATCCTAATAAATTCCAGAATTTCTAGTCTTCTGGCAAGCTTTCCATTTAGAATAAAATCAATGATCAATGGTTGCAAACAGTCAGCATCAGGCTTGCATGCCTCCAGAGCAGAAAAAACTCATAGACGAAAGATGACATTTAAAGGAAAAAAGCTGACATTGACTCCATCACTGTCATTGCTTCTGCCATAAAGCAGCTTCAAATATTAAAACATTTTTCATCTGTGCTGCATTATTGGCACCAGAAATTGTTTTCTCTCTGTCTGATACTCACTTGAACTGCAGCAGAGCTCCCCAGAGACTCCAGATTGTTACCAAGGCCTCATAACATATTGGCAGTTGATGTGGTGGTGTTCATGTACACTTGCCACTCACAAAGGAGCCTCCCCCTCCCTCCACACTCACAGGAAAAAGAAAATGCTCCAACAGGAATTTCAGTCAAGTTCAATGAGTTCACTGACTCGGATGTAGGAGCTGGTGTGCAACATTCTGAGTGGCCTCCTTGAACTCACTCTGGGTTTGGCTATGGGGCTGGGGTGGGAGCTTATATTGCCCTTGCTTTTGTGCCGGCATTTTAAAAAGCTGACCATCTGAATTTCATGTTTTTTTCAAAATCTCTGCCCCCTCTTGGCATAAATGCCTCTTAATTTGTCTCACATTCTGTGCTCAAGATGTTCCCAGGTAAGTGTTTGCAACAACTCAACGGGAAGAGCGGAACTTTTGTTGATCAGAGCATTTACAATCTGTCACTGGGAGGGGTGGCAGATTTAGAGGCACCGTGGAGAGTCTTTACTTACTCTAGGATAATCTTGGCATAACTTTTAATGCAAGCACCCTGGCACCACACAGGTCAGTGAGAACAGGTAGGCAAATAAACCCCAGCTAATGCATCAGCTCATCAACAGAAATTAGGCACCTGAACCTCTACTAGTCTTTAAAACACTGCTGAAATGGATGAGTACACTGTATTTCACATCACTAACAAAGCCCCACAAACCCAGTATGTTCTCAAGCACTGGTAAATACTCAGTTTATGAAAGATGACACAATTAAATGCAGCTTCACATCATCAGAAATGATTCACGCATCCTCCTACCAGCACAAAGACTGAGCCTTTCATGAACAGAGGCTTCTGTCAGAAGCACTTGCTCAAGATCTAATGTTTAGAGGGATGTGAGGCAGCAGGACAGGTGAGGCAGCTCTGCCTCCAGTCCCTTTTGTGCATTATGACCATCACAGAGGCTGGAGCCTCAGTCACCTTTGACTTACTATCAAGTGAAACAACAAAGCAGAGCAAAGACAGGCTGTAAATTATTTTCCGTTATTTTCTACTGTCTTTACCTTCCTTGTCTGTGAATACACCCACTTGGACATTCCAGGTGTAAAACAGGATGAATGTTGCAATTTGCAACTCTGTCCAGCAATTTTTTTAAGACCGAGGTCTCTGCCCTGTGACATATAAGCAGCATTGTCCACCAGACCCTTTGAGACTATTTGCAGTTATGGGAAAGCAAAAAAATTAAGGCTCAGGCTGACAGGAAGCAAAGATTTGCTCACTGTTCACAACTTCACCACCTTCATCCACCTTTTGACCAAGAGAGCCAAGGGACTGCTACTCAAAACATTTCCAGCAGCTGGGGCATGACAGCACACAGAAGCTGACTGTGGTCTCTGAGCCTGCAGCACACCTCAGCTCTTACAAGCCATAAACCACAAATGTCAGCATCCCTCACACTACCAGACTGGAATGCTGCTCCTAGTGCCACGCTGCTCCTTGTGTCATGCTGCTCCCAGTGCCATATTCCTCCCAGTGCCACACTGCCTGGCACCAACCAGTGTCAAAAACTGACACAGCTGCCGAGCAAAACTGGCCCCTAAGGGATTGTCCTGCTGCTTGGATGGCCATGCTGCTGCATCCTGGCTGCAAAGAGAGATTAAGCTTCCACTACTGTTATCACACCGGGCTGCTGTCTCACCTCATGAGAAAGACTTTTGAAAATCTGGATAACTGAGGGACTCAAAAGGGTTAAAACACATATAACCTGCTCTCTTCCAGAATAGGAACCCTGGGAAATTCATGCCTACTTTGTCCCTGGGGCAAACCATCTCACACATGACAAGCTGCTTTTCCCCCTCCAGCCCGGCCCCAGGAGAAGGCCCAGACACCACAGCCCTGTGCCCTCTCACATTCCTGTGACTTCATTGTGCAGATCACTTTGGGAAACAAGTCAAGCCACAGAGAGGAACTGTTGCCAGTGGTGCTGCTCGGGGTGTCAGGGAGCCTGCCAGCTGTGGATAGCAAAGTCTGCAGGTAGCAGTGCCCAAACCTGCAATGGTGTGGTCTGTTTTACCAAGCTCTGACAGTGACAGGACGACTTTGACAGGGCCATGTCTTTGTCCATCATCTGCCCCAAACACAGACAGTTGCTTATTTTTCCCTGGAGATGCTGGAGACCTGGCCAGCTGCATGAAAGCCACACAAAGGAAAATACAATGCAGAGCTGAGCAGTATTTATTAACTCCTACCATAGGAGGAGCAAACCAGAGGTGGAAAAAGCTGTGTTGGAGCATAGGATGGTGTAAGGGACAGGAATTAAGGTGAGAGGAGGATGTTTTTTTATTGCCAAAGGGCTTGGTTTGTCTCAGAGGAAGGCATCCAGCATCCCTTCCTTTGGGATTTGGTTTGGTTTATTTTTTTTCACAATGTCACTAGGACACAGTTTCCTGGAGACTGACAGCATTAAAAAAATTATAGGGTTTCAGTCTATGAAAAGGAAGTAATCATTTGCCACAGACCTTTTACTGGATATTATCTCATGAGTCATGACCCATATCAAGAGAGCAGCCGTTTGAGTCTGACTTGAAAAGCAAGTGGTTGGTAATGTTCCCCATATATTCCTGCAGGTAACAAGTGATATTTAGCTGAGAAGGTCTGCATAACTTGGCTTGCTGGCCCTTTTAACTCAAGTAACTGCCTGAGAGTGAATGACAGACTAGAGAGATTGTGTTGAAAACAAACAGAAAGAGAAATCAAATAAAAAGTATCTGTGTGGGTTGTTTTATTGTGGAAGTGAATGACAGCATTAGGATTTAGACCTCCTAGTTTAACACATCCTGCCTTCCCTAGTTTAATAACTATACACACAACTAAAAGACAGCATATAAAAACATGTAGCGATTTAGTGGATCAGGGTTGCTGTATTTGGATTATCAGGGCATTTAGGGGAAAAAAAAAAAAAGACCACACAGGGAGACAGCGCAAAGAGCCTCTCCACAACCATCTGCCACAACATCACGTAGCTCTGTAAACTGACAGACACTCCTTTAGCAGGGCCCAGGCACGTCAGATGAATCAATCAATCAAAAAAATTCTTATGAAACTTAATCACGGAGGGTCGTGTTAGGGAGTGGGGAACAGATTAAATTACCACGGTATTAGATACGGGAAATGATTTCTGTCAAAACCATCTTTACTGCAATTATAATATGTTAATTATGTATTTCATTAAGTAAGTGGATTAGAGTCTGCACAGATGAAATCACGCTGAAGGCTTTGAATCATTTGCTGAGCGGTGTGGGAGGACTGGTGTGAATGGAACTCAGTTAATTTTGAAAACTTTCACATGCTAAACATGTCCCCCCCCCAAGTGCAGGAAATAAATGCCTCCCAGATTGTTGTGTAAAACATCCAAAGACCACATTAATTTTAGTGATGTAATCAGATCATGGCTGATGTGGTCCAGGAGCTTGTCAAAGACGCCATAAATGTGCTCGTGTATAACGAAGCTGCGCTGTTTCTGAATCTCCCAGCCACTGAAGGAAGACAACTTGCACAGGAGACCAGATTTTTTTTTTTTCTTTTTTTCTTTTTTTCTTTTTTTCTTTTTTTTTTTCTATGCTCCAGAAGAGAGCAGAGCAAAGCACAGAAGGGAACCAGAACACCCCCCACCACCACCACCCCTCATTTCAGGTACAGTATAGTCATGTATGCAGCTGCCAGCACAGGCTGACTGCAACACTTAGTCTGCAAACACACTGGAGCAGCACAGCTCTGCAGTTCCCTGCATCTTTTGTGCTCCTGCCTATTTCTCATTTGATGGCAAAAAGGTGCTGGTTTCATAGGAAAGGGCTACTTAATGATGTATGAGCAGTAGCCCTGGTGAGCCAATAACTTGCCATGTGTGTCTGAAGGGACTCATGCTGGGTGACAGCTACTGGTGTCAGTGAGAGCCAAGCTGATTTACACCACAGGAGGATCTGGCCCAACCCCGTAATCTTTATATTTTTCAGAACAGAATATTGATGTCTGTCGATACAGCAAGAAACAACCCACAGAAGCTGTGCGCAAACCTTTTCTTAGTTTGAATTCTGTGTGAGTGAATGAAAGGGAGAAGTGTTTCTGTCTCAGTAGCTGGATGCTCCTCGTGCATTTAACGCTGTGCTCTTGACAGAGAAAAGAACAGGAAATAAGGGAAGATCATGGTAACTATTGTTCTCCTCACTCCTCAATAGATTAAAAGGCTCATTTTAGAGGTTTATCTTGGAAAGGGAAATTAATGAATAAATAAAAATAAATGTGTCAAGCTATAATTAACAACAAGAATTGGGCATCTTGTCATGGGGTTGTACTCTTAGCAGTAGGTAACCTTCCATTCATAGGAGACTACCCCACATATTAAAAATAAAAGGGCATTCAGTGTCACAAAGGAATAAATCTTACAGCTCTTGCATATCCCTATTTTCTTTGGAATAGCTTCCAGGGTAGCAGAGTTGTTTAAAATAGATCTGAAAAAATAGGAGCAAAATAATTAATTTTAAAAAGAAGAACATATACAATATACATAAATTTGCCTCATCCCAATTATTTAGTTATCAGTAATAATCACAAGGGATTTAAAAGGAGGAAAGAATCTGAGACAGCATAACACCCTGCATGGAGTGAACGTTGGTGTAAATGACTGGAAAAGGTTGGCTGATTTGATGAAAACCCAATCAGACTCTCTAGGGAGATATTACTTTCCTCATTATTCCACTGATTGGCCTTATTTCATCTGAAGAATGCAGCACATTCTTTACAGTGCTGGCAAGCCTCTTTAACAATATCCAAGGAAAAAAAGCCCTATCACCTCTGTAATCGAAACAACAAGGAAATTAACCAGAGTCCCTTTCCTCAGGGAACTGTTACAGAACCCCCCAAAATCTCCTGATGGATTGGCACAGTGAAGCTGTGAGGCAAAGGGGGTGGGGTTTTCTCAGATTTGGCGCACAGCAAAAGCCTTTCATGAATTTGCTAAAAGCAACTAAAACAACAGGCTCAAGCTATAACTCCTCCCTCTGCACTGGAAAAAAAAAAAACAAAAACACTCGAGTTGTTTGCTTGTAGCAACCTAATCTTAACCAACAGTGACATAATTTACTAAGGGAGTTCGTTCTTGTGATACGAAATTTGTTATGCCCACATCACTGTGCAGGGCTTTAGAATAAAGCAGCAATTTCCAGTCAAATACAAAACACACTTGTGAAATTCAGTCTGAGAACTGTGTTATCAATGGCCTCAAGCTTGCAATAACTGTTAATTAAGTGTATTTTTCATTATTCTTTGGCAAAGAAGCAAGATTTAATGATGTAAGTTAACAATAGATGATAATTTAGAGTAGTGACAATAGTTTAATTATTCACACACATATAAAAGTTAACTTCATAACTTATTTCTTTGTAAGAACAAGTTCATTTAAAATATTTTGAGCAGTGCATACAATTACCACATATGGTACCTTGCCACACTGTTTTTGTGGATACAAGTCAATTTGCTACAGAAGTACCGCCTTCAGCAGCAATGCAGAAAAGGAATTTCTAGCCTTAATTTTGTTGTTGTTGTTGTTATTGTTGTTGTTGTTGTTGTTGTTGTTGTTGTGAACTGATTTTATTAGCAATAGATAGCAGTGGGGCCACTTAGTCAAAAACTGAGTCAGAGTCCTCACACAATGGGCCTCAATATTGCTTAAGCTATTTCCAAACCTTCCACCAAGGTCTTTGTTGAATTACAGGAAATACTGTGGGCAGAGAACAAAATTACAGTCTGCGATAAGCTGGAAAATGGTGCTCAAAACCTACTTAAACACCAACTTCTGAATATATTTGAGTGTCTTGAGACCATCAATATCCTAAACTAAATCTAGATGAAATGTAGTCAAGAGCGCTTTGTAAGGAGAGCTTTGTTTCTAGTGTTCTAGCAGGAGATCAAAGGGGACATCAGTTTGACTCAAAGACTGTGAGTACCCAAGAAAATTATAATTGTAGTGCATTTAAATATAAAATGATTCCAAAGAACCACCTATTGAGTAAGCACTAATGATTCATTCTGTTCAACCAATTCTTCTGTCACAATGCTGTATTTTGTACATTTTGTTCTCCTGGCAATGGGCAAGCCTAGGCACCCAAATAGCCAGCAATTTTAGACTAGATTTCCTGATTGGGAATGTGGAGATTTTCCTCAGTTATCACTCAATGAAACCTCTCAAAATTGTCTGTCACACAGAGAATTAGAACTCAGTAATGGGATGCAGTATCTATTTTCAGCCAACTCTTTGATTTACTGTTTTCTCCAACGCTGTGCCTGAAAACTGCAGGGATAATATGCTGGTAGCCTGATCCATTGGCCCTATCTGGCTAGTCTTTCTCTCTGCTAAGATCACATTTTAAAAGACAGGTTTTAAAAGACAGATTTAAGACCAATTAAAGATTTCATGGTGCCCTACACCATAAAGAGCTATATGGTCTCTAATTTCAAAGAAGTGTTCCTCCCCTCAAGACAGAAACACTGAGGAAAAAAAAAGCCACTGTAGAAGCACCCTCTTACACCCATAAAATAGCAGCTGAGTTGGTGGAAAGATTAAGACTATGAAGAATATTACCTTCTGCAAGAACTTTCTTGTTTTGTAGGAGTTTTGTTTCTAAGCAAGGCCAGCTGAAAGCAAGGTCAGGCCAAGCTACACATTTGACTTAAGCATGCATAATTGACACCCACGTTTTGTACTCACACATCCCTGAGGGTGCTCCTGGGAGGCCCCCTCAAGTTTTGAGTGGTTGCAGAGTAATGATGGAAAAGAGGGAGACATTACATTCCCGCTCTGAACTGGCTCAAGTGCAATTAATTACGCCTTTTTCTCCTGCTGGATTCATATTACCATGAAAGCCAGTTCATTTGTTCTTCCAGCAAACACAAGAGCCTTCTTTTTGTCAAGCTTATCAGAGTCACACAATTCAATATTGAATCTTCTTGGAATGAACAAATATTCTGTATATAATAGAGCCAGAAATTGTGACTACCTCAGGATGTGCCGGTCCATCAGTGCTCTGGAAGCAAGGAGAGACATCCTGACCTTTGGATCTGTCTTTAGGGAAGTACCTTTGTTAGAAGGTGGTGCTCATGTTCTGGAGCCAAACAGCAGTTTCTTTATATTAACACTGCTGCTTTTAGCAATGTCAAGTTCAGTGCCCTGTGACTGTTCATAATATTCAGAGGATAAGACAAAATTCACCCTTTTGCAAGTGATGCTTATTGGGAGCTGCTGAAACCGTAACGGTAGTTTAAAAGATGAACTAAATAAGCTAAAGATTACCATGCTGTCAAGCAGCAGCTCCTTTCCTCTCCAGTCCTCAGAGGAAAGAAACGTGAAGGAAAATCTCAGGATGAGTAGAAGTGGAGGACACGAAGGAAAAGAGATTCAATACCAGTGAGAGCATCTTGGGGAGAAGACACCAGCAGCTCTGTGGTTCGTGTATACCCTGGGGCATCTACAACCTGCATGCTCCCCTTGTATGGCTCTGGTTCATCTTATGACAAAGAAATATCTGTTCTTGATCTCTTGCAGACATATTTCCTCCAGCTGGCTTTGAAGGTTCCCCACGTTGCTGCACTGATGATGTTTTCCCTCACACAATAACTGAACAGTGGGTGATTTAGGTGCTAGATCACTCTTTGGAGACAGCTTTGCAGGGCGTTTTGCAAGCCCTGGTCAGCTGCCATGCCCTTCCCTCCTTGCCCAGGGGCTCTGAGGAGGAGGCAGGCACAGCAGCAACCCTGAGCAAGATCCCTTACCTGGAGCTGAGTGCTCCTCACAGTCCCAGCATCCAGGCACACCTTCCTTCCTCACATCTGCCTGCACACAGAGAAGGCTCACCTCCCCAAAGACATGCCATTAGCCACTGATGTATTTATCAAGAGAAAGATGCTTTTATTTTCGTGAGAAACAGATGTGAAAGCACATTCCAGGATACTGTAAACCAGTGATCTCTCAAGACCACACCTTGAGCTGAACATCATGGAGAATTTAGCTGGACAAAATTACTCACTGCCTTTGATGAATCCAGAATGCTACATATCACTTATTTATTGCACTCTTCACTAAAAAGGCCTCATTTTGTAATGATGGAAGATTATAACATCTGATTACATTGCACATGACAGGGCTTATATACTATTCACAAAATGTTTCAATTAAATACAGCAATCTTGATGTGCCCTCTTGTTAAAAAAAAAAAAAAAAAAAGACCAAAAAAACCCCAAACTGATACAGGAGATCATATTTCATCAAAATGGTACAGAAATCAAGCAACAACATCAACAACTTTAGTAAATACAGCAGCTGAACTGGCTGTACAAAATTCATTCAATTCTACTCCATCCCAGCTTCTGAATTTTAAATTAAACTAAACCAAAATATGCCAAAATAGAATAACCTCTGAAATTCCCCCTATATAATTTATTTAGAATTTCCATCTAAAATTCATTAAAATCACTAGCTTGAGCAGAATTTCAGCCTTCAGCATAGAAGGATGTACAACTGAGTAAAGTCCTTTTTCCTGTTTCATTTAGGTATGGTGTTTAGCTCCAGCATTATACAGAACATCTCACTAAAGGAGAAAAAAAAAAAAGAAAAAGGGGAAAAAAGAAAAAAAAAAAAAAAAAAAAAAAAAAAAAAAA